>CM053789.1:388825854-389190854 GCA_028749045.1 Cupressus sempervirens | reverse complement strand
TGACTACATTTCCATGACATAAATAGTTAGTCTTTAAAGAGCCATGTTAATTGGGAAGTAAATAAATGACCAATGTGTCATGGTTAGAGGGGCCAAATATATGGATCCGATCATCATAGTTGTCTCAGCTAGTGAAAGAATAAGACAAGTCAAGCTCATTTTGGAGCTTAGGATTTTTATCATGAAAAAGATGAAGGTATGGAGGGAATCAACCTAGATATGAAGGGTAATATTCTTTTTACCACCCCAAGTCTTGTTGAGAAAATTGTTGATATGGTTGAAATGATTTTTCTTTGTCTATGCAATGTGAATTATTAATGTGATAGAGTTGTAAAAACCTCTAAATCTAGAATTGTAAAAAAGGATTATCAAAATTGTATTTAATGTCAAGATTCCTAAATAATTGAGTAGTTCTCTGAGGATACTTTTGTTCTCATGCCTAGGATAAATTTTCTTACACTTTTAAATGGTTCCATATTACTCCTCCATTTGATCACATCTTAAAATTGTGTATTGTGGAAACCCACAATAGGGATATTCATGAGAAAAAGGCCAATTGTTAGCAAGAAAAACCTGGAAGTGCATGAGAGATTTAGTAAGGAATTTAGTAAAGAGGGCCAATTGTTTCCAATTATAGTAGCTGATAAACTAAATTTATAATTTTATGAAAACTAAGTCATCAGCTTTCAATTAACATGGTGAACTCTATTATTGAGAGATTTAGTAAGGAATTTGGTAAAGAGGGCTAATTGTTTCCAATTAAAGTATTTGATAAACTAAATTTGTAATTTTATGAAAACTAAGTCATCACCTTTCAATTAACATGGTGAACTCTATTATTTCTATTGCTAGTGTCATTGCTTTCTAGTCCTGAATCTCATCTTGTTTTGGCTTAGTATTTCTTATCAAATTATATGAACTTGTCATTATATAGGACTATTTTCTTTTCTTGTTTGACTCACATCTCAAATTTGAAGTTTGTGGTCTAATACTCTAGGACTCTAGTTCTGCAATGATTATTCACTTGTGAATTCATTATTCATTTTACATGTAAAAGAATCTTTTTATGGTAGCTTGGTCTTTCTGTATAATCCATTGTCAAGGTATAAATATTGCCCACATAAATATTCATGCCTTCCAAGTTCTGAACAAGAAATTTACTAATCTATAATCTATGGAGTCTTGTTTATCCATAAACACAAAAGAAGAATTACATGATCTTGTCCATTAAGGATTCCACTATATGACCATGTTATATCTTAAATTTTTTTGATAATTTGGTGCATCTATTTGTTGAATTTGTAGTTTTTCTATGAAACACTATGTCTCATGAAACTGATGGTTGTTTGTCCCTTTTTCTTTGTTGTTACAGTGCACTATGGATTTCCTAAACCATTAGATGACAAGGGTTTATTAGCCCATTTACCTCTTACTCTCTAGAGTGATAGAATAATCCTATTTCCTGAATTGGTAAGTCTAGGTTATTTCATACTTCAACATTAGAATTGGTTTGCTATTGCCACTTTGTTTTCACTATTCATGATGCTTGCTACAATTGACATGCCGGTAATTTAGGTTTCTTTTATCCTTAGAGAATTTTCTGTAGTCCTTGCATGTAGACATACAAGATCCATACATCCCTTCATTTGTTGAACCCAAAAAATGATATAAATTTAAGGTCAAGAAGTATTTGTAGCAGATTTTCTAGAGAGATATATAAATAGCTGATGCACTCACATGTCACAGTTAGTTACAACCAAGATATTATAGTAGGACAATTGCAGCAAATGCAACCAACATATTATAGTAGGACAAGTGCAGCAAATGCAACCAAGATATTACAGTAGGACAAGTGTAGCAAATGCAACCAAGATATTATAGCAAGACAAGTGCAACAAATGCCAAAATCTAAGTCAAACATGAGGAATGGTAGGTGTGCATACTTTGTATAAGGGTTTTATTCTACTTGTCATAGCTACACTCTATTTTCATCTAGATATTGAATTTCTTTCAATGGAGAGAATTGAACTTGCCACATTTAAAAATAAAAATAGAGCCCTCTTGGATTCAACATACATGAACGATCTCTTGGTCTTTCAGTGACAATAGTTGTATTCCATGAGATGTCATCTCCTTGAGGTATTTTGTAACCATGGCTAAGATGGTTGTAGTGATTTGTTGTGACATGTTGATGTGGGTTCAAATGGTAAATTGGAACAACCTAGCTCACATGGAAACTTGGAACATAATAACTCTTAATTAAATTTTAGTATTTCATTTAATCAATGGAATCTAGACACAATGTTACCAGTATTGCTTTGGTTTATTGTGCTTCTCCTATTCAATTTCTATATTGCTGCTGTCAAAAAATTGAAAATCTCTCTCTCTCTCTCTCTCTCTCTCTCTCTCTCTCTCTATATATATATATATATATATATATATATATGGCTCAGTTTGTTACATGTTACAATTGTTTAAAATATAAAGTATTTTTAATGAATATATTATAGGATATTGATCGTATGTTTGTGCTTTGTGGCTTTATAGGGTCCAACCCAGATGAATTTATTGCAAATCTACTAGATAGCCATCTTGTATCATTTTTGTTCATGTATGTCTTATTTCAACTTTGTGGAAAACATGAATACATTTTTGTTTAGGAATATAGAATATTGTTGGCAATAATAGCTTGTGTGTTTCGGGCTATGGATACAAAGAGGTATGAATAAAGTTGTATTGTTTGTTGGGAATGTTTTGAGATTTTTGATTCAGAAATGTATAACTTCATTTTATAAAGAGTGCTAGCTTAGTGGTAGAGCACTTGCTTCAAAAGCAGAAGGATGGTGGTTCAATTCGATCATGCTCTAACATGAATAATCATTCATATTGTAGTTTATATAATTAAGAATATTTGATTTTCTGAGTAGTGATCTATTTTTATAAAAGTCATTGTTTCATTCCATCTCTAAAATGATAAAAGTGATGAAGACATAAAATTGTCTCAATAATACTAGTGTGTTTTATTGTCTTTATGAGATGATTATTTAAGACAGTAATTTAAGAAACTTGCTTAGATACATTATTCAAGACAATATGCAACTTTTATTTTGTCTCAAGATTCAAACAATTTATTCATAAATTGTCTAAAATACCGTCTTAAAAACTCCCTCTATGTAGTACGGTGCTTCGTATTCTAACGACCTTCGAAGTGTTCAGATACGGTACAGATACTGTTACACGGACCGTTAACAGATGGCAACATGTTGCTCCCAAAATGGAGGACGACATCTTCATGGAAGTAAAGGTCGACTTCAACGAGATGAAAATAGTCAGAGCCTTGTTTCGTGGAATATACCTTGGGCGTAAGAATGAGTTTCTAAATAAAATTGCACAGAGCTTCCCAGAGCTTCTCATGGAGTCGGCGGATTGTGAGGAAATGACTTGGATAAAGTCGACAGCCTACTTTGACAACAACATACCAATCAGCGAATTAACTAACAGGTATTATTACAAAAAGCTCTACTTCAAAGTGAAGTCAGATTGCGCTAAGGTTCCTCTTCCAGAATGTGCACTGAGAGGATTGTGGAGCAGGATAGAGAAAGGGCCGTGTGACACGTATACGACCTTCTCACCATTAGGAGGGATGATAGACAGGATATCCTCCACTGCAACGCCATTTCCTCAGCGGGCAGGGACATTGTTCTACATGCATTACAACGCATTATGGAGTGAGAGTAGACAAGATGAGCACTACCTCAAGTGGATGAGAGATCTTTACAAATACATGGAACCTTATGTCACTCATTCTCCCAGGGCTGCATATGTGAACTTTCGTGACCTCTGGCCACGGTTCTGTGGAAGAGGCTAGGATTTGGGGTGAAAAGTATTTTGGTGCAAATTTCAATAGGCTTGTGCACGCTAAAACGCAGGTGGATCCTGCCAACAACTTCAATAATCCTCAGAGCATTCCTCCGAGGAAATTATACTAGGCATCTGTCTCCGTTGACATGAAAAAAAACTCCTATAACCTATTCTGATAGTTAACTAGCTTAAAGGGCATATACCTTAAAAACTTTATAATAGTAATTATATGTCTACTTATATCCACATGTCCATGTGGTTGGAACATAAACTTTCAGAGTTTGATATTTATATCGTACTAGATTGTCACTGATGTGCGTGAAATATTTCCTTTCTGTGAATTCTACTGTGATATAGGTGCATATACTCTATATATTATAACTTTCAACATTAAGATTATTTATTAGATAATTTTTTCGTTAACAATTTTAGTGCTATGTAATTTTGAGTTGGATGTGGATTGGTTGTATTTTTTATATACACTTTTATTTTCTGCTAAATTTTTCATATATAGTTTATCTAAATATTCATGTAAGATTTCTTACCACATTGCATAAATTCTTTTCTTTTCATGTATGTAATATTTTTTTTTTCTGAGAAAATCATCCTTTTACATATGTCATTGATGTTACATTTTATTTGGTCAGCTCATCTTCTTGAGAGATATTTTCACTTTAATTTTAATGATGGTAAATCTCCTAAATTAGTTGAATAATGTTGATGATAAGGTTTCAACTGTTGAATAAATTTTTTATATGCTTTAATTTTTTTTACATTTTTAAGTCCCAAAAATTACAATTCCTTAACCTATTATTGTTTTAGGCCTCAACTCCTATGCACTACAATATATAAAGTTAGTCCTTACTACAATTTTGATGATTTAATTAGTTGATTATGGTTATCAACCCTTTAAATCACCACTTTCCACTATGCTTAGATTAAATATATTTAGAGTAAAATTTATTAGTTTACTACAAAAGCTAAATGTAAAATCACTGTTGGATTGATATCTTGGATAGAAATTCTTTCTTACAGTTCCTTGATAGCGTATCTTTAAAAAAAAAATTGTAATGATTGTAAATCTCCTAAATTAGTTGGATAATGTTGATGATAAGGTTTCAACTATTGAATAAATTTTTTGTATGCTTTAATTTCTTTTACATTTTTAAGTCCCAAAAATTACAATTCTTTAACATGTTATTGTTTTAGGCCTCAACTCCTATGCACTACAATCTATAAAGTTAGTCCTTACTACAATTTTGATGATTTAATTAGTTAATTATGGTTATCAACCCTTTAAATCACCCCTTTCCACTATGCTTAGATTAAATATATTTAGAGTAAAATTTATTAGTTTACTACAAAAGCTAAATGTAAAATCACTGCTGGATTGATATCTTGGATAGAAATTCTTTCTTACAGTTCCTCCCTTCTCCAAATGGATTAATTATTTCAAATCATTAAATTTATTTTCCATTTTCATCATATCATGCCACATTTTGATCATGAATATTTATTATTTCAAGATGATTTTGTTATTGAGTGGTGCTATATTTTTTTCTCTAATTATAATTCAAACATTTCTAATAGGTTAGTAAGAACCTTCCTAAAAGCTTTATTGGGTCTTATATATCGTTATCTATTATTTAATGGTGTGCACATTTTCTATCCTTAAATTATTCCAATCCCCTCTAGGTTGAACAATTCCTCTCTAATTGCATCTGAGTAATATCTCTATATTTTTCTATTGTCTACTATCTTTAACACATTTTATTTAATTTTACACTAATCATAGTAATCCTTAATTATTGGATTATGATAGCATACTATAATTTTTATCAGTGTACCATCAATGACCTCATATCTATATGTTAATTTAATCATCCAGGATGCATATTTAAAGCTTGTGGGCTAGATGTGTCTCAACAATAATTTAGTGCTTCCTAGATCAAGGAAAACCTATGTGATAGAATCCTTAAAGGAAATTTTAGTAATATCTTTTACTTTAGTCAACATCCTTTTATATATGATTTGATCATTAAAGTGGGGACAAAATGAAATTTAATAAATCTATAATCTAGTGTATTTTTTTATTATATCATGTTCCCTCCTTAGCTAAAGACATTAAAAACATTATGTCACACTCCACATTTATACAGTAAGACTTTTCAATGCATAATCAAAATCTTAGTCATGGATCATAGATGACATGAGGTGCTTACGTATTGCAGAGATGTTCATGTAGTGCACATTTATACACAACTTTCTAGATGTAGAAACTATTGTTCAAATGTTTTTGTTTAAAGGAGGTAGGAAATGGATCCTCAGCCCAAATTATAGCGAAGAAAGTTAGACCTTTTTAGCTCTAGTCCATTATAGCCAAGTAGTAGGAAACACCATCTCTAGACACCCACCAGAAAATATAACTTAATTAAAAACAAAGTTAAGCCCTAAGAGTATCAAAGTCTAACTTATCAACCAAAACATAGCTAATAATTCTAACATTTACTAGGATCTCAGAGTTTTGACAATTAAGGATAGCCATAATAAACATAATAGTTTTAAGACATTGTCTAAAAATTAGAACTAGGATCACAATAACCAAATATTTCCCTAAACTATTAACTAAGTGGCATGAAAACATGAACTAAAAGGAAAGAAAAGGCCCAAAGACACTAGGGATGTTTGATGTTGTCCCATTCTTCGAACAAGTACTTGATATCTTTAGTCTAGTTGTGAACATCATCTCCACCCACACATTTTTCTTCTACATCTCATCTCTCTTTAGTTTTCTCTAACATCTGATAGTGCTGAAGATACCCTTCCTTGTCATCCTTCCTAGACCCTACAAAGAGTGGGAATGGCCATACTATGCTTGATATAAGTTATGGCATGATCAAAGTTGTTGTTAAGAGAAATCACCTTGGTACTGAGATCAAAAATTTGGGCTTTGAGCTTTTTGTAAACCATTATTGGTATCTCTAACCTTTGTCATCTATTAGTGTCAATAACTTACGCATTTACAAGGTAGATTAAATGGTCATCACTATGACTGAGCTACTTTACATAGGTCTAGTCATGTACATAAGATAGTACATACCATACAATTGTATAGTAGCTAAGTAAAGTATGCATACATAAAATTTTCTATATGGATCAAGCTTATTCAGTGACTGAGCTAGTCATCAGTGACTAAGTGTAATTCCAAGTATATAAGTATTGAGTGATATAGTATGTGCCAACCATAGTATATGTTGAGCATCAAGAAGTTTAGAAAGGCCATGCAACAACAATGTCAAGTACCAATAACAATAGAGGTTGACCTATGCAAAGTTTATATAAAAGTTGGAAATGGAACAAAGTTTTAGGCAAAATGATTATCAAGCTAACTTGGAAGGTATATTTAAGTTTTGACGAGATTGTTGTAGAACATTTAATACTTGTTGAGGTTATTATAAAATATTTACCTAGTGTGGCTCACATATCCCCACATGTATGTTCAACAAAAATGATGAAGAGGTAAAACATAGAAACATCTAGAAGAATCTTCATGAAATCTTTATACAATTATGATCATAACCTAGATTATAGAGAGAGAGAGAGAGAGAGAGAGAGAGAGAGAGAGAGAGAGAGAGAGAGAGAGAGAGAGAGAGAGAGAGAGAGAGAGAGAGAGAGAGAGAGAGAGAGAGAGAGAGATGAAGATGAAGAAAGTGATCCATTGAGTGCTAAGTGTTCCATTTATTCTCATGAGAGATGGATTCGTGTTGAATCACTACTCATGAAACATGGGTTGATGAGTTTGACTAAAAAAATCATATAGTTAAATCCTAATAGAAATATCACTATATATACATTTTCTATATATTATTATTATTATTATTATGTTGGAGAAACTACTATGGATGTGAAAATACCAAAGTAAGAACTTGACTCTCATCCTTAATGGCAAGTTACAAATTTTAAGCAATATCAAAAATAAAATAAATATTCTTTAAAAAAATGCATTTGACACATATTTTATCTAAACTATAAAGAATTTGATGATGATATAAATTTTTGATTTTTAGAATTTTCTTTTAATATTGTGTGCATGCGTGCATGTGCGCGCGCACGCGCACGTGTGTGTGTGTGTTGAACTTATATGTATTCAGTTTTCTATCTCCTTCAAATTCTAGTTTTTCAATAGAAAATATAATTTTTTAAAAGTGACATTCACTTAGTCTATAAGATTTATTTTCTAAAGAGGATTAATAAGTAATTCTTTTGCATCTAGATTTATAACTTTTATATCTAAGTATTCTAACAAGTTTCATTTTATTAAGTTGAATATCTTCCATTTTATTAAGTTTTGAGCTGACATTAACATTAATTTGGATGTAGGTCAACTCACTAATCCATAACTTGTTATGTGTGTATATAAATTTAATTTAATTTTTTTGTGACAAAGAGGGCATCAATATCTAGTGCCTAGTCAATTTTTCCCTTGGTCTACTAGTGAAGCTAAATGACTCACAAAGAGCCTACGAGGGATCAAGTCTTGTGGAGTGCAAGGTTTTGATATCATAAGGGATGAGGTCAAGATGATGCCTCGAGTAATTTTGATGGCATAGATGCCCCTCATTTCTTGGCTCTAAGAAAAAGAGGTTTCATGCATGAGTGGGCCTATTTTGGGTTCCTAAATTGTTTCAATAGTGGTATTCATTGTTTGTAGCTCAGCCTCATGCCTTGTTGAGTTTTCTCATAGGTTTGAACCCTCCATCCAAAAAAAAAAACTAGTGCCTAGATATTTTTCAAACTTCTTTTGTAACTCACTTTACTAATTTTTCATAAGAATTGAAAATAAAAGTTTGTATAAGGTATACAAACAATATTTACTAAAACTAAAAATATTGATTCATGTAAAAATTATTTCTTGGAATAATACAATCAAACAACTAATTTATTTGATCCTCTGAAAGAAAAATGTTAAAGTCATATTTTGTAAGCATTTTGATTTGTGGAAAAGACACTTTGATGTAGGTATGATTAAAGAGTAGAGAGTTTGATCTAAAAAATAATTTGACACACTTCGATCGAACCTATTTCAACTAATTCTTTCAAATGCAAGTTCTCAGGGCTAAAATAATTATAATTTGTTAAGAATATATGATTTCACCAAAAAATTTGATGTTCAAAATGTAAAACACACAATTCTAGGGAAGACAAGTTTCCAAACAACCATCTAGTACTTTTCCTTTCTTTTCTATCGGTTTATAAGCATATGAAAGTAAGGTAAAAAGATTCATCAACCTATGATGATAGAAAGATTACATCTTCACCACCTTATATTTTTGGTAGTACAATTGTATGTTCTTTTTATTTTGTTTCAACATTTGGCCTTATATCTTTAGTTTATTCTATTCTTAGTTGTAGTTTACTTTCTATTTTTGCTTTTAGTGTTTATGTTCTATTCCTACGAGATGAATTTGTTTCATTCTAAGATTACATATTTGCAATGTCATCCTTAAGCATTCCTAAATTCATAGTTTTCATCTAAATAAGAAAGCCAATCTTGTATATAAATTATGATGCATTATGTACAAACACAAAAGATGAATTTCTAAGTAAAATCTTTAACTTTGGTTGTAATACCAAAAATTTAAAATTTATATAAAAATTTTAATTATTACATCTAATTACATAATGCAATTTTTAATATTCAATTATAATATAGTAACTCTCAATTGTATTATGCCAAATTTCACACATTTTATTGAATTAGCCAAAATTAAGCTAAGAGAACCTTGATTTTAGTTCCATTATTTGCCTATCATGATCAACATCATTACTAGAAAAATGAAGTTGGATTTTCTTTTTAAAATTTAATTTTAGAATCATCATTTGCATTCTAAAGGCTTAGAGCCCTTATAGTAGAATTGTTTCTCAAACATATGCTTCAATATTTTAATGGAAGAAGTCTTGAATTGGTTTCTTATCTTGCAATATTATTCAAAAATGTTATACTAAGTCTAAGAAAGATAACACCCTAGATTAGGATAAGCCTAACAATTCTAGGTACATTGATAATCAAGGTAGGAAAATCAGACCTGAGCCCAAGAAAAGAACAACCAGAAGGAACTATGGGAATCAAGAGGAGGATACTACTAGTAGTGAAGGGAAAGATGAAGGGTTTATGGGTTGGGAACAAGATAGTCCTTACCAATATATGGTGTTTGATACTTTCAAAACTGAGACCAACACTCCCGAGTCCATGAAGGATGACACCATAGGGGGAGAGGGGTATGATCATGTCGCTAGTTAGAATGGGTAATCTAGGTGGCCAAGCTCAAGGATGGTCCATGTGGGAGGTGATGTTCAAAAGGAGGTGAATACTAGGGGAACTACCACACAAAAGGAAGAAAGCACAATGGAAAAAGCTATAAATTAACAGGGTAGTCTAGATATTGCTAAGTTGGAGGAGTCCATAGCCATCTTGATCAAGAAGAATGAGCATGTGGAGGACAAGTTCAACATAGCCTCTACCTTCTCTATTAGGGTCATGCATTCTATTGCAACTACCCTTCATCTTCTATAGCCTAGCAAGGTTGAAATTGCTGATGAAAAAGACAAACACTTCTTAGTCTTTATATGGATTTCTTATAGACGGCTAGTTATGACTACTCCTGGAAAACCCAAGGAAGAAAAACAAGAAATTTTAGCTCCTTTTAGGTGTTCCTCTCTCTTCATTTTTCTCTATATTAGTTATCTCTCATATTTCATTGAGTGTTGTTTATGTTGATGCTTTATAGATTGGTTTTATGTTCATTATGTGTTTTTTTGGCTAGTTATATGTATAATGAAGATATTATTGTTATTAGTAGTAGTAAAATTACAAACATCTTAATTTGGGGATTTTTGATATTAAGTAAGGGTGTTGGTTAGTTTGTTGGTTTTGTCTTTGAGTTGATTTTCAAATCTTTTGTTTTTTCTAGATCAGGCCCCAATTTGACTATTTTTTAATATAAAAAACATTACACAAAAGTTGGAAAAATTAACACATTTTATTTTAAGAGATGTATTTTACCCTCACAATTTGAAGAAAATTAAAGGTGTGAGAAAAGGATATTGATTTTGGAGTATATTCAACTCCTTATTTTAGTGAAAAGATTTCTTGAATGACAAGGGGGTTACCATGAGAAATGAAACCATTGAGCACTGTCTGAAACACTGCTATTAACAAAAAAGAGCATGTAATATCTAGGAGGAGCAGCCATTGCTGATGTAGGACCATCCTAGGCCTTTTGGAAATCCTACATGTTCAAGGTGTTTTGCCTTTGTGGAATTAGTCATCAAAGGAATGGTGCTTGGTCATCTCTAGGTGTAGTATTGGATAAGAAGCTTGGTGAATGAAGGGGGCTCGATTGTTAAAGGCTTTCTCAACATCTACATTTTTTTTTGGCATATACTATGTTTCTTAGCAATGTTTGTGGGAGCTCAACAATGCTTGTGGTGGTTTCTAATGCTCACTAGTTTGGCTTGTGAGATTAACTTCTTGTTGATTCATTTGAATGGTTTGGTTCATTTATTGCATGAGGATTGGGATCATGATTTGGATCAATCATTGGAGTTTGTGTAGACCTATTTTTTAGGTCTTGGTTAATTGTTCTTGATGTATTTAATACATATTGTAAGCATTTTAAGACCTTTTATATTTAATATCTGTTGGATGTTGACTTGTGGCTCAAAGTATTTTTAATGTAAGATTTAAATTTAATTTTAATGAGCTAGGTTGAATTGTGTCTTAGTTGGGTATAAATAATGGGGTCTTGTAGAGTCTTAAGTCAATTATTCATCCATCTTAGAGAAGAGGATGAAGTGGAGGAGTGAATTTTGAGAAGGGTTAACAGTTGTAGCTTGGGAAACAAGGTGATTATATGGTAGGCTTATAGGCACAAGTTCAGATCATCCTTGAGGGTTTTTACCAGTGTGGATTTGGACTAGCTAGTGTGGGGATTGAATCTTAAGGGATCTTGTTGAACTATTTATTTTAATTGCTATTTTTATTTGGTCCTAACCTAGAAGGCTTTACTGCTGGGCACAATGCATGTAAACAACTATATTCTATGAATAAAGAGTTTTGATTAAGTTTAAAATCTTGCATTGTTGTTGAATTTTTGATGTGTAGTTATTTTTTGGGGGTTGGGACATCTACCTCCTTATACTATGTTAGGTGGTATCAGAGACTATTTTTTCCTCACTATGTAGACCAAGCACCGAAGTTGAGGTAGTTTGCACTAGGACTTGGGTTTATGATCTTGGAAGATGCCTCTAATAAGACTGGACCCTACTAAAATTGATCATCTCTATGATTTTTTGCAAGCAAGGTTCTTAGAGAAGATGGTGTTGATGAAGAGTGACATGATTGCTGAAATTTTCCATCATATAAGTGGCGTACCTTGGCATGTGGGTACTCAAGGTAGTTATGAGGAAGTTGCTAAAGGTTTTGAAGTTGTTGGATTGACTAGTGAGGGTAGAGTTGGATTGTCTGGATCTCAGTTGAAGCTGAAGTTGAAGCATAAGATGGATCAATTTCTAATTTCTAATTTCTAATGTATTTTGAATCTTGAGGACCCAATTAATTGGATTGGTGAATTAGAAGACTACTTTCAGCTTGACGATATTGAGGATCCACTTAGAGTTAGGATGGCACAAACTAAGTTGAGAGGAAATGCTTCTATTTGGTGGAAAGAATTACAAAGAGATAGAGAGAAGGAAGGTGAAATGAAGATCACTAGATGGAGGTTGATGGTGACTGAGTTGAAGGCTATGTTCATTCCTTTTGATTATGAATGTGAGTTGTTCAAGAGGTTTTAGAATATTAAATGAAAAGATATGCGTGTGAAAAATTATACCAAGAAGTTCTACAAGCTGACTATTTGATCTAGGCATAGAGAATTGTCAAAGGAAAATGTAGATTGGTACATTAATGGTTTGAGATTTAATATCCAAGATGAGGTTGGTATGTTGAAAATTGATTTAGTCAAGGATCCTTATTAGTGTTCCCTTAAGGTAGAAGATATGTTGAAGAGGAAAAGTCGAAGTGGTTCCAAAGGAAAGGATAAGCAGGATAGCTTGGCAAAAGCTAACTTGAGTGCAGAAGATGAAGAAAAACATATTGATCAGAAGAGGAGGATAGGTGGAGGTGAGTCTAGAGGTACTTGATACAAATGTGGTAAATTAGGACATAGATATTTTGAATTTCCTAGGAGAGTTGTTGTTGTGAATGAAGTTGAGAACCATAGCAATGAACCTAAGAATGGAGAAATTTTAGTGGCTCTAAAGCTACTGATTGGTCAAAGGACATTAGAATCTTGATAAAGGATTAATTTGTTCAAAACTCATTGTAAGTCGAGTAGCAAATTTTACAATATGATTTTGGATGTGGTAGTATTGATAATTTTTTTTTGAGGAGATGGTTTAGAAACTTGGTTTGAAGAGAGTGAGACATCCTTATCCTTATAGGATTGATTGGTTGCAAGGTGAGCATTCTTTTGAAGTGAAGGAGTAGTTCTTTGTTTTTTTTCAGATTTGGTAGTATATGGATCAAGTTTTATGTGATATTATCGACATAGACAATTGTCCTTTGTTGACTAGTAGACCTTGGTAGTATGTTTGTATGGATATGCATGACTATGTCAAGAATGTGTTTTCAATTTTGAAATGTGGTAGGAAACATTTTGTGATTCCTTTGTGGAATGAGGAGCTTGGTGGGAGACTAAATATTGGTAGCCAATTTGAGTTGGCAGATTCTAAGAGGATTAAAGATCCACATGTAAAGAAGACTTGTGTGAAGAATTAGAAAAATAAAGGATAGATTGTGAAAGTTGGGGACTTGGAGGATATGTATTTGAAGAACCAATTTGGTATTTGTGTGTGGAATCCAAGAATATGTTTTTCCATCTATTGAGAAAATCTTTTCAAACTTGGGGTGTTTGATCCATGTGCATCCTAGGCTCTTTGGTAATCCTGCATATTGGATATGTCTTGGCATTGTGGACTTGATTAGCAAAGGAGTGGTGCTTAGTCATCTTTGGGTGTATTATTGGCTTAGGAGTTTAGTCAAAAAAGGAGGCTCAGTCATTGAAGGCATGCTTGACATGTATAATTTTTTCTTGTTGTATACTATGTTGCTTGGTAGTGCTAGTGAGAGCTTGGTGATGCTTGTGATGGTTGTTGATACTCAATAGTATGGCTTGCAGGATGGACTTCTCATGGATTTATTCAAATGATTTGAAGTATTTATTGGATGAGGATTGGGATCATGATGTGGATTGATCATATGAGTTTGTGTGGACCTATTGTTTTATGTCTTGGTTAATTGTTCTTGATACCTTTAATATGTTTTGTAAGCCTTTTAAGACCTTTGGTATTTAATATCTATTGAAGGCCAACTTGTGGCTCAAAAAATATTTAATGTAAAGTTTTAATTTAATTTTTAATGAAATAGGCCAACCTATTTCTTAGTTGGGTATAAATAAGTGGGTGTTGTGGTGTCTTGAGTCAATTATTCATCTAGCTCAGAGAAGAGGATGAAGTGGAGTTGATTTTGAGAAGGGTTAGTAGCTATGACTTGGAAAACAAGGAGATTACTTGGTGGGCTTGCGAACACAAGTTTAGATTGTTAGGTTGAGGGTCTCTACCAATGTAGATCTGGACTAGCTAGTATGGGGAATGGATCTTAAAGGATCTTATTGAACTGCTTATTGTAATTTCTATTTGTTTTTTCCCCTAACTCATAAGGCCTTACAGCTAGGCACATTGCATTTTAATAGCTATAATTTTTGAATAAAGATTTGTGATTTGGTATTAGATCTTGCATTGTTGTTGTGTTTCCACTATGTGGTTAGTTGGTGGGGGCTAGGAAATCTCTTTTGGGGATTCTCCTACCTTACAATATGTCAATTATTGATGGAGGCACTTTTACAGTCAAAGAATAAACATTCCTAAACTTGTAACAAAGAAGGTTTGGTAAAGAAAAGTGAGAGTATCCTTTAGTTCATTGATGTGGTGTCAGTAGTGAATATGGAGCATAGACATTAAATGGTACATTACTGTTACTTACTAGACCAGATGGAACTAATTACCTCACCATGAAGGTGGCACTATAACCAATATTCATGGTGGTAGACATGACAGTTATCCAAGGGTAGAGGTTAGTACAGATACTCTCTAGATAATAAGGGTTGTACACTTTCAAATGGAGCTCCATAGGTAATTGCACTATGGTGATTTTGTAATCAAATTTTGGGTTAGAACCATCAACCATAACTCCCACATTTGGCAACACATTGGCAGTGGAGTGGTACATCCTGGTGATACACATGGTAGTAAGAATGCACCAATATTGTTGTGATTATTAATGATTATATGGGTCTAAGGGGGTCATAGATTAGCCTATGATCCTTTTTCATACATTTTATGGCAGCATATGTCCTTAGGGGTACTATAACCCTTTGATACATATTATAACTATTCATCTAGGTCAAATAGGGACATATGTTATAATTGAATGAGTCATGATCCATCTAATCAATTACAATATGTCCCTATGCATCCTAGGACCCCTTGGGACATATTTTATCACTCAATGAATCAAAAGTGGTCTGAGGTTAACCTATGATCCTCTTCAACCCATGTGATCAATTATATAAGTCTTCTTCCATATCTTTCAGATGTTCATAATGAAGTCTTCAAACATAATTCAACAATGGTGGCATAGGCCTTATATCATAAATGGATGCTAATGTGCTTCTGCAAAAAGTAAACTAAACTTGTATTTCTTGATTTTTTTCTCACTCTCCTTCCACTACTATGTTAGTCCTACAAAAAATTCAATTCTCAAGTTTCTAAAATCTTCACATCTACATAAGTCTTGCCAAAACTATTTCTTGAGCTTTTAAACTTGTCATGTTCTAAACAAAGTCTTCATTATATTTATAAAGTTTTGTGAACTTAATCCATAATCTGTTCTTGTGTCACCTATCACAAAATCCTTCTAAGAGTTTATTTATTCCAATGTATCTTTTCATAATGACTCTTCAAAACAAGAATAATACATGGGCATATTTATCCTAGCATCTATCTTTCATATTCACATTCATATTGCCATGTGAATACTGCATATGTCTCCATTCTTTTAGTTGATTCAATTAAACATGTATTCATCTTTCTTTTTCCTTTAATATATCCATGACCTCCAGATTTTGGCATTGTCGTTTTCTCAAACAAATTTCTCACTCGTTCATTCTTGTCCAACTCTTTACCTTTGTATCTCATTCTATGCATGATCTCCAAATCAAAATTTCTATCAACATAACTAGAATATTTTTCATTATCATTTATAATCACACTCTTATTTATAATAATTTCAAAATATCACATCTATCAAATGATGAATTTAAGTCTTATTTATTACATGAAGCATCACATACTATTTATTTTAACTTCAAGTTTTATTTTTTTCATTTAATTTCTTCATATATTCATGTAAATCACACATAAATTTACAATTTGATAATATTCCTCATTCCTTTTAGTTATCTTGTCAAAGAATTCTAAATTCTCTAACTCTTCATTTCTCTCTCTAAATTTGCATAATTCCTTCACCTACAAATTATGCATAATTTTTTCCACAAACTTCTAACATATGCCTAAGGTCTTCACTTTTTTCTTTATAATCACTAATTTCATTTAATAACTTGTATTTTCTTGCCAACCTCTCATTCATAATTGAAAGTCTTCATTTTTATCATTCCATTAAATATTTTAGACAATACAATACACAAATTGAATTTACAATTTCTTTTTGCTCATTTTCCCGTTGAAAGAGAAAATTTTAATTTACCTTATTTTTATTCTATAACTTTGTGTGATTGAAGTCCAATATCTTCTTTACCAATGTGATGATCTTCCTCTAATAGTTGTACTATCCTTTTAAATTTCAAGCTACCCCTTAAACAATAATTTTATATTTTTGATTACTATTAATTCATTCAATAGTTTCCTACATCATTATAAGTACTAAAAAAATAAAAATAGATTATCAACAATAATAATTCTTGATATTTTAGTAACCACACACTTTTTTTTTTTGGTTAACTACAATCATTTTTTTAAAGAAATTAATAATATTCTATCTCTTAAAATTTTATGGGCAGTATATAATTGATTCAAAAATAGAAAATCAAACCCTCAAATTACCCTTTTTGTAGCTTAGGAAAAGTATGATCTACTAGAGGAATGATGACATCAAGAAAAAAGTGCTAAACCATACATTAATCAGTGTTTTTTCATGTTTTTAATCTTTTTGCAATTTCTTCACACATAAAAGTGAACTCCTTGATTAATTTTTTATTTAACACTAACTTCAATTGACTTCTTAAACTAACTTTCAATGGGAAACTTCTAATGTCCATAAAACATTTTTTTCTTTGATTATCTATGATCACTCCAGTCTTCATCTCTTGAATACATAATTTTCAACAATATCCTTTGAAACTTATTACTATATAATTTATTTTCTAAAAATGATAAAAATGTTACACTTTTGAATTTAGTTTATAACTTTCATTTCTAGTTAATGCAATTGATTTCATTTGATTGCATTGAACATTTTATACTTTATTAAATTTTGAAATCACATTAATTATAATTTAGATGTAGGTTCACTTACTACTCCATAGTTTGTGTTCTATAAATTAAAAATCAATTATATTTTTTTAATAAAAAATAAAATATCAATACCTAGTTCGTAGATAGTTTAAAACTTATTTTACTATTTTCTCATAAACATTGAACATAGAATTTTATTTATGATGCAAAACCTATGTTTAGTAATATGAAAAATATAAATTCATACTAAAGTCAATATTTATCAGCATCATAATCATTGGAATCTTCCTTTGAGTAGTACCATTATGCATTCTTCATATAGATTTTTAAAATGAATTCCTTTGATACCTCAAAAGATATCTTCAACATTATATTTTGTTAGCATTTTGATAGGTAAAAAACAAGTCTCTTAGAAGAATAACTAGAGAGAGTAGAGAGATTATATTGAAGAGAGTTCAATTTATTAGAGTTTGACCTAACCATTCTCAATTAATTTCTACAAATGGGACAACTTAAGGCTTAAATTGTGATTTCTAAAAAAAGTGTGATTTTCAACAAGAAATAGGATATTAAAAAAAGTGTAACCCACTATCTTGGGGAAAACAAGTTTCTAAAATACCACTGAACATTTTCCTTTGTTTTTTGCATAGGTTCATGGGCATACAAAAACTTGGCTAGAAGCTTAATTTGCTCATTATGATGTTAAGAGTGCCTCTTACTACCTTATATATTTTATAGTATTTTTTAATGTTTTTTGCATCATTTATATTCGTCTACCCTATTTTTTAAAATTTTGGTTTGTACTTTGTTGTCACTCTCTATGCTTTATTTGTATAAGATGAACACGTGTTGTATTGACATCCCATTATTGCACTATTATCCTTTAGTTGTGCATGCATTTGAGGTAGTGACTTGTAAAGTTCAACGTGGTTCTTCATGGTAAGCTCTTGTGGTTTTAGTGGACAACACACTTTTTTATCTTTTAGTCTCTATGGATTATTTATATTTTTCCATATGTTGCATCTTAATTATTATAAAATATACTAACATTTAGAATCTTACTTCAATAAAGCCTCCTTATCATACTTGGTGTCTTAATCCCCTAGCTTACCAAAACACTAGTAGAAGTGAGTTGATAAAAGAAAATATCCATTGTTTGATACTTTAATTAATCTTGAAGTTTCTATACTTCCCTCACCATAACTATAAAATAGCTTTCAACATGTAATGTATTGGAATAATTTATTTGTTGATCAATTATCATTTTCTTAATAATAAACTAACTCTTTGAAGGGCTTATTTGGTTGATCCTTAAAACAACGAAAACATATGGGATTCTATTTGATCGAGTATAGAGGAACACAAATATCAAAATCAAATCAATAATTATGAAATCAAGTATATTCTTCAAACATGTCTTAGCTCTATGAATTTTATCTAGATAAGGAAGCCAACCTTGTGCAAAATTTGTGATGAATCATGTACTAAAAGAGAAGAAACTATTCTAGTTGAAAAAAAAAAAGTTTTACTACAATATCAAAATTATCAATTAAAAAATAAAATTATTTATTTTGTCTAATTATCTAATCTAATTTTGATGACTTAGTTATATTGTAATCATTCTCAATTAACTTATACCAAATTTACATAAGGGAGTATAGACTTTAATTCACTTAGCTATAATTCGATAAATAGTTTTTATAGTGATTATAGTACTACTAGATGTGATAGTCTTACTCTTTATTTTCTACTAAATTTTGCTAATTTTGTAGATAGATAGTTGATTTGGCATCCGACGATAATAGCCCATTGCTGCTCTTTAGAAATGTTGTAATGTGACTCTTTATGTCTGAATTCAAGATTCTCTCCCTATTATATTTATCACAAACTTATACCAAATTTCACACATTTAATTAGATTAATTAAAAAAATAAAAAAGAATCTTTGTTTTAATTCAAGCATTTACAATTTAAGTTAGCTTTTGTATCTAACTTTTAACTGAAGAATTGTCATTTCCTTTATAAAAACTTGGAACCCTTGTTGTAGTCGGGCTCTCAAATATCCAATGTTTTAATGGAAGTAGTATTGGTTGAATTTTTATCTCGGTATATTCTTCAACAACATTACACAAAGTTGACAAATTAACGAATTTTATTTTTAAGCGATGTATTTTACCCTCACAATTTGAAGGGTAACACAAGATGAAAAGTGCGAGAAAAGGATATGTATTTTGGAGTATATTCAACTCCTTATTTCAATGGAAAGGTTTGTGGAATGCTTAGGGGTTACTATGAGAAATGAACCCATTGAGCAGTGCTGGGAACACCGCCGTTCACAACAAAGAGCATGTAATATCCAGAAGGAGCAGCCACTGCTGATGGGGGAGCTGTTAGAGTCGAAGAATAAACATTCGTGGACTTCGGAACGAGGACGGGTTTGGTAAAAGAAAGCGAGAGCATCCTCTGGTTCATGGATGTTGTGTGAGTAGTGAAAGGGGGAGCGTATATATTAAACGCTACATTACTGTTACTTGCCAGAGCGGATGGAACTGAGAACGTCACCGTGAAGGTGGCAGCGTAGCCAATATTCGTCGCGGCAGAAACGGCGGTTATCTGAGGGCGGAGGTTGGCATAGACGCTCTCCAGATAATAAGGGCTGTACGCTTCCAAACGAAGCTCCGTGGGGAATTGCACTCCGGAAAGTTTGTAATCAAAGTGTGGGTTAGAACCGCCGACCACAACTCTCGCATCTGGCAACACGTTGGCAGTGGAGTGGTACATCCTGGCGATACCCGTGGCGGCAAGAACGTACCAACGCTGCTGCCCGGCGGGCAGACTGTGTCTGTAGAGGTAGGGCGTGAAGACGGGCGTGTCGGCCATGTCCCACCCGGCCACTCCCCTCGCCGCTCCGTTTATGATGAGGATTTCGCCGTTGGGGAGAATCAGCATGTCCGACATGGTTCTGGACCCGGGCATGTCGTCCATCTTCCACGAGGGGTTGGCGTCCGTGATGACCATTCTTCCACAGCTGCGCAGTGCGGCCATGAAATTACCGGCATTGGCGGCGGCGTAGCCACCATCGGGACAGCCACCGCAGATGAGTATTTCCACCTTGGTAAAACCGTCGGAGGCAGAGAGCGGCAGCATCACGGAAGAGCCCGTGGAGGGATAGTTTCGTGGGCCGTCGCCAGGCATTCTGGGGAATGTCTTGAGCACAATGTTCTTCTTGTAGTCGAGAAGAATGGAGTCCCTATTGGCGAAGATAAAGAGATTGCCATCGGAGGAGAGATGGAGGAAAGGATAGAGATTGTTCTCTGGCGAGGAGCTTGTTCGGGTTTGGGTGAGGAAGGGCAGGTTGTAAGTTCCCTCCCCGGGCTGCCTCGGAACGAACTCGTAGTTAAACACTCCCGTGCCCCCGACGACGATGATGCGGTTGTCTGGAAGGATCTGGTTGGCAGCGTACCAGCGGTTGTTGAGAAGCTTGATAGGGGTAGAATTAGCCCAGTCGCAGGAAGCGTCGGAGCAAGGAACAAAGTAACGGATATCTGTGGCTCCATCCCGCCACCCGCCCGTCTGAACGAGGGTGCCGTTGGCCGCGAAAGCACCGGAGGAGCACCAGGTGTCAGTGAAGATCATGAGCGGCCTGATGGTGTTGGTGGCAATGTTGTATTCAATGGAGTGAGCATAGCAGTCGTGGGTCAAGTACTGGTCCTGCGGATTGTCACGGCACCTCCCATTGTCCAGCATTAGCTGCGACGGGCCAAAGTTTGTCCGATCGAACATCACCACAGTGTTTTTGTACGTGGTGGTCATGTGCATGGCCGAGACGCCGCCCTTTTCTACAAGAAGAGTCCATCTTCCTACCTTCACTCCAAGCTGCCCTGCTGCGTCCCACGACCATATGCTCACCAGCAAAAGCATCATAAGCCAGAAATACTGAAATCCACTAGACATTTTCATCGTGGTTCTCCCTTGCACTAGTAACACTTTTTGTTCAAGAGTGGGATCTTTGGTGGAAGACTAATGGTTTCATGGGCATTTGAAGACTTCCGTACTGAGGAATTCAATAGGAATAGGATAGGATCAACGGGTCGCGTGGCTTATCGCGTGTTAAGAGTAATAACAGGCATGGGATGCCTTTCGTGAATTGCTTTCTAATTCTACCTTCATATTGTTGTCAGTACAGCACCACTGGCTGCGGTCCAAACATTCTTTTGAATGGTCATTACGGAAGGTTTCGGCTTCTGCCCGCGCCATGTCGAATCTTTGTTTTAATTTAGTCACTAGAGCTTATTCCTAATCGCATAAAGAGTATTCGAGATGAGCATTTCCTCGCCTGGTCTGCGGCTTCCTTTACGGCATACCGCAATTGCCTTTACGCTGTCAATTCTCACCACTCTTTGTGGGCGTTTCAGATTTGCTTCGTTTTCCGTCTATGATTAATTAATATGATAAGATTTAGGGTGTTAAAAAGATATGATGAAAGACGATTTAATATTGTGGTATTTAATATTAAAAAATCGGCAGATTAAGCCGAATCGTTAGATTGCAAAAGAAAAAGTGAGTTTACACTCAAGCGTATATAAGAAACGGGAACGGAAGCGAGTAGAGGCGGGACGTATTATATAGTGTATATGTTTAGCACGAAACGCATAGTATTATGTTTATATACGATAAATATGTACGTCTGTATTTTTTATTATTTTTTCATCAAACATTGTAATGTTAGAAAATTAATCTAACGTTTAATGACATTTATAAATATCACAAAACTGTGTGTAAGTTTATATTTAAATTTTATGTAAATATTATAAATTGTTTTCTTTTCTTTTTTCTTTGTTTTGTATTCCTATCAAAATTAGATTTCAAAAGGTCGAAAGGAACTCAAAAGGTCGAAAGAAATTCAATGTGCATAGAAGTAATGTTTCACAATAAATTTCAACTAATATAGGGTGGAGGAGGATGAAAGATGTCACCTAGTAATGACATTGGAATGCATCTGCGGACTCATATACAAATATAGTACAAGGTGTTGGAGAAATTAGAGTTGTTGGTTAAAAGTAAAACCAAACAAAAGATAGACAAAACATTACACAAGGGGAAGATAGCATGGGATGTGATCCCATGGAAAAGAGGGAACCCTCTATCAAGGCCATTCACTCCATGAATGAAATTTCAAGAAGCATAAGAAGGGCATGATGCACATGTTTCATTTTAAAGAAAATGCTTGTAAATTATGTTATTGTCAATCCCAAAATAACATTTGAAGAAGATTTTAACATTGAAATATGGAAAACAAAGATTACTTTACTTTTAAAGGGATTTTACTTCTTAATTCAAATGTCTATGGATGAGCCATTTTGCACTATATCAATGGATAGTTACCACCTATAACCTACCTTGCAAGCAAATGTTCAAATTTATCCTTGTACAAGATTTTTTGTATTTTTTGACAATGTATATGCTGAAAAGCTAAATACTCTATGATTATCAATGGAGCTATAATCAAAACTTATATTTATTCAAGTCATGGGTACCTCTTTGGGGAACATGTGGTGGATGAGGTAATCTCAAAATTACTTCCACACCACCTCTGCTTGCATCTTAGTAGAGATAAAAATTACTAGAGATTATATAGAAGACATAACTTTGAAATTCTTTGGTAGCTTTTAGAAATAAAATAATAGATTATGATGATCTACCTTTTTAATTGATGGTTCTTTAAACTAGTGAATAGGTTGGTCAACTTCAAAAATTAAAACTTTTAGCCAAGTTACATGGTAGAAAGATATCTACCCTCATCATTATTTAGTGGAATGAGGATAATATTATCAAATGGGAAACATCATAAATGGAATTTTAGACCACCTAATAAATTTTTTGGTTATTTTGAAGGTTAAAAATGTATATACTATGGTTAAGTGAATTAAATTTAAGGATAATGAATTAGAAGATAGGACACAAAATTAAAATGGGAAAAGATCTTATAAACATAATAAAGAATCTTTCTAGTAAAGATTTTATGGAGTGAAAAATAGTCTCAAAGTTCACACTTCATGAAGAAAGGAAAGACAAGGGGATTAAGAAAGAAACTATGTGAACTAGGGATTTAGGAAAATATTACATATTAGTGCATAAAAAGAAGAAAAATAGGAGAACTATTAATATGAAGCTCTAATCCCAGTCTAGTAGTTGAGGAAATCTTCATGAGATGGACTTGAGTGGTGTTGATTCTATGAATTTTATAACACATGGTCCCCTACTTGTAGTACTTCCTAGTCGGGGACAAGTTTATTTTTCCATATGTTGATGGTTTCAATCTTGACAAGATGACATGAGCTCATAGAAAACTAATACAATTATATATAATTTTACCATAAGTATTTTTTTTGTATATTTTGTTTTAGTGAAATATGTGTTTCATACCCATGGATTCATCTCTGTCAAACATATACATTTTTTTAAATTGTGTTGTATTACCATTGGCTAGCTTGATTTAATATTACTAAGCACTATCTTTTGCACAAGACTATATTTCCTTCTTTTTTTTTTTAACAATTTCCTTCCTTTAAAGGTTTTGTTAATAAACATTATTTTCGATAATAAAATTTATATTATATTTCTTTTTCAAATCCAATTGTTTATAACCCATGGAATATAATGTAGATCATTTTTCAAATGTATTAAAGAATCATTTATTTGAAATTTTTTTGATTGCACTCATGTGCATTTCAAGATCATTACTAGTAATAATATTGAATCTTGTTATACAATTGTTTTTAATTATCCATATCATGTATTTTTATGTTTATTCATAATTTTATAAAAAGTATTTTGAAAGGACACTGAAAACCATTAAAATAAGAATTTTAATATTATAAAAAATATCATTATAACCAACATTTTTCAAGATAATATGTAACAAATCAATATCTAAAAACTAGAAAATAAAAGACAACCTAAAAAAATATGCATAAAGCTCCATTTTCTTAGGAGACCTCAACACTAAAGGATTAAGCCTCACATATTACAATAATGAGTTTTTCAAGGCTATCTTTACTTTAATAGTGAACTAAGATTTTTTTGAGGCTCCCTTAACCTAAAAGTGGGTTTTTGAAATGTTAGCCCCAACTAATGATGTAACTACGAATGCTATTCAAATGTTTGTGAAAGAGTCATATTAGTTGTTATGTTTTCATTGGTGCTAAACTCTTATTTGGATGGACATTATGCTAATTTATTAGAGTTCCATTACATTTGATGATGAAGAGGATTTGATTGACGAAGAGGATTTGAAGAAAGTATGATGATGGAAGAGTTGATAAGTATGGTATTCAATGGGAATTGGAATTAGATGGATAGTGATAATGTAATATTGGTTTGATTATTTTACAATAATGTAATTCTATAATATAATTATGTATTCACTGAGCTATACAAGCTACACAAAGTGACTAGGTGAAAGGAGTATAATATTGCTTGAGGTACTATAATTAAAACCAAATGTTTGGAAAAGACAAGTTGAAGTTGAGTGTTAATTGAGTAAGTCATATGTTAATCAAGTGATATATTTCTTGAGTGAAATGTAATGTTCATCAAGTATGAGATGGAAGATCAAGTTAAGAAAGATGGAATCAAATTCACTTATGGGGAAAATAAAGAATGTTCAAGAATTTCAAAGGCCAAAGTTAAAGTTTGTTACAAGATCTATGACTACAATACAATGAGGATTTGATGTTTGAGATTTAAGAAAGATAAGAATGGGCAAAAAGTTCAATGAAAGTTCGATTTTTTAAGTGACTAAGTACATTAAATTTGAGATTGACATATGCAATTAAGTGAAAAAACCTTTAAGAATCTAGATATAGGGAATTTACTATTTAAAGAGATGTTGGAATAGGGTTTGGATATATGATTAAGTTTCTTATCAATATTGTTGGAGTTGGACATTTATGTGAAGCAAGGAGAGGAAAAGAAGAAAGGTGAACTGATAAGAGTAGAATGGAGATCAAGCATAGTTAGAGAAAAGTGAAAGTGTGAATACGTGAATAAGAAAATAGATATTAGAAGAGGAAGAATATAAAGAAGAACATAGATGTCAATAAGAAAAGGTAGTGCTAAACCTAACATATCATTTGACTTACTTTCTTACCATTGTAGTAGAAAAATCTCTTAATTGATTGGACCTGACAAGTTTGTGAATTCCTATATGCTAACATTGATTAGTGATCTTATAAGTCCTTTAGAGTATGCTGATCTTTACACATGACCAATGACTAATAATGTCTAAATGATCTTTATGTTAAATCCTTCTAACTAGGTCACACTAAAATTGTGCATATAAATCTCTGACAAGGTTGGCTCCTAGTGGACATCACTTTAGAAGATTGAAATTATTTGGATTGTCGATCTTAGGTAGTGTTTCCCTTTATAGGGTTTCAAAATTAGATAATGGTGTAAAATGTGTAATTTTTTTTTAATATTTCAAGTTAATTTTCATGATATTTACATAATACCACAACTCAATAACAAGTAGGTAATAGTTAAGTAAAATAAAAGATATATTTCTAATACTTTGAAACAATAGAAATAAGGATGAAATAGGTTTGATTAGATTGATTACAAGATTGAATTGTGAAGTTAAATGAGACCACTGCATTATTTCTATTGATGTTTATTAAGTTAAATTGGTACTCAAATGTTTTGAAGATATGTAGCATAACTAGATATAACTAATTCACCCATCTCCCCCACCCTCAATTATCTAACAATTGGTAATGATGTCAAAGAATAGAAAAGTTGTGTTTTTGCAAATATAAACATTTGGTTATCTTATTAAATGATTTGTAGTGTAAAAAAATATTTTTGCATATTTCCATCAATGCCAAAGGGGGATATTGTTAGCCCCACCTAATGATGTAACTATGAATGCTATGAATTTATGTCAAATAGTCATCTTAGTTGTTATGTTTTCATTGATTTCAAAATCTTAGTTAGCTAAACATTACACTAATTACATAGAGTTCTATATCATTTTATTACTGAAGAGGATTTAGTTGATGAAGAAGATTCAAAGAAAGTGTGATGATTAATGTGTTAATAAGTATGGTAGTCAATAGGCCCTTGAATGAATTGGATAATGATAATTTTATATTGGTTTGATTATTTTAAAATCATGTAATTTTGTAATGTAATTATGTATTCACCAAGCTATACAAGCTACATGAGGTGACTAGGTAAAAGGAGGACATAATTGTCCAAGCTACTAGAGTATTAACCATGGAATTGGAAAATATAAGTTGAAGTATAGTGTTAGTTGAATAACTCATATATTAATTGTTAGCCCCAGCTAATGATGTAACTATGAATGCTATGAATTTATGTCAAATAGTTATCTCAGTTGTTATGTTTTCATTGATGTCAAAATCTTAGTTAGCTAAACATTACACTAATTCCATAGAGTTCTATATCATTTGATTAATGAAGAGGATTTAGTCGATGAAGAAGATTTGAAGAAAGTATGATGATTAATAAGTTAATAAATATGGTATTCAATAGGTCCTTGAATGAATTTGATAATGATAATTTTATATTGGTTTGATTATTTTACAATCATGTAATTTTGTAATATAATTATGTATTCACCAAGCTATTCAAGCTACACCAAGTGACTAGGTGAAGGGAGTACATAATTGCCCAGGGTACTAGAGTATTAACCATGAATTTAGAAAAGATAAGTTGAAGTAATATTGGAGATGTATTTCCTAAGTGAGATGTAATATTTACTAAGTATGAGTTTGAAGAACTAGTTAAGAAAGATGGAATCTAAGGCTACCTTATGGTGAAAATAAAGGATGTTCAAGAATTTCAAAGGCTAAATTCAGATTTTGTTACAAAATCTAAAGTTAAAAGAATACAATGAAGATCTGATGATGGAGATTTAATCAAGATAACAATGGAAAAAAAGTTCAATAAAAGCTCTATTTTCTTAGTGACTAAGTGCATTGAATATGAGATTGATGGATATGATTAGGCTAAAAAACTTGGATGAAGAGAGTTTACTAGAGATGTTTGAACAAAGTTTTGGTTTTTGATTGAGTTATCGATTGATACTATTGGAGTTGGAGATCTATGCAAAGGAAACATAAAAACAAAGCATGAGTAGAGAAGAAGGGGGATCAAGAAGAGTTGGAGAACAATAAAAGTATGAAGAAGTGAATCAGCCAAATATAGATTAGAAGAGAAATAAGATAGAGATGAATAGATAACTAAACAAGAAAAAGTAGTGCTAAACTTAATACATCATTTGATTTTTACTCTCTTACCATTGTAGAACAAGAATATCTTAACTAAGTGGACCTAGAAAGTGTGTGAAATCCTATATGGTAACATTCATTATTTATGTCTATAAGTCCTATAGAGCACACCACTATTTAGAGAGGATAGAGGAGTGACAAGGCATAGATGATCTCTGTGTTGAAATCCTCTAACCAGATCACACTAAAAATGTGCATGTAGACCTTTAACAAGGTTAGTTCCTAGCAGAGCTCACTCTAGAATAGTAAAATTATTTGGGCTTCTAGGGTTTACAGTCCTACGTGGGTTTTCCCTTTACAAGGTTTCCATGTTAAAACATGTTATAAAATGTGTAAATGTTTTTTTTTTATGTTCCAAGTTGATTTTCATGATATTTACATAATAATACAACTCAATAACAACTAGTAATTGTTAAGTAAAAGCCAAGATATTTTTTTGTATCTTTTACTAATAGATATAGTGAGATAATAGCTTGGAATAAATTACTTACAAAATTGAATTGAGAAGTTCAATGAGATCCCTAGATTATTTCTATTGATTTTTTTAAATTTGAATTGGTACTCAAGTGTTTGAAAAGTTAGTAGGATAACAAAACACAATTGATTCACTATCCCCTCTCAGTTGTCTATTACAAAATGTTCACATAACCTATAAATAAGCAAGTAGATACAAAAAACAAATATAAATTCACAGTGCACCAAAAAGAGAATCCTAGAGAAATGATGACCATAGGGTTTTGAAATGATCCCAAAAACTTGACAATGGCTTTCAACATGACTCCAAAACCATATTTTTGAGAAATATGAAAAGACTAATCAATAAAAAACTATCCTAAAGTTTGGGGTTTTTATAGGCTCCTAAAACACTTATGAGTTTTGAATTTATCTCACAATCATATGATAATCCAAAATATAGCTAAATCTAGGAGTTTTTTGTTAGATTTCTATATTGTCTTAAAGTGTCTCCTAATTTGAATGATCCAAAGGGCTTTTGAAGGTTCCAAAAAGATTGGAAATGACTTTTACCATGCCTCTAAATACCATACAAACATGTTGAATAAATATATATCATCGAAGATCCAGTTGAGACAATGGGATTTTAAGAGGCTACCCAAGTCACCATTGGTTATAAATAGGCTCTACAAACTAGCATTGGTTTTTAACTTGGCTCCCATAACTATCTTGGATTTTGAAATAGATTCTACAACTATAATAGGGATTTGAATATCTCCACAATCTATAGTGCCTCTCTCATTTGAATTCTATAAGTAATCCCAATGGATGCAACCTTAGTGATCTTACTTTGTGAGTGATCTTGATTGGGACCTATGAATGCTTTACAACTTTGGAGTGATTTAATTTATAGTGTTGCATTACCCAGTTGATTATTCTCATGCCTAGTTTAGGAGATTGTGATGTGATAAATAGTTTCACTGAGGTTTGTACTAGTAGTTACCTACACTAATGTAGCACCACAATGTTGTTCCATGATTACCCTGAGATGTGATCAATGGTTGCATTGTATATTATTTTTCCTATTACACTTGACTAGTTTCTTGCAACAATGTTTACTCATGTATTTGACCATGTTGATTTAGATGTTTATAGTGTCATTATGAAATGGGCACCCCTGGATGTCCCAAAAAACTAAACCAATTTGCTGAAAGGAATTTTGTCAAATAGTTTGCATGCAACCTCTTATTTCTCCGTTTAATGTTTTAAACCCCTTATAACTCTAGAAATCAAACGTTTATTTGTTTGTTGTGTTTTATCCATGGAATTGGTATCATATAACATAAACAAGAAAGAAAATACAATAATATGAAAAGTGGAAATGAACTGCTGCTAATAAAATGTTATTTTCAGAATTCATAAAACCAAATACATGGCAGATTTAACAACTCACTAATTACTTCAGCAGTATTGACATAATACTCCAGCCCATGCTTTCGAACTTGCTGCTACAATACTTTGTCCTTCAATCAGTCCACTACCTTCGTAATACCATTCCCTCAAAGCGGCATAAGCATCGGACAAGTAGTGAAGAAGATATGAGCAAAATACCAAATCTGCCTGTAGCCAGAAATGCAACTAAACTGCCTAATAATGAAGCCAATAACGAAGAATTTCAAAGGCCAAACCCCAAGGGAATGACGTCTAGAATGTTACAAGAGAGGACAGATGTCCTCAAATGCCAAGAATGGAGCTGCAACTCACACACCAATTTCTTCTCATATTCAACCTGCCTAATGAAGCCACAAATGCTTCCTTTTATTCTATTTCCAAGGGTCCACTCAACTCATATGGGCAATGTGGGATAAAAGATGTGTAATATATAAAACATATATTAAAATACCCCTTATGTCTCCCTTGGGTACACATCACCATAAAATAAATTTTAAAGTAACACTTTAATATTTTACAATTAAATTAGACGTTACTTTAATAAAACTTCAGGCATTAAAATGTATTAGCAATCGGATTCTGAATAATGTGAGTGATAGCTCATCAGAAAGCTCTCACCGAGGAGTATCAAATCCAATCACCAAAATTGACTTGCACTATGTCCTGTCGACTTACTAAAAATAGTAAGTATGCCTAAAACTGAGTAAATCAACTTCTTTTTGGCCCAAACTGGAAATCACTAGGCCAAAACATTCCAGGATCCCATTAAACCCTTCGTTAGCCCTTGGGACCATGTAGAACAAGGCTAACACATGCACACTTGGTCAACTGCTAAAATGGGGACATTACAGTCTGCCCCCCTTGAAATTGCTTGTCCTCAAGCAATCTCAGTCCAGCCTGCTGAATAGCCTGCTCACTCTCCCATGTAGAATCTTCCTCCAGCAGGTCTTTCCATTTGACCAAATACTCCTTCACTATCCTGTTTCTAAGCTTCCTCTCTCTGGTGTCCAGAATAGCCTCAGGTACTAACACAAGCTTCCCGTCCTCATCCAAAGGGGGTAAATCTGCACAAGGCATTACACTCTGACCGATGGCTTTCTTAAGCCTAGACACATGAAACACATTGTGCACTCGATTGCCCTCTGGAAGCTCAAGCTCATAGGTGACTTTGCCCACTTTGTGAATCACCTTGTACAGACCATAAAATCTAGGTTTCAACTTTTTCAGCTCCACTCTTCTTGAGCGATGACTGTCTATATGGTTGTAGCCTCAAGTAAACCATATCCCCTACCTCGAAGGCACACTCTATTCGGTGCTGATCAACATACAATTTTTGTTGATTCTGGGCCTATTGTATATTCTCTTTGAGCACTTTCAGGATGTCCTAACTATCCTGCAATAAGTTTTTGGCTTTGGGCACTCTACTGTCCCCCAAAACTAAATCCATGAAGCTAGGTGCTTCATAACCATAGAGTGCCATAAAAGGAGTCATCTTGATGGACATATGATAAGTGGTGTTATAAAAATACTCTCCCATATGGAACCATCTGATCCAAGCCTTTTTTTGTGTAGTTACATAGTTCCTCAAATATCCTTCTGCCCATTTATTCACAATCTCTGTTTGCCCATCTGTTTGCGGATGATAACTAGTGCTAGGTGTAAGATCTGTACCACACAACCTAAACAACTCTTGCTAAAAAACACTCGTAAACTTACTATCCCGATTGTTGATAATGAATTTGGGTAGCCCATGTAACCTGAATATCTCTCTAAAGAAAAAATCTACCACCTATGCTGCTGTGTAAGTGGACGGAATAGCAAAGAAGTGAGAAAACTTTGTCAAGCGGTCCACCACCACATAGATGCAATCCCTTCCCTGTACTCGTGGTAAACCAGTGATGAAGTCCATCGAAATACTTTCCCATTTCCTATCAGGAATGGGCAAGGGCTGTAATAAACCTGCAGAAAATATGTGCTCTCCCTTATTTTGTTGACAAACTACACACTCCCTGACATACCTCTGACCATCATCCTTGAGCCCTTTCCATGAGAACCACTCTCGGATCTGCCTGTAGGTCTTAAAGACCCCCGGATGTCCAGCTATGGGTGCATCATGAAATGCCTTCAGTATCACCTCTCTCAAATGTGATGATGGAATCAAATAAACCCTGTCCTGAACTCTGATCAATCCATCTATCACCTCATAGCGATCATCCTGTATGGTACCTGAAATCAATCCAGAAGCCCAAGCATCTCCGACATACTCTGCTATAATCCAATCTCTCTAATCTCCTGAAATCTCTGCCAGAGCACATAAGTGAGGTCTCCGAGATAAGGCATCAACCACCACATTTTTCTTACCTTTGGCAAGCTCTATGTCAAAGTCATAAGCCTGCAATTTAGTCACCCATTTTTGTTTCCGGTCATTAAGATCATGCTGGCTCATGAAGTATTTAATACTGTTGTGATCAGTCTTGATCACAAAATGTCCACCTACCAAATATGATTGAAATTTGGCCAATGCATGCATTATGGCGAACATCTCCCGATCATAGATAGAATAACTTTTCTCAACTCCCCCGAGCTTCCTACTCTTGAATGCAATGGGATGCTTCTCCTGCATCAATACTGCTCCAATCCCATCACCTGATGCATCACAATGAAGCTCAAAAGGCTTCATGAAATGCGGTAGAGCTAGAACTGGACATGAAGACATTACCTGCTTGAAATGCTCAAAACACCTCTATGCTACCCCTGTCCACATGAAGGCTCCTTTCCTGGTAAGATCTGTCAAGGGTGTAGCAATCTTTGAGAATCCCTTAACAAACCTCCTATAAAAACCACATAAACCAAAGAATCCCTTAAGCTGTGTAAGGTTTGTGGGAGTAGGCCACTCTACAATAGCTCTAATCTTTTCGGGATCAACCCGAACACCATCTGCACTAATGATATGCCCAAGGTAAAGGAGCTCAGTCATGCCAAACTCACATTTAGATTCCTTGGAATACAACGACTCTCTCTCCAGAATAGATAACACCTCCTCTAGATGATGTAAGTGCTCCTCCCAGGTCTTACTGAAGACCAATATGTCATCAAAGAAGATGAAGAAAAATCTCCTTAGCTGCTTCCTGAATACTTGGTTCATACAACTTTGAAATGTAGCAGGTGCATTGGTTAGACCAAATGGCATAACCATGAACTCAAAGTGGCCATAGTGACATCGGAAGGCTATTTTCTCAATGTCCTTTGCTCTCATCCTGATCTGATGGTATCCGGATCACATATCAATTTTGGTGAAGAAGCATACCCCATGCAACTCATCAATCAACTCATCAATCCTAGGAATGGGATACCTATTTTTAATTGTTTTCTTATTCAGTGCCCTGTAATCGATGCACATGCGCATCGTCCCATTCTTCTTCTTTACCAATACTACTGCTGAAGCAAAGGGGCTCTTACTGGGCATGATATGCCCCATCTCCAACAAATCTTTAATCGCCTTCTCTATCTCATCCTTGTGTTTCTTAGGATGATGATAGGGAGTAATCATAACTGGTTTGGCTCCCTCCTCAAGCTCAATAACATGTTCCATCCCTCTATCAGGAGGAATCCCATGAGGAACATCGCTAAATACTTTAGCGTGTCTATCAAGTATCTTCTGGATATCTGGTGGATGACTCTCTTCTTGTGGCTCTGGTGAAGTTGGCATAATGTAGTATTCTATTGCCCACTCTATGTCATCGTGACGAAAAAGTCTCTGCATTCTCCTCAAGGAAACTACTCTGCAACCTCCATCTGAAAGTCCTCTAAGTACCACAGTTCTGCCCTCATGCTGGAATCTCATCTCCAATTTTGCTAGATTGAGTGTGAACTCAACTAGTGAAGCCATCCATGTCATGCCGAGGATGACATCATAATCTCCCATGTCCACAACATAGAACTCATCCTCCAACTCGTAGCCATCTCCAAACCTGATGCGAAGATTAGATATCTTCCGAGTGCATAATAACTTATCACCGTTAGCCACCATGACTCTAAACCCATCATGCTCTTCTGTCTGTAACCCTCTCCTGGCTACCAACTGTGCATCTATGAAGTTATGTGTAGCCCCAGTGTCGATAAAAGATATCACTTTCTGCCCCTGGATAGTACCCCTGACCTTAAATGTGATTGCCTTTTGGGCCCCTGTCAAGCGTGCCAACGATCTGTCATCCTTAGGAATGTTGCTCTCCTCTATAGTGTTACCCTCATCTGAATTGGAGTGCTATCCTCCCCTTCTGACTCTGACTCTTCTGCTGAAAAATACTACATTTGATTTGCCTTAGCCTTGAGAGAACATTTATGAGATAAGTCCCAAGGCTCTCTACAATGGAAGCACAGCTTCTTCTTTCGAAGTTCATTCAAGGTTTCATTGTCTAGTCCTTTTGATCCTTCTTTGGGTTTGCTATACTCTTTCTGAAATAGTTTTTTGTCTTTGTCCTTGCGGTAGGAAGAATCTGTTGAATGATTTTTTCCTTTGTATACCGACGGGGCTAAATCTCGTGCCTTTTTAGCTGCTTCAGCTAAGGTGAGTGGATCATGTCCCTTCACCCAACCTCATAATGGATCAGCAAGACCATCACAAAATAACACGACCAATCTCCTAGGAGAGATATCAGTAACAAGTACAGACAAGCGCTGAAACTCAGCAATGTAAGAATCCACAGAACCTGACTGTTTTAACTGTGCTAGCTCCTTGAAATGTAACTCAGGATCCTTAGTGTCAAATCTCCCAATCAATGTTTTGGTGAATTCCTCATAGGATGTAATCTGATTATGCCCCAAAGTCACCATGCCATGATGCCACCATTCATGTGCAACGCCATCCAAGTGCATAGCCGCATACTTGATAGCCTCCTCCTTAGGCATAGGATTTAACTACAAGTATGTATCTACCTTTTGCACCCAAGCTCATGCAGTCATCTTCCCTGAAGCATCATAATAAGGTAAAGAAAGTTTTCCAACTTTCTTCCTCAGCTCAAAGTTTTGATTCCTCCCTCCTGCTTTAGGCATGTGTCTCATCCTCAAGTCCATATAATCTCTAAGAGAAATATCCGCCTGAAACTCTGGTCCACTAGCCTCCCAGTCCCTCCTGAACTGATTTTGTAACTCGATAATCTGTGGTTCATTTACTGGTTGAACCGGATCTCTGGGTGGGAAAGTGGGTAGAAGAGGTCTCGAGCTTGCAGTTCGCGCTGGGCGTGCAACGTGTCTAAAGTTATCAGCCTCATTCCCATTGTTGCCATGTCCATTATTATCATTAATGTTATTCTCAGGACCGTTGTTGTTGCCTTGGCCTCCATGGTTATTGTTTCCCCTGTTTTTATTTTTTCCCTCGTTGTTATTGTTTCTATTGTTGGCATCACCTGGATTAATATTGACACCCATCTGTCTAGCCATGAGCTACAACATCATGTCCATTTGCCTATTCTGCTCCTGCTGCATATGCTGCCCCTGCTCTAATGTATCCAGTAACTATTTGAATAGTACCTCCCCCTGATCTGGACCAGCATTTCTGCCTCTGCTTAATCCTGTATTCCTGTCATCTCGATCACCCATATTATTGTCCTGATCAAAGAATATCTCCTCTATGTCTATATGGTTGGATTCAATGTCCACATGCACGGATGTACTAGACTGTTTGCTTTGCAAGTCTGAAATCCTATTTTGTCTTTCTCTGGTATCGCGGAAATTATAAGACTGCTGTCGCATGCTCAAACATAAATGCTTAGCCTGTGTTTTTTATTTATTTCTGATTTTAGTGTTTTGACATTTTGTCAAATACTTTTTCCCTCTATCTGGCTATTCCAAATTCCCTATAAGACCTCCACAGGATGGCAGGACTTATAGCTCTGATACCACTAAAATGGGCACCCCTGGATGTCCCAAAAAACTAAACCAATTTGCTGAAAGGAATTTTGTCAAACAATTTGCATGCAACCTCTTATTTCTCTGTTTAATGTTTTAAACCCCTTATAACTCCAAAAATCAAACGTTTATTTGTTTGTTGTGTTTTGTCCATGGAATTGGTATCATATAACATAAACAAGAAAGAAACTACAATAATATGCAAAGTGGAAATGAACTGCTGCTAATAAAATGTTATTTTCAGAATTCATAAAACCAAATACATGGCAGATTTAACAACTCACTAATTACTTCAGCAGTATTGACATAATACTCCAACCCATGCTTTCGAACTTGCTGCTACAATACTTTGTCCTTCAATCAGTCCACTACCTTCATAATACCATTCCCTCAAAGCAACATAAGCGTTGGACAAGTAGTGAAGAAGATATGAGCAAAATACCAAATCTGCCTATAGCCGGAAATGCAACTAAACTGCCTAATAATGAAGCCAATAACAAAGAATTCCAAAGGCCAAACCCCAAGGGAATGATGTCTAAAATGTTACAAGAGAGGATAGACATCCTCAAATGCCAAGAACGGAGCTGCAACTCACACACCAATTTCTTCTCATATTCAACCTGCCTAATGAAGCCACAAATGCTTCTTTTTATTCTATTTCCAAGGGTCAGATCAACTCATATGGGCAATGTGGGATAAAAGATGTGTAATATATAAAACATATATTAAACTACCCCTTATGTCTCCCTTGGGTACACATCACCATAAAATAAATATTAAAGTAACACTTTAATATTTTACAATTAAATTAGACGTTACTTTAATAAAACTTCTTGCATTAAAATGTATTAGCAATTGGACTCCGAATAATGCGAGTGATAGCTCATCAGAAAGCTCTCACCGAGGAGTATCGAATCCAATCACCAAAATTGACCTGCACTATGTCCTGCCGACTTACTAAGAATAGTAAGTATGCCTGAAACTGAGTAAATCAACTTCGTTTTGGCCCAAACTGGAAATCACTAGGCCAAAACATTCTAGGATCCCATTAAACCCTTCGTTAGCCCTCGGGATCATGTAGAACAAGGCTAACGCACACACATTTGGTCAACTGCTAAAATGGGGACATTACACATTGACTCTATTGAGTAATGATTATTATTTCTAATATTAAATAATTTAGTTATTTAGAAAATGATTTATCCATATGAAATAGATATATTATTGTGTTATGGATATTCATTTTTTCTCTTTCAATAAATTAATATAAATGAATTGATTAATGATTATTTAAATGAAATTAATTATATGATTTATTATGTGATTTCATGTAATTATTTCTTTGAAAATTGTATATTTTCCATCGACACTTAATTCTCTTTTTTTATTATGCAAGACTTATACACCCAATACTGGCACATGGAGTTAGCGATTAGACCTTTTATGTTGAGTCAATATTTTCCTTGTATGGGTGATGTATGTTTATATTGTTATTTTAACCCTTGAGTAATTTTTATATCTAGATTTATTCTACATATATGATTAGACCTAGGAGTGTGTTTGTGTATTTAGAACTCCCTAGTTTTCATGCAAGAGATTAAATTAAATACTATTTTATTAGCTTAGTTGGAGTTTATTTAATTTAATTAATCTTTATTTTACTATTCGATGATTTTTCATTGTTCAATTCCAATGCAACTGGAATTGCTAGATTTTAGTTTGAGAAAAAGGGCCAATTAGTTATTAAGTTATTTCAATAGCCTAATTCACAAGTCACTTTGGAAAAAGTGCATGTATTGGAAAATCAGAACTTTATTTTTCACTTCTCAATTTTCATTTCATGTTTCAAGAGAAAAATGATCTTTGGGTTAAAATGATGAATTGTGCATTAGGAGAGATTGGCTTGACACAATATTCAAAGGGCCAGTCTCATTGGATTCATTTTCAGAAGATCTTTCTATGTTGAGTGTTTTAGTGTATTTAGTGGGTTAGTTATTTTATGGCATGATTTCCCATTTTAGCCCTTTTGGCTATGAGGTATGACTTTCTTGTTTTATGGATTTACTCCATTTAAGCTTATGTTTCTTGTTTCTAAATTCTAGGTAGTGGAGAACTAGTGTTTCCCTCCATTATTACACAATTCCACCACCAAATTTGATGGAGGTGAGAATTTCATTTTTATACAAGATAAGTATTGTACTATAGTAATGGGGATTATCATATGATACAAGTGAATTATTGTACTAGCTTTATATGGTCGATCATATAATACTGGTAGAGTTTTGTACTACCATATTATGATTTATCATTCTACAATATGCTAAAATATTTCTTTGAAGTACTATGGAATATCACCTAGTGATTTTGGAAAACCTACTTGGCTAGTCAACAACATCTTGCTAACTCATTTTGTGTGATCTAGAGGGTTATTTGGCCACTCTTTCTAGATTTTGTGCTCCTTATGCCTTGATCGTTTAGTTGTAGGATATTTTGTTTGGGTGTTTTCTCTTTCTATTATTATTTTGTCTTAATTGGTAAATTTTAAAGGCATGGCTTAATCATCTAGGAATTGTGTTTGGGATTAAAATGAACCTTGTATAAGTAATTCATTTAGGTGGTGATGGATGTGTTTGTAAGTAACAAATACTTTGGAATCTTTGGTGGTTCATTTATTTTTCTTCCACTATTATCTATTTTATATTTATTGCTGCATGTATCAAGGTAAAAGCACAAAAATCTAACACATTTTATTAAAAAAAAGGATCCCATAATGAACACTTTTCAAATTTAATGTCATAAAATGGTATTGTGTTTAGAAATTGAAGATGATATAAATTGATAAAATGTGTCAATTTGGATGAATTTTACGCCTATATTTTTTTAAAGTTTTTTTTAGTAAGATTTATTCATTGTTTCAAATTTTGAAGTCCTTATTAGAACTACAAAAAGTATAGAGTGTAGTCCTCATCAAACAAGTATATGCAAATCGTCTTTCTTTACTCTAATTTAAAAATATGTTATAGATCACATGTATACATTGGATACAAAAAAACAAATAATGGTTTTTGATATATATTTTCTTTGTTATAAGTACTTAAGGTTGACCTTATCAGAAATTAGTAATTTAATACTCCCATCAAAGCTTCCTTATCAAATCTATACCCTTCAAAAAAAGAAATACATATTCTTGAAGAGGACTTTCTCTTCTAGGGCTAAATATAAATTTTATTTTCTTTTGAATGAATTACTAATTTTTGCCTTTTTTGAAGGAGTATCTTATCAAATGTTAAACTACCTGCTTATTATATTTTGATATTATAACATAGTATAAATAATTATAATACGAAAATTTATATGATGATGATATTTCATTTAAGATCTATAAAAGGGTACTTTAATTTTTGAAAAAACTTGAGTATTGATAAAGAAATGACATTTGACCAAAATAGGTTTAGATGTCCTAAATAGTGACATAGATATGTGCTTTTAACCATCTATGATTTATTTTTAAAAACATGTCTATCTTTGTTTATCCTTATTTTCAGGCACATCCAAGCCAGGCATTACACAAACCATCACAAGTAGGAAGAATAAACTTAAAATAAATTCCTCAATCAGGATACCGCTCTCGACATCAATAGAAGAGGATCCAACATCAATTAGGGAAACTAAGATTGATAAAATAGGTTGAAGTTCCACTATTATATATATATATATATATATATATATATATATATATATATATATATATATATATATATATATATAGAGTCAAAATCAACCAATACAAATATAATATTGCAAAATAATTATTAACTACATTCACAAAAGAATTATTTTAGTTGATTGATTTCTTAATCATGAGTTTCTATACATGTCAATTTTTCAAAGTGTGTATCTACACTATTCTTATAGAATGAAATACCATATTCAATTTGATTATTGGTAGAAATTCTATATGAAATAAAGTCACTAGTGTATGTATGAAATTTCTTCATTTGTAATGTAGACCATGGTATATTTAGAAGGAGCATCCATAATTATTATAATAATTGTTTCTATAGAGAAATTAAGTGTAGTATAATTTTGAGCCACCAAAATTATGGTTAAAAGAGGAAGAGAATCATATAAGTCATGGAAGTGGTGAGAATTGTGATTGGAAGATGTAGGCATTGAAGAATAGCATATTGCTAATGGTCAAACTAAACATGATCCTGAAGGTGATACTATAGAAAATATTTAAGGTGGTACATATATTTATCATCTTAAAATAGTCGATGATGTAGTCACTCTTAAATTTTAGTAAGGGTTGCAGGTATCCAAATATATCTTTTTAAAGAATTATATTCTTTTAAATTTTAGTCAAATTATGGGTACAAAAACCTACCATAACTATCCTATTGGGAAATATTTTTTTCATGGATTTGTAAATTCTAGTGATATTGCTTATGGTGAAAACATGCCAATATTGTTGGCTAGTGGTAATATGATGACTATAGAAACCTAGGGTATGAGGACATGTATCTTGATCATGTCCCATCTAGCCACATTTTTTGTTAGAGAAAAACTTCAATTTAATTTCATTTATCAAATTACCTTTTCTCCCTTCTTAATATTTTACCTTTATGGACTTTTGCATTTACATTTAATAATTAATTAGTAACTATTAAATTTATTTTTCCTTTTAGGTTACCCTTTTTAAGGTTTTGACTCCTTGTATAAGGATATATCTTTTCTAATTATCTCTTATTTATTTATTTATTTGGAGAATATAATTTACATATTTTTAGAGAAATCCCTTGCCTCTTCTTGTCCTTTTCTTCTCTGTGATAGGTTTTTACATGCAGGTATTCTTTAGAATTTATAGATTTGTATTGTGTACTTCTCAAATCCCTCATGGCATCAAAGCTAGATTTGTTGTATCTAGTTTAGTATTTAGAGAAAAAGGAGAGCGAGGGTTTGATAGAAAAAATTGGTATTTTTGGGGTATTTTTTTTTGTGAAAGTAGGGGGATCTCTGATTTTTAGAGCACTTTGAGGCTAAACACACCTCAAACTTGGATTCATAAGGCATCAAAATCTTCATTTTCATATAAAGTTTATCATTTTTGGACAATGCTGATCTGGGGGGAAAATAAATTTTGTAAAATAAAGCTATACTACCTCTACATGTAACTTCAAGTAATGATTTTTATTAAAAAAATTACCAAAAAAATTATTCTTGGGCTGACACAGTTTAGAGGCATCACTAATGGTCATCAAAACTGCTAGTGGTATTAGTAATGGCTAGTGGCTCTTGATAACTACTACTACTTGGTCATCTATTGCTGCTAGTAGTGCCTCCCACCCAGCCATCATTTCCATAGCTTAGCCACTCTCCATCTACCCAAAATACACCAGTGCTCTACTTAGGGTTGTGGTTATTTATTTATATATTTTTCCTGTCATCTTTTTATTCTCTTATGATTAGCAAAAGTGAATACTTGTATTTTAATGAGAGGATTGAATTATAGTTGTGATTGAGTCTAGGTCTAAGCCATCTAAGGTTGGATGAGTCTCAATTAGATTTTTCCATTTCTTCCTCTCCTCATTCATAGCTAGGTGATTCTTCATTTTTTCAAGTGATCTTACGATTAGGCTAGTGCCTAGTCCTATGGAGATTCAGGTTACTAATTCAATGATCAAAGCACAAGTTATATCCACTTACAACCTACCACTATTTCAAAAATAGAAACTTTCAAAAATTTAGAAATTGTCTTCTACTCGGTGAGTTTTCTACCCATTAGAATGATTTCCCATGAAAGGCACTAAATGATGCACACAAATCAAAAGCATGAAAATAACAAGGCATCCTATGATGAATTAATGCTTCCTTTGGAATTATGACTTCAGAAAAATGTTTCAAATTCATCATAACTCTCATAATAATCTTGGGTAGAAAAATTAGAACTAAATTCTCCTTAGCATGTTTTCAACCCATGAAGTTGGTTTCTAAAAAGGTAGTTTAGAATAATAAGGAGCAATAAGTGCTCTTCAACAAGATTTTCACACCTTAATTAGACATTTCTATTTCCAAGAAGAGAAATTGTCTAAAGTCCAACTAAGAAAAGAAATATTGGTGGAGAAAAAAAAATTGTCTTCTCCTCAGTAAGTTTTCAACCCATGAAGATAGTTTCTCGAATTCCAAAGAGAATCAAGATAATGATCATATTAGATTCGTAACTTGTTCGTAGAACATCTTGGAATGATAATGAAGAGAACCTAACTATTACTAAAAAGAAATAATGACCAAGATCTAACTTAGAGGACTTCCTCACATGGAGTACTCTAATGGTAACTTCTTGAAACTTAAAGGAAAAATGGAAAGTAAGACATGGGGATATAGTAGGTTACTATTGAACCCAATGGAATAGTGAAAAGACCCCTAGATGTCTGTTAAACACTCACATTTATATTTCAAAATGTATCTACTTTAATTCACTTGTGTGGGACAAATTTTGAAGATGAATGGATAAATCAAGGCTTCCATATATATGGAAACATAAATAGTTGAACAAACTACCACTCTCTCTTTGAACTATTATTCTATTAATATGCATAAATTTTGAGAAAACCAATAATTGTTGCATTATCCATTCCTTTCACTCTCTCAATTCAAATCTCAGCCTCAAGGCTATGGCAACTAGGTTCATGGGTTTGCATAGGTTGAATGGAATCAAATCCCAATTAGAGAATTTCATAGACACCTCTCTCATTTCTATGACATGGAGGATTTTCAAAAGAGAGTGAAGTCTAATTATATTCACTCCATCACTAAGAAACTTTGAGGATGTGGGTTGGTCGAGGTGGCTAGTCTTTTGGTTGTAGTTCAAGCCCGAGAGTTAATCTATGAATGTATACATCATTACAACCTGAGGACAAGGTAGATTGTTCTACTTGATAACACAATATTGATTTGAATTGACAAGAAAATTGTAGTGAATTTCCTTTGATTGCCTAAGTGGGAAGAATTCTTAGACTTGAAATTAGGAGGATCCATTTTCAAGTTCTCTACAAAGAAGATGATCTAAAGGAAAGAAATCATACGGACATGGTTCTAGAAACCATGGAGTGCTAAAAGTAAGTTTATGAAGACCTTGTATGGGACCAAACTGAAACCAAAGTTTATTGATATTTTGGTCCTCTTGCATAGATTGGAAGGTGTGGTAGAAGCTTTGAATTTCATTGAGAAAAATTTCTTTTTATTACAAGTCATTTACTCTAACACCTAATTTATTGGTTGGACCCATGAGATAAGTGAAACTCTATGCAATATTATCCATGCTACAAAATTTTACAATACATTCTATATGTCCTCTTTCCTCATCTATATTTTGGCCTCATTGAAACTATGGCTAGGCCTACCAAGAGTGAAAATTTTTCCTAATGATGTGAAATATTATGAGTTTTATCCATGCTTATAGAATAGCTCTGTAGAATATGTGAGAGTTAATGTTGTATTCACTATGAGGATTTTTAGGGAACTACAGGGATGCCTATAAAGGAGATTCAATCCTAAAACCATGGCAGTCATCAACCAATTTGGAAATTATTTCATCCAATACTCATCATTTTCTTATTTGTGTTTTGTAGCTTTTGATTGTTTCCCTTTGAAGCTACCAAGACATCCCAATGACATGAACATGCTAATAAATATTATGTAGTAGGCCATTCAAGTGAATGTGTTAAGTGGGAGCTTGAAAAATAAAGGGTACAAATTCCCCATGAAGGTAGGGTCTTTTAGCTATGACACGTGCTCTGATGGAAATAACATGTTGAAGGTATTCTAGATGAAGTATAAGTTGGACATGTATGAAGTCCTAAAACCCATGGTTAGACCAAATGCATATGCAAGGGATGTTTTGCAAATTGGAAGCATAATTAAGCCTGTTACCACCATTGAAGATTACTGGGATGATTGCAATAATGATTTCAAAAGCTATGATTGAGCCTTTTCTAGATTACCAGTTGATAAGGTGAAAATGTACAACATCAACATTGATGTAGAAGTAGTAGAGGATGATGGCTAGAATGTGTATAGAAACATTTACCTGAAAAGATCAGAGGCGCTCCAATAAGCTTAGAACCTTTTGAACACACTATGGAAGAGATAGATATAAAGATTTCTTAAATCTATAAGAGGAGTAAAAAATGGATTGAATGGACCACAACTAGAAGGAGTTAGAGCAAAGGCACATCTGCTCAAGCTTCCCCAAAGGTTGTAGTAGATTCTTCTTCCCATGGTGGTACAGTAGGTGCAACCTTATCTATTACCTATGGGCCAACACAAACATTAGATGGAGGTCATTAAACTCCTAACAAAGCATTCCCCTAGCTAGAACTTGTTAGGATGACTCTCTACCTATAATCAGAACTCTAATAGAACCTGAGAAGAAAAATGTTGAGGAATCAAAAGATTGTGGGGTCACACTTGATCTCTCACCCCATAGTAGTCTGATGCCATCTCTAAGTGAATCACTACTCCTTTCGATTAGTCCCCAAGTATAGGTAGTAGATCTTGGAGATGGTGGAAGCAGTAAGAGTGAGTCTACTGAGTTAGATGGAGCAATAGAGAAGGCTATAGAGGTAGAGAAAGACAAAAATCTTCAAAAATCATCTCACAGGCCCCAAAGAAAGAATCATTTCTCTTTAGCCACAAAAACATTGACCCTAGTCAAGAGAAAGATGTTTAGTATAGAGACACTTGGGACTACATCCAAAGTGATTGGCACAAATTCATTGTTGTAGGACACCTTGGATAGAAAAAGGAAGAGGAAGGAGGAAGGAGTTCATAATAAAGAGACTTTATCTCTAGCTATCCACTCTAGATTAGCATTAAGAAAAGTCAAAAAGTAGTAGACCTTGTAAATTCTTGGATAATATCTTCACAAAGGGTTTCTGAAGATACAAATTGCCAAATCCACTAAAGAGGTCCGAAGAACCAAAGATATGTCTGCTAATGATTTTTCCCTGCATGGATCTCAGGGAAGTCAAACATGACACCAAGATCAGCCTATGGAAGTCAACAAATGATGTGATAGAGGGACAACTTGAAAGCCTTACATTATCAAAAGTCAGAATGAAGGCTAAAACTCATGAACTCAATGGCTTTATCAGGTAGTTAGACACCCCATTAGAAAGAATCTCTAATATGTCAATTGCCAGTGATCTTACTACTATTGATGTTCAAGAACTTATCTCCTAGCTATAAGAAGACATAAATTTCAGCCAAATTGGTTGAGAGTAGAGTGGGAAACTCAAGTTAGAAGTACTTACAATTATAGTGTGGATCAATGATGCAATAGTGAGGCTTGAAACAAAGAAGGACAATATTTCAGCCAATTAATTCACTCTAATAGTAGAGGAAGCTAAGTGTGAAGATTGTATTTATTTAGTGAAGATGATTATCCATATGAAGGCTAAAGTGGCTATGGAAGTAAATATTCTACCTAAGGGAGATGAGCCTTTATTTGAGTGGCTGTAGAGCATGCAATTCAAGGAAGGACTTAAAGAAACAAAAATGAAAGTGTAAAATGATCAACATAGAGGCTATGAAATCTTAAAAGGTCTACCTATAGATTCTCGAAGTAGTGGAAAAGGGAAGGGGATCATCAGAGTGGCTATCATGAAAAAGAACTTCTTTAGTTATATAGACAACTTGATGGAGATATCTTCCAATGACTGGAATAGATTTTGTGAGCTTAAGAAACTTATTAGATGTGTACATGTGGATATGGAGGAGATATAGGAGTAGTTAAATGTCATCAAATATTTAGCTAAAGAGAATTCCAAGTGGCCCTTGGGATACACTAATGTCCATGTTTATAGAAATGAAGAGTTGATTCCAATCATTGTGGCCACCAAGGCCTATAAGGAAAAATAAGAATAGGAGAATAATGTAAAGTGATTCATATCCCTCCCTTTCATATTTTGATGTAATGATTGTAATAGACAAAATTGACTCCTTTCTATTTATCAATTTTGAGGAGATGAATTGATTTGAGCCCCTTTTTGTAATGGTCATCTCAAAATATTATATGTACTGAATCGAGAGACTAATAAAAGGTCGGCTAATTTATGGTGTGAAATAATTGATGTTGTAGAGATAATTGAATGGTATTTTTTGTCAATTATTTTGGGTTCCATTCTTTTTATGTTAGTTGTATGTTTTCTCTTTCATCTGAATAGAATCAAGGAATGAACAAAGTTTTATCCCCCTATTTTGAAATAGTAAACTGAAGATAATAGTATTGTTATCATAAGTTCAAGAGAAATCCCTTTTCTATGTTTTTTTCCAAGTTAGTCTTTTCAATCTCTAGAGTAAGTTTCTTTCTGATATCAATTCAGTCTTAGATATCATATATTGCTGATTCGTTGAGCTTTACAGGTTCATAAGATGTGTGAATCCATAGAATTAACTAATTTTAAATTTCCAACTCTTGTATAACTTAGTTCCTATTTAGGCCTAGTGTGGTTTACCTTTCCAACACTTAGGTTAGAACACACCCCATTTTAGAATTATAGGAAAACATAAATTCATTGCATATCACAAACATACAATAGGGAGCTATATCTAAGAATTTAGAGGGTGTTTAGTCATTTAATAAAAACTTCCCAACTATTGTAATCAGATGTTGTTCACAAAAATTTGGGCATTTGAGATTTAAATCAAAAGAACAATCTATTTACCAATAGATTTTTGGAGACTCTACTGGGTAGACAAATAGTTGCTAGATTAATAGACCTATGATATGAATAAAAATAGTGTTACCTCATGAGAACATAGTCCCATTAATCCAACCTAACCTTGGATTCAAAGATGACTAGAAAGATATAATATCATCCCTTAACACATTTGTTTGGACGAATCGAAGGAAAGTGAAGCACTACAAAAATGTTAGTCAAGTATTAGAAGAAGATGTTAGGGATGACACATTAGAAAGAGTTGTTCAGACAAGTAAAATATGAAGAGTAGAAGGACAAGTAAAACATGAAGCCTGGAGGAAATATTAATTCAACATCCTAGAAAAAGCAAGGTGTGCTAAAGCCTATTTTTGAAAAGCTTACAAAATTTAGTTTCCCATCCTAGAAGTACTTGGATGAAAGGGTGATAAGAAAACTTGAAATAGTCCACCTTCACCCACTAGAAATCAAAATTCTTTACATACTACTTTCTAGATATTGGCCTTATAGGAAGTAATTGCTTGCCTAGTTGTCAATTTTTTGCCATACCTTGCTAGGACAATCATGGTCGCTCCCTGGGCTATTAGCAATAAGGTTGTTTGCAATTGCAACATATCACCCACTCCAGTCCAATTTGAGAGAGACTTTCCTTAATTTTCTATGTGATAGGAAAGTTACTACTGATGAACATATCAAAGCCTCTTTTACAACTACCCATATTCTAGGGGTAGCTCATGAAGATGTAGCTGTAAGGTTATTTGTAGAAATTTTATTAGAGAATGTGGTAGATTGGTTTTATCATTTAGATAATGGTTCAGTCACAAACTAGGATATGATAAGGACAACTTTCAGAACAAGCTTCAAAATGATGGAAGATAAGCACATCCTATTAACACAATTGATATCCATTAAAAAGAAACCTTCCTTGAGTATAAGGGATTTTGTTGTAACTTTTAATAAGATAACTAGTAGAATTCCCACCATTGATAGACCCATTACTAGAAGTTTGAAAACATTCTTCATAAGTGTGATGTCACCAGATATCAACTATAATCTAAGGAGGTCCCATCCCACAAACTTGGAAGATGCACGAAAGAAAGAAGTCAAATTTGAAGATGACTTGATATCCACTAAAAAATAGAAATGAGAAATTCAAACCAAAGGAAGTTCTAGCAATACCACTTCATTTGATGAGATGATACAAAATTTGTGAAATGAGCTAATTACTATGAAGAGATAATTGCCTAGATGTAATTAGTCCTACAAAAAAAATTACCAAAATCTGTTAGGAAGGAGTACCAATAGAAATTTTTTGCATCTACTATTTCCATAACAAAGGTTAGCAATCAAAGCATAACCTGAGAAAGGGAATATGTGTTTGTTCAACTTAACAATAGATCATGATAGCTAAAATTGTTCCAAAATAGTTCCTATGGTGCAACTATTAGCCACTAACAAGTTGAGTACTACAACCCCTAGTTCCAAGTTAGATTTGTACTTGAATGGAAACTTTGGAAATTTATTTTTAGAGTATGAGTCAGACTCTAAGTCAAAGGGTGAATGCTATGTAACTATTTATGGGACTTCATATAAAGTGTTAACTAGAAGCCAAAAGCACACGAATCAATCTTTGAGTCATATTCTAGGAAGTGATTCCACCCCTTCTTCAGGTGCTAGTCACATTGATCAAGGAGCCTCAAGATTTCAACTAGGTAAGGGCAAGAATCCCTTTGATTTCTTCCAAATCTATAAAGATTCTTGGAACCAAATCTCTCGCATTGATTATCTAAAATCTCATCCCTATTACCTAAAAAAATTAGTGTATCACTATAAAGGATGTGCTCTAGATTTGAACATTAATGTTACCACTAAAGAAGAAGATGAACCATTAACATCTAATCCTTTTGATCAAGAATATTCCACACTCTTAATAACTTTACCTCAGCAAAAACCTAACCCATTCTACATATCACTATACAACAATGGGTGCAAATTGAGTAATTATATAATTGATTCAGGTGCATCAGACAATGTGATGCATTTTACCATAGCTAAAGCTCAAAGCCTCACTCTCACTAAAATTCATGGAAGATTTTATTCTACAGATGCTAAACAAGTCCTACTACTTGGCCAAATTAAAGATGCTCAAGTAGCTTCGCCCTCTCATCTAAAAAGAAATCTGTTGTTAACTATCTTGGTTGCTGATATCCTAGCTAGCTATGGCTTGCTCTTAAGTAGAGGTTTCATAGGGATCTAGGAGGAGAAATAAAATTGGACTAGTCTCAAGAAGTCATACACATAGGAAGCAAGAAGGTCAAGTTGGAACCAAAAGAAAAAGATAAATTTATAGTTCTAAAGTTAGACAACCCCAAAGCTCAAATTCTCTACAAAGAATTAGAATTCAATAACCATATGTTGTTTATTGAAGATATTTTGAATGAGAAAGAAGGAAATGAGGTCCTTAGTAAAGATCTTGAAGAATTATCATTTGTATAGATATTGGAGTTTGATGGAAGTTTCTCCTCATCAGGGTCTAGTACAGGTGTAGTGCTGATATTCCTTGGAGGAGAGCCCAAACCAATGGCTTTGAAGCTAGAATTTGGGAAGACAAACAAAATGACAAAATACCAAGCTCTATTACTCAAGACAATAGCTATAAAGGAAAATGGGATAAAGATCCTGAAAGCTCGGGGTGATGTAGAGCTTACTATGTGACAAATAAAGGGACAATACTCTATGAAGAACCATAGGTTAAAGAATTTCAAAAACAAGGTCTGGGATGAAGAATCATAGGTTAAAGAATTTCCCTCACCTAGAATTCAAAGATAAGAAGTATCAAGTGGAAATTGTCTATTGAGCCTCTATTCTTGACAATACAAAATTTTGGCAAGTATTTGAAGATAACAAGATTCTACAACTATTTCTAGAGAATCAAAAAGGTATTTGCAAAGACCAATCCAATGAACAATCAAGAAGACCCTAACTAGAAGTGAAAAGAAGATCAAACTGATGAAGTCCAATTCTAAGGTAATATCATTCCATCATACTTTGTATCATTGGAAAAATTATTTAATAGGCATGATGCCTACACAAAGAAAAGGAGGATAGAAAAAGGTGCTACTACTAGTGAATACCAAGGGGTAAATATTGGAGACATGCAAAGTCCAACATGATCAATATTGGAAAGTGTTGTTCACCTAAAGAGAAAGGAACTACTACACAAAATTTTATAGAATATTAAGATATTTTTTCTTGGAGTTACAAAGATTTCAAAAGCTATAGAGGCATGAAAGAAAAACATTAGATCCCTTTAAAACTAGATGTAATTCCTTTCTGATAGAAGTAGAGGAATTATAATCTGAAAGTAGTTGACACTATATTTTGTGAAGTCAACTAGATGCTAAATGAAAGAATTATTTATCCAATTCATCACTCTACCTAGGTAGAAAATATATTACTAATTCAGAAAAAGAATAGAGAAATAAGGATTTTTGTAGATTTTAGAAATTTAAATCAGGCATCTTTGAAGGATAATTTCACTCTCCCTAACATGGATTACCTACTACAAATAGTGGCTAGAGTTAAAATGATGTCCATGCTTGACAGATTCTTAGGATACAATTAAGTTGAAGTGGAAGAGAAAGATCAATGTGCAAGACAAATTTCACCACTCCTTGGGGTAAGTTCACATATCATAAAATACTTTTTGGGCCTCATCAATGTTGATGCCACATTGTAAAGGCATATGAGTAAATCCTTTTTTGACATAATAGATTAGATTATTGTTATATACCTAGATGATCTCACTATATTTTCAAAGAAAGGAAAAAGCCACATAGAAGATTTGAAGGTGTTACAAAAGTGCTAGAAACACAAAATATCACTAAATATGAAGAAATTTGTATTCTGCATTATGGAGGGAAAGCTATTCGATCATATAGTTTCTCAAGAAGGTATTAGAATTGATCTTGAATGGATTGAACCCTATCAAAGGTTAAGCCTACCAATAACCAAAATAGGAGTTAAGTCATTCTTTGGATGACTGAATTTCCTTATAATGTTCACACTTAACTTTTTAGAAATCACTAAGTGTATTGTGGATATGATGAAGGGAAATTCAGGATTTAAATGTAATGAAGTAGGAAAATATACCTTGTATAATATAAAAATTGCTATTACTAATTCTCTATTCTCATGTCATCCAAGCTATAAGTTGAATTTCATGATCTAAGATTACACCTCGATAAGTACCTTATTAGCCATCCTTATGTAGGATAACAAAGAAGGAATATAAGGCCCTATTGCCTTCATAAGTATACCTTTGAAAAGTCATGAGTTGAGATAATCTCAAATTGAAAAACATGCCTTTTCAATGGTCAAAGTGCTAAAAAAAATATGATTTTAAATCTAGCATTCACATTTCATAGCTCATGTAATTAACATAGTAGTAAAAAGTGTGTTGACCGAACAAGATGTAGGGTGCAATATCAAAGGAACATGGGTAGCAAAAACATAGGAGTATGGAATTGAAATCAAGCCTACTAAGCTAGTAAGATGTAATGCCCTATGCAAAAAATTTTATGAAAACAAAATTCCTAAAGAGTCAGAAGAGCTAGAAGAGAAACAATTAGTCTTGATGGTGGACCAACCCTTGGTACAAGAATATCACTTATCTATAGACATATGGAGAATGTTCATAAGAGATGACATCAAAAAAAAGAAGGCATCTCAAGCTAAAAGCTAGTAAATACATGATTTGGGATGATAAATTATTCAAGAGAGCTATGGATGATACTTTTCTTAGGTTTATAGATAAACAATATTATGAAAGATTGTTGAAAATGTTCTATGATGAAGTGTGCGGAGGACATTTCTCATCCTCATTCATGGCTTTCAAAATATTGCAACAGTGTTATTATTTGCTTGACATGTTTAATGATGCCTACTCCTAGGTTTTAAAATGTGGGAAATGCAAAATTTTCATGGGTAGACCTCAGTTAGCTGCTCTGCCTCTCAAATCTATCATTATTGAAGGTCCTTTCCAATAATGGGGTGTCAATTTTGTTAGCCCTATAAATCAAACATCTATTGCTAGTCACACATATGTTATAACTGGAATTGACTACTTCACCAAATGGGTGGAGGAAAAAGAAGCCAAGAAAACTACTTCTAAAGTAGTTTACAAATTCATCAAGTAGAACATACTAGTTAGATTTAGTGTACCCATCAAACTAGTAATGGATAATGTAGTGTACTTCTCTTTAGTTAAAATTATCAAGTTTTTTTTTTAGTATAGCATCATAGTTAGTCACTCATCTGACTATTTTCCACAAGGGAATGGTCAAGATGAATCTAGTAAAAATTAGAATTTGATGAATACTATTAAGAAATTGGTATCACACAATTAGAAAATTTGGCACAAGAAGATTCGTGAGGAACTTTGTGTAGATAGAGTGACCCAAAAGAGGGCAATTGGCATTTCTCCTTTTGAATTGGTCTATGGAACAAAACCTAGTCCCCCTTTACCCCTGCAATATGCTACAAACAAATTAAGAGCAATAATCAAAGATGATATCTATAAAGATGGGTTAGAGAGTAGAGTCCTATACTTTAGAAAACTCAAAGAAGAAAGAGAATAAATTATGGATTACATTATGAAACATCAAATGTGTGTGAAGAACATATTTGAGAAAATGACAAGGCCATCAAAATTCATGGTAGGAGATAGTGTACTATTGTGGGATAAATGATAGGCACCAAAATGCATGTACAAGAAATTTAATACCCTATGGAAAGGCCTATTTAATATTTATCATTCCTTTGAAAAAAACTCATTTAAATTGGTATATCCAGATGGTGAAGTACTATCGCTAACATACAATGGTCAGGATTTGAAGCTTTATCTAATTTCAAATTGAAAAATAGGTAACCCCTATATTGTACTATAGTTACATTTCGTTCCCATTTTTTTTTTGTTTTCCTAGTTAGGTTTCTCTTGCTTGCTTTTTTTTTTGTTGTGTAGTCAACTTTTTAATTTTGTGAAACTAGAGATTTTGAATTCCTTTCATAGACATAGATTGCCTAAGTCCCCAGATAGAGCTAGTTGTTACCCCACTTTTCATTATTTACCTATTATCAATGGTGAATACTTGTGCTTTAATTAGAGGAATGAATACTAGTTGTGATTGAGTCTATTGGGATAAAACCATGGACCCAAATAACAATTACATGTAAATATAAACAATAACTAAAAATAATAGATTGCACAAAAGAGAACACAAGACACCAATATTTAATATGATTCACCCAATCCCTGGGCTATATCCACCAAATAGCAAGTCCAATATTATTACGATCTAGTGATTACAACATGATTACAACATGTAAACCCTTACTAACAATTTTCCACTTAGGGACTGATATGGCTCTACACTAGACAAAAATCTCCCACTTGGAGACTGATCCTATAGCTATGCCACTAATCCATTAGGCTCCCACTGGATCAAACCACCTTCAATGTTCTTGTTCTATTATTCTTGTTTAGTCTAGAAGACCAACCAAAGCTAAAGAGGAATTCAACTTCTCCCTTGGCACTACCTTTGTAAACATATATGTTGGATTGTCATTTGTATGTATCTTGTCCATCTTTAACTGTCCATCATCTAAAACTGACAAAATGAAATATTACCACAATTTTATGTGTTTCGTATTTGAGTGTAGAGTAGAATTATTTGCAAGATGAATTGCACTTTAACTATCTATAAACAAATAATTATCCCTTTAAGGGTGTCCCAATAGTAAATACATAACCTATAGTACTCTACCTAGTATCAATATCCCATGCCAAATCTAAGCCAACATATCCCTATAAGTTAGTAGTAGAGCCCCCAAAGTGTAAACACTTACTGGATGTTCCACTGACGAAGGGCCACACCACCCTTACCCAATCACAACCAAGAATGCAACAATATGCGGACAACAAGATAAAATTCTTCCCAAGTAACCTCCTTGTTTTCTAAACTGCAGCCACTAGCTCTTCTCCAACCTTATCCAAGATCCAAGTGTAAACTGCCTCACATTCGGCGCTCTGTCTACACACTCACAAGTCCATCACAATCCTGTTGTAAACTGCCTCACATTCGGCGCTCTGTCCACAGACTTAGGAAAACTCTCTCTTCACTTTCTCCTCTTTCTCTTTCACACCTTGAAGCCTTCCAATATTTCCAAGCTTTCCAAGCTTCACCTTCCACAAATTTAACCTTTCCAAGCTTTCCTTCCAAAGCTTCTACTTCCCAAGCTTCCACTTCTCAAGCTTCTCCTTGAGCTTCCACTTCTCAAGCTACTCCTTGAGCTTCTCCTTGAGCTTTATTAGAAATGCTCATATGCATTGCTTAAATAGGCACTTACCACCCCATGCATGACTTATCCACAACCTTCTACAACTTCCACAACCTTCTACAATATCCACAACTTTCTACAATATTCATAACTTTCTAGAATTCTACCCACACACCTTGATAAATGAAATGAAAACCATTTATTTTTTTTATTTTTTTCTATTATGCCACCCATGCACCTCGAAAATAGAAATCCTCTTTTTCTTTCTTTTCTCCTTTTTCCCCCTTTTTTAAATTTTTATTATTTCTCCTCTAATTTTTGTCACTTTCTCTCTCCACAATTTTAAAAAATAAAAATAAAAATTTTCCCAATAATTTTCCCATGCAAGATGTTCCTGCATCAATATCCCATGCCAAATCTAAGCCAACATATCCCTATAAGTTAGTATTAGAGCCCCCAAAGTGTAAACACTTACTGGATGTTCCTCTCAAATATTTGAGAAGCCATTTGACTACATTCCAATGCTCAATTCCTAGATGATTCTTATACCTATTAATGACTCACATTGCATGTGTAATATCTAGTTTTTTACATACCATAGCATACATCAAGCTTCTTATAAATGAAGCATAGGGTGCTTTGGACATCTTATCCTCCTCTTCTTTTGTCTTGGGACGCATCTCTTTAGTCAATTTCAAATGAATAGGTAAATGTGTGCTGATAGGTTTAGCATTCTCCATAGAGAAACATTTCAACACCTTCTCAATATAATTAGCCTAAGAAAACATTAATTTTCTATTCTTCCTATCTCTACAAATATTCATACCAAGGATTTTCTTTATTACCCCTGAATCCGTCATAGCAAATGCAGGTGCTAACTGGTGTTTCAACTCCTTAATGTGATCCATGTTAGACATAGCTAAAAGCATATTGTCAATATATAAACATAAAATGATGTAGCCTTCATCATCCAACTTCTTAAAATAAATAGAATGATTTGAATTACACATACTACATCCATGCTCATGCATAAAACTGTCAAATTTTGATTTCCATTGTTGAGGTTCTTGCTTCAAGCCATATAAATTTTTCTTCAATCTACACACTAAGTTCTCCTTATCTTTGACCTCAAATCCTAGTGGCTGAGCCTTATATATCTCTTCATCCAAATCATCATGAAGGAAAGCTATTTTAACATCAAGCTATCCCAAATGGAAATCTTTAGTAGCCACAATACTTGAAATAGTCCAAATAGAAGTCATCTTAACAACAGAAGAGAATATCTCATCAAAATCAATGCCTTTTTTTGTGCAAATCCTTTTGAAAACTAACCTAGCTTTAAATATTTTTTTACCTCCATCCTCTTCTTTCAACCTATAAACCCACTTATTCTATAAATCCCTTTTACCTGCATGAAACTTGCATAAATACCAAGTGTTATTTTTCAACAAAGAGTCCATTTCATCTTTCATTGTAGACTCCCACTGAATCTTAGTATCCACCTACATAGCTTCAACATAACATTTAGGTTCACCAACATCTATTAGTAAAATAGAGTACAAAGAAGGTGAAAATATTTCTAGAGATCTACTAAGCCTTGTTGACCATCTAACATTCACTGGGGTATATGGTTTTTTTTGTTGAGGTTGTTGCACATCATGAGGAAGTGCTAGAATGTCATCTTTCAGAATACCATCTAACAATACATAATTATCTTCTTTCTTCTCATGTTGCTACAATAGATCCTTAAACAACACTTTCTCATTGAATATGACATCCCTACTTACAATTTTACAATTTTCAAATTCTCAAAGTCTATAAAATATTCATCAATGCCATATGCAACAAATACACATTTCTTTGACTTAGCTTCCAGCTTGGGTCTATTTTCAAAATCTATATGAGTAAATGCTTCACAACTGAAGGTTTTGAGAAAAGAATAACTCACATTCTTACTAGTGTTGGAAATATATATGACAAGATAAGTTACTAAGAGGGGAGGGGTGAATCAAGAACTAAGAAAATTTTACTCTATATTTACCAATTAATCCTTCATGTGTATCTTGATCTAATTGCCTACATGAGAAACTAAAAACATTAAGCATTCACAAAATTTTGACACACAATTTTGGTGACCTATAAACCTTCCAAATAAAAAGTAAAACTAGGGTAGGAATGATACCCAAAAGCTTTAATATTGTAGTATAAAGTTGGCCTATTAAGGCTTAGAATGATCACGTTTGATGATCTTCCCTATTAGGAGCTATAAGGACTGCTAGGTCCACCTTGCAAAAGGATTTACAAACATAGAATAAAGTATGCACTAGGTAAAGAGATTTAAAAATTACTATTAAGTCTACCTTGTGAAAGGATTTGACTGATCCACCTAATAGGATGAAATAGTTGCCTACATTTGATCTGCAACTTGGAATGCTAAATGAGATACTTTTGAGTGTAATGATCACCTTACAGTGATAGATACATATTTTCTACTCTTTATACTACATGTAGCCTTGTATATAACTCTTCTACTCTTCTCTACTTCTTACATTACTTGCTTGTTATTCTATTTCATTACATTGGATGTGATAGAATGCATTACATATATAACAATCCAATGTACAAATCAAAAAATTCAGCTACAATACAAGTTTACAAAAAATACACAAAGTTTTCCCAAACTACATGAACTTAGGTTCTAAAGACTAGCTTGGTGAGGTTATGATACTTGACATCCATAGTCAATGCTCAACATTGTCATGCATTTAGTAGACATAGAAGCTCAATGCATATTGATCACTTTTTAAGTAGTCTAAACTTACTCTGCATTGGTGACTCAATGAATACAATTAAACTTGGCATACAAATTAAATCACTTGATTCATACTACATGGCTTAGTAAATGATATCAGTATAAACTGAATCACATGGTTAAAATTGAGTGGCTCAATGAACATTGGATTCACATTGTTGTAATTGCAAACTTGGTAAGCACTATATAACTAGGTTTGTACTGAGGAACTTGGTAAACCTTATGAAGTTGGGTTTACACTACTAATCACCATTATGGTAGAAACTACTCTATGCAAACTAAATATTGTCTTTTAGATTTGGTAGCAACTATAGAACTTAGTAAAGAATGAAATGCTTGGTTAACTATGTTAACTATACAATTATGCTCAATAGATACAATCTAAATAAATGTGTGTCACTAATAACAAACATGCCTGTAATGTCAATAATCTCTCCCATTCACATTAGTGACAAAAATAGTTATCAGCCAAAACTAAATTTCAAGAACATCAATTATTCATCAACTTATGTCTCCAACTTAGTAGAGCACTCTATTTTTGTGAATTTTCAAAAATGTTCTTATATAAGATGTATTTCTGAGTATCTGTACATGTAATGTTCCCCCATACATATATACTTTATGTCTTTTTACATTTGATATATACATTTTCTCCCTTTTATGTACACTCCTTTATAATACACATCTTGTATAAAATATGCATTTTCTCCCCCTTTTTGACATTAATGCCAAAGATGTATGCTAAATACTATACAACTAATGCCAAAATGTGACAAATGTCTAAATTTACCTTTAGGATTAGTGCCATTGTCTTGTCCCAATTTTCTTGAAACACCTTGCATGTGTGTAATACAATCTACTCTTCTATTGATAGTTCTATCATGTGATCAACAATTAAGAAGTTGTTATCATGGATGAGTGTTTTAGCATATGCAATGTCTTTTTGTAATGCATCCATCTTTGGGAGAATCATGATCTTAATGTCTACCAATGTATCTCTTATTTTTTCTTCTTCTCTTAGCAATTCTACCTACATATTAGTTAGCAATATGATCTTTGAATAGTAGGTAGAGTTATAACTCAGGTCAAGTTGCAGTTGATGTGCACTTGCCTACAAATCTCCATTAATCTTTGACAATTTCTCTTTTATTTTCTTTGTAAAACTTGATGTATCATAGAGTTTACTAAATAATGTAGTTACATTGTTCTAGGAGGTCTCCAATGAGCGTAAAATAGTTGATAGCTCTACTTGATGAATAACAATCTTTGGAGCAATAAGTTCTAAAACTTTATTTTTAAACTTCTTCTCAGCTCTCTGCATGAATTTATCCTATCCATTTAAATCTACATTTAATTTGTTGACTGCCTCTGCTCACTAAATACAAATTGGTGGAGAAGTGTCAACCTTTGTATTTAGTGCCTCGGTTAAAATATTCTTAGCATGTTCAATTATTTGAAATTCCTTATTCCTTTCTTCTCTAAGCCTTTGCTGCTTAGGTTTCTTGCCAAGAAGTTCTCCAAATGTTTTCATTTGATTAGGGTTAAGATTTGTGACGTCCAAATTAGGAATAACAATCTCCTCATTAAGATCAATTTCTTCCTCCTTCTCTTTTCCATTACTCAATTTTTTTTTATAATTAGTTGAGACTTGATCTCAACTATCCTTGTACTTATTGTTTGCATGCTAGTAATGGAAACAATTGTAGAAATGGTAGGACTTGCTAGAAATGTAGATACTACACTCATTGTTGAAATACCTAGTTTAACCAAAACTAATGTAGAGAGAAATGTAGTCTTCTTAGTAGATGAAGTGCTTGTCACTTTTGTCGGCTCCTGATTTAATAGTTTTGAAAATGACCAAAAAAATAGACCAATGCAACAAAGGCTAGAAAATTCCTATGACACATACACTCGACTATAGTCTTGGGCCAACTTTAAGGCTTGACCCTTCTTCTTTCGGGCTCTACAAGACCTAGGTGGGTGGACCTTAGATTCAATTAATATGGCACGAGTGCAAAAACATATCCCTGAATCTATAATTGGAAAATTTAACCCTTATTTCTCCTAATAACTCATGCAATAACATAGATCTATAGTAGCTAAATGCAAATCTATAAATCTCACAAGCTGAGTGAGGGTTAGACATTTCAGCTCTTCAATATGAAAGGGGAAAAAGCATTTGAATAATGATGTTGATTTCAACAAAAGCCCCAATATGCAATAGCATGAACTAACGATCCTATAGCTGATCAATGCCTTATCTATTGAAAAATTCCATTACTCAAACACATACATATGGATACCTGATACCTATTCATATATTCAGATATCTGATTTATCTATTCACCTTGTAAATAGACATCTGTGTTTAATCTAAATCTCATTCTTACTTGATATCCTCCTTAATAAACTTGTAACCATGTTGATTTCCCTAAAGAATTAACATCACTCCTTGAATTATAAGCAACAATAAAATAACATACAACCTTAAGGGACTGCAATTATGACCTAGGCTCTTTTTTCAAAGATCATAAAATATTACAGCTCACTAAGAAAGGAGATAAGTTTTAAAATGAAACTCAATCATCTATTGTTCTTTGTATTTATTTCCTTGAAAGAATACATTCATATGCATGAAATCAAAAAATGAAAACACCTAAAAGATCTAAACTATCTATGTTCTCTTCATTTTCTGCTATTCATACAAGAGAAATTGCTAAAGGAAGGTGGTGTCATAGTAAGGGAACACATAAAAAATGGAACCAAAACTTGGTATCATAGTAGTGAGCAGTTTTTCTCCAAAAATTGGAACCCCTACAATGGATGAAAGAAAGAAAGATATAGACCAAGATGAATTGTTGGATCTGATCTCAAAATGACATGTGTCCACTTGGAATTCTATTCCCTGCAACTAAATAACCTCTCTCTTCTTTCTACCACTAATCTAATTTTTTTTCATCATTACTTTGAACTAAACTTGTAAATACCTCTGATCTATGTTGAAAAACCTTTTTTGCAACCAAAATATCTGAAAATCCTCATGAAATGCTGAAGGAATTAAGGCCTAACTGATCAGAAAGTGACCAAATTTGACCCCAACTACTTTTTTACCATGTTTTACTAAACCTCTAATTGGATTTTCAATTTTAATAAATTCCAATGAGAAGGCCCCAAATTTTATGTTTCTGGCTATAACTCAAACTAGTGAATTCGTGTGCAAAAATGAACTCCACAATTAGAAAGTTCATCGTCTCCCAATTCCAATGATATATAACATGCCTATATTTGCCTCTTGGAAACCCCCTAAATCTTAGTTCAAAAAATACCCCCTTTGCATGGATCTATGACTGCACCTTTAAAATTTTAAATTTCCAAAATTTTCAAAAAGTCTTAAGTCAGAACTTTAGAATAAATGTCTTTTTGAGTTAAAAAAATTTGAACATGCAACTCCTTTTTAAAAACTAATTAAAAATTATTTTTTATTGCTTTCAAATTTTCCCCTACCCTTTGAATTTGGGTCAAACCTAGTTTGACCTGAATGACATATGGAACTTTGTGATTGGTTCATCTCTATACACCTACCACCTCATCACCACATGCCACTCTGTTATTTGTCAAAACTTGCATCTGCCATGTTAGTGCCACTAGGACCCACTGCCATGTGGCACTCTCTCACAATCCCGCATTCCTTATCTAGTGAGCATCTTTATAATGTGGGCATGCACTAGCCATTGATCTGGGTGACGTGTCATCATTTGGTGCCTCTACTTTGATCTCGCCATGTCACCAAGCCCTAGGACCTACTGCCACATGTCACTTGCCCACATACCCACATTATTTATCTAGTGAGCATCTCTATTTTGTGGGTATGCACTAGCCCTCCAATGAAAACACGTGTCATGATCTAAGTGCATCTCACCACATTAGTGCACCTATATGTTTGTTTAAAATTTCTTCTTGGGTGACCTGCCAGCTGTCCTTTATGTCCATGTTGGCCATGGTGGCCCCATGCACAAGTGTGCTTTTTCTTTGAAAAGGCACATCTTTTCGATCACTTGATTATTGAGCTAAAATGTATTTAAACATTTAAAAATTCCTTCACATAGAGAATTTGGGACAAAAGCTTCAAAATTTCTTTCAAACTCTACATTTAACCTTCAACCATGCCATGTCCTCTCATGCTCTTGAATTGCATGTATTCGCTACTTCTTTCCCTCTTTCAAACATATTCTCTACAATGGCTTTGGCAGTTTCTAGAGATCTATTAGCCGAATCGCTCATGGGAAAATGGTGATAAGAGCATTGATGACATTTAATTTTGACTCCACTTTTTATAGTGATAAGAATGTTATGAGAAGCGATCAGTGGGAGGTTCGTTTCAACTAGTGTGGCTTATTGCTCACGCAAATAGCTCTTTTCTCTTACCACAACTTTTGTTCCTTGTGGAATTTTATGTTCTACACCTTGTCTTTCTATGGCCCTTCTCCTATTTTAGCATTGATTTCTATTCCCTTGGCAGATTCTTTGCTTTTTTAAATTTCCCTACGAGTTCCTTATGTGCTTTACATGGATCTCCTTCCTTAGCATGGGAATCTTCCTATTTTTTTGTCTTCATCTTTGGTGATCCTTGTTCACTTGTGGCTTCCTCTCCCTTTCTTAGTCACTGGTCTCTTCAAAAACTATGGTTCCTTTTTTCTTAGAAACTTGTTCACATCCTTAGCATGGATTGTGCTGCTCCCTAGCAACTTCTTCCTTTTTAATGTGCTATGGGTTGCTTTGAAAATGCCTCCATCTTAGCATGTTTAATTTGGACACCCTCTTGTCTCATTCAAACCATGTGACTCTATTTCTATTGGTGTCTTCCATGCTATGTGTCGACAATGGTCTAGTCCTTTTAATATGTAGCTTCTCCTCCTTACCCACAACTTTCACCATTCCTTACTTAGGTTGCTGCTTTTTCCTCAACGTGCCTTATTCTCCCTATGTGTGACACCTTCCTCTTTGAATGATGTGTCTTATACCTTTGATTCAATGCCATTGAAGAAGTTTTTACAAATTTTTAAACTTCAACTCTACATGGGTTGTTCTTGAGAGCTAGATTACTCTACCTTCCTCCTTTGGACTGTGAATTCTTCTTTATTTTGGCATCTGAAATTACTCCCATTATTTAAGGCATGTACTTTCCTTGATTCATTTGTTAGCTTCTTTCCATGTGGCTATGCCTTGTCCTAGCATCTGACCATGCTCTTCTTTGCTTGCATGAGAGTTATTTATTCTTGAAATCTCCCCATACTTGTCCAATGCGATTTGATCCTTTTCATACATGCCTTGGGCTTTTCTTATGCTAGCATATCTGTGTATTCATATTTGTTTTCCATTTAGCATTACATGTTGATTACATTCACTTGAATGCAATTTGATTCATTATTAAGCAAATATGGCTTGTGCATGTTGCAAATGGGGATCTTATATCTATATATATGCTCTCCTTTCGTATTCAAAGGTAACTTTTCTTTACAAGTAGCTAGAGGGATCTATTTGATTAAGATTATTTCATGCCAACTTTGCACCAGCACAATCCATATGATTACATGTAAATAAATAAATTTCCATTGGAAATTCTTTTGTCTGACACTCGCTTTGAAATATTCCATCAAACAATACATGTGCCTCGTGGGTTGCTTGTTCCACATTTTCTTTACCAATAACAACAAGGACCATCTATGAAGTTACACATTAAATTGTCCTTACTTTGAAAGAGATTGCACTTATTTGGACATTTAGACAAACATTTTGTATTCTTGTATATCCCCTTCGATGAGGTGGCATAATGAGATTGGCAAGGTATAGTTGTATGTAAAACCTACATTTATCAGACTAGTTAATGCATCTTGCAAAAAGTCAAGGTAGGTTTGGATTTATATGGTATATTTTATATAAGAGCAATTGTAAATGACAACTTCCTCTTCATTCCTCTAGATAATGCTCTCACAACTATGTTTTTTTATCATGTAGATCAATTTCATTATCATTTTACACAGTTTTAAACTACTTATTAGGAACTCTAGACTTCCTTTTGAAATATAGTACACCTTTCTTTATTCAAAATTGTCCCAGAACTTATTTGTTGCTTCCTTGAACATGGCTACCTAAATTTGAGTGGCCTTGTGAAATTAGTTAGGCCCTCAAGTGGGTCCGACTAAAAAATTTTTGTTCCTAAACACCTAAAATGCCAAATTGATCCATTCACCCATCTAATACAAATTTGAAACAAATTCAAGCACTGGCTCAACATTTTAAAACCCATGACATTTGTCTGCAAATTGTCAACTTGGTGGCATAAGGTCCTTTGATTGGCTTTAAAAACTAACCAAAACACTTGACTAGACTCTGAAAATAGGGGCACTGATTCTTTGTTTTTCATATTCCTACCTTGTTGAATCTCATCTCATGATAAATTTGGGATCAATAGATATTGACCATCAAAGTTGACCCTTCATAACTACTTGTAAGAAAACATGTCAGAAAATACTAAATTGTGTTGGGATTTGGCTTTGAAAACTGAGTAAATGGACACTTGGGGAAATGAAAACTAGGGATTTTGTTCACTATCATGAGGACAATATGAATCTATGATTTGGGCTCATGGAAAATAACAAGGCACAATTTGTGAGTGGTCAAAGTGGGCTACTCAGAATTTGTAGACTGGAAACATTGATAGAAAAGCATTTTTTGCAAATGGAATGGACCTGGGTAAGTGTGTAGATAGATTCATCAAGACTTGAAAATTGGCACACTTGAAGTATTTTTAGAGTAAAACATAGTGGTACAATCCATTCGATCTCACCTATCACAGATCTTAGGGTATAACATCAAGAACAACGGTACTGATAGATTTTCCTTTCTTGACACTAGTAAAAAGTCATAAATTGCATTTGGAATTTTATTTGTCAACTAATCAAACAGATTCATCATAAGCTCAAACTTGAAGCATAACAATTCTTTGACCCCTAGAATGCAACACAAAAGGAATTTCATTATTTTTGTCAACTGGTCAAAAGTTATAAGAAGTCAAATAGGATGTCCCAAAATTTAGAACATTTTGCATTAGCATGACAACATTAAATAACTAACTTTGTGGGATTCAAAACGTACTCAAACAGATTCAAAATGGCTCAAAATATGAAACATAGGTTCTCTAGTATGGACACTAAATACTCCCAAAGTGGCGTGTCATGAAACATTACTAGGTGTGAGATATTCACTTACAAACATTGCCTCTTGTCACTATTTGACACTTCACTGATGAAGATTAATGACTCAATGTCAGCATCACAAAATGACTCGGAATGGAAATTTAACATCATGAAGCACATAGGTATAATGAATGCAAGGTGCTAGAAGCATTCAACACCTCTTGGGGCTCAAAAGTACAATAGGGTATATATGCATTAAATAGGTGTTTATAGGGCTTGATTTCTCAATGGTACTCAAAATCAAGATGGTAGTTTGAGTCCCAATAGTGGCTCTATCTGGGGATGCATGTCCCTTGTGGGCATGTCAAGGATTTGACAATTTCTAGAAAATAGGACTTCATGAAATGGCTTATAATGGAAATTTAACATCATGAAACACATAGGTATACTGAATGCAAGGTGTTGGAAGCATTAAACACCTCTTGGGGCTCAAAAGTATAGCAGGGTACATATGCATTAAAAGGCATCTATAGGGCTTGATTTCTCAATGGTACTGAAAATCAAGAAGGCAATTTTGAGTCCTAACAATGGCTCTATCTAAGGATGCATGTCCCTTGTGGGCATGGCAAGGATTCAAATCTTTGGTAGAAGAAAGCCACTCTCGAAAAGCAAAAACTTCTCTAAAATAGCTTTATTGAAAGCAAAAAAACTACTCCTACTATGTACAAATGATGGCCCTAGGCCACCGAACTTCAAATTTTTTTATTTATCTCTACCATATACCTGATTTTCATTCCTTTCATCATGAGATAAACTAAAATTCTCATTTTCCTTTGTTTCACCCAACACGTCAGCACTTTCAATCACTTCATTAGGAAAAACAAAACTATTGTCATCATCTTCATAGTGCATGTAAAAATCAGCATTAATTTTTTCATCTTGCTCACTATAAAAATATGAATCAACATTATCATAACTACTAACATCTAATTGATACTAATCATCACTAGCTGACTCATGAACACCTTCAACTGAAAACACAAAAGCTTGGTATTCTACTTCATTGAACGAGTTACATGAATCAGATTGTAACTCACCTTCTACATTTGGATAGGAAGAAAATGTAAAATCTAATTTCTCCTCATTTACAATATTAGTACTCCATAAAATAGATTGAACATATGCTACATTTTCTTCACATGTAGTGCCTACCCTCATTCACATCTTTCTAGACATTGTTGCTATTATTATCAGACTATGTTAGGCTAGTTCTATGATGATGGATTAGTGGTATTATTTTGAGACTATCAAATATTATGTTATGGATTCAGTTGATATATGATGAGATCATTTAGAGTTTACATTTCATGTATGCATGATGATCATTACATAGCTTTCAGTTACTGTTGATGATTAGTTAGATGGTTTATTATCTCATGTGTTTTATTATGGATACTTACCCTGTACTTGCATGTGTATGGTGTGCATGTTTGCTCATATTGTATGGAATTTCTAATGTGGTTAAGGAAGGGAGTTGTAGTCACCTACTAGTCGGGATCTACACGATGCACCACTTCCTTCCATTGCTTGTTTAGCTTAGCATTATATATATTGTATGAACATGCATGGTTTTTATGTAGGTACTGGGTATTGACTTCCCTGAATTGCTAGGATGAGCGTACCCTATTACACTATCTCAATGATAAGAGAAGGGAGATAAATTCTCAAGTCCAAATCCCAAACTCTTAAACCATTTGTCCTAGTAAGGTAGGACAAGTATCTGGATATTTTACCCATCGAATGGGTCGGATGACATATTTCATGATTTTTAACCCTTTAGACTGATTTTGTGTGAATTGTTCTATGATGGGTTTGCATATTTAATCTTGGAGGTCTATGGTGAATTCTCTATTAATTAAGTCTTAATAAATAGATTTAATTAATTAATTAATTATTTGGAAAAAACTAATATATTATCATGATCTTTGATATTTTGGTTATAATTAATTAAATGAGAATTAATTGAGAAAATAATTAAATAAAAAAACTTAGAAATTAAAATTATTAATAATTATAAAATAATAATAAAGTAATAAGTAAATAATAATAATAAAAGTTATAAAAATAATAATGAAAGTTATATAAAAATTAAATAGGAGTTATAAGCTTGCCTAGGAGGTAATGCACCTTTTTATTTCTCATATGTCAACAACACGGGGGTTAGTGCACCCATTAAGCACATGGTGTCTACAACCTTATAACTCATCTAGAAGGTTGGAAAAGACACATGCTTAGTTGGTGACACCTTCTAGTTGTTTCTAGAGACATTCTAGGTGCTTCTTGAGAACTCTTTATATTCAGGGATTCCTAGAAGCTTAGACATAGCATTTGGAGAGCGTTTTGGAGCATTGGAGGACTCGAGAACTTTGGAGAAGGGAGGAGCTTGCTCTGTGAGTTTTTTGAGGAAAAGAGAATTAGCATCAGAATATGAGTAGTCTCTTGTGATTTTACTTATGCTATTTCCACAGTCTGCACTCCTATCTTCTTCACATCTTCCATATGTTTTCTGAGGATATTCCTATTTTAATTGTATGCCTTCTCAATACAGGTAGTTAAGATTTATTTGAGAAAACTTTATATGCATAGATTTGAAGAGAACATGAGGCTAGGGTTTAATTTGTAGCCAAATCCATTAGACAAATATTGAGTAAATTTAGAGAGTAAACATTTTATAGGAAACTCATAAAATCGTGTATATATATTCTTTGTTAAAAATACATATATAATTTTAGATCTACATAAATTTACATTTTCATATATATTTAAATATATATGTTTATAAATTTTGCATATATATATATACACATATATATATACATACATATGTATATATTTATTTATTTATTTAATTGTAAAATCAAATGAATTTCTACAGTGAAATCTCATTAAATCGCATTGCGATTTGTATTTGCGCATGATAATGTTTATAAAAAAAAATGTTATTAAAAAAATTAAAATTTGAAGTTTAAGGAGGGGCGGGAGGACTTATTTCCCCACCTCCCCGATAGAAATGATATGTGGACTGTGGTACCGCAGAGTATCTGCAACCGTAGTGTACCTACAACCGCAGTGTACTTGCAATCCGTTGGTCACATATTGGTAACCGACAGTTATTAAATAACTCGCCTTTGTTTATAATGTGCGGTTATCATGATATGTTTTGTTAATTCAATTTTATATTTCGTTTATATAACTCATGCATAGATCTAAAGAGAACATGGGGCTAGGGTTTAATTTGTAGCCAAATCCATTAAAAAAATATTGAGTAAATTTAGAGAGTAAATATTTTTTAGCAAACTCATAAAATCGTATATATATACTCTTTGTGAAAAATATATATATATAATTCTAGATCTGCATAAATTTACATTTTCATATATATATTTATATATATATGTTTATAAATTCTGCATATATATATATATATATATATATATACAGACACACACACACACACACATATATATACATGTATACATTTATATATATACATATATACATTTATATATATATACATATATATATATATATAGATATAGAGATATATATATATATATATATATACACACACACACACACACACACACACACACACACACACACACACATACATATGTATATATATATTTATTCAATTGGAAAATTGAATGAATTTTCGCAATGAAATCTCATTAAATCGAATTGCGATTTGTATTTGCACATGATAACATTTATAAAAAAAAAATGTTGTAAAAAAATAAAAATGGAAGTTTAAAGAGGGGTGGGAGGGACTTATTTCCCCACCCCCCTGATGGTAATGATATGAGGACTGTGGTACCACAGAGTACCTGCGGTCTGCAGTGTATCTGTGATCGCAGTGTACCTGCAATCCACAGGTCGCACATTGGTAACCGACGGTTATTAAATAACTCGCCTTTGTTTATAATGTGCGATTATCATGATATATTTTGTTAATTTGATTTTATATTTCATTTATATAAAATATTAATATTATAATATATATTTATTTATGTATATATATATGTATACATATGTATATAAATATATATATATATATATATATATATATATATATATATATATATATATATATATATATATGTATATGTTGATGTTAATAAATAATTATTTTATTTTATTTAAAATGATTTGTATAGATGGATCATTCTGTAAAAGATAAATGATTTAAAAATATGAATAATAACTTATCAATTATTATTAAAATGGAGAGATATTAATAATTAACTTAATTAAACTTAGTTTAATTAAGGTTAATTATTAGAATGTGTTATAAATCAAAGTTTTGAAATATGTAAATTTTGTTTGATAATATTGGATTCATTGGGAATGATAATTGATTATTGGAATTCGATAAGGGTCATTTTTCAAACAATGTTTATATAAAAAAAATATTATTAAATCATTTAGAAAATTGAGTCTAATGGTTTTGGGGAGAAACTTTTATCTATCAAACAAATACATGGGTTAGGTAAAATGAGCAATTTCTCCACTTGATATCTAGATTGGAAAACGAAAGTTGAGACCTCCACACTTAATTCAATTATGTAATTTTAGCAAACCAAAACATGTGCTTGCATTATGTATTCTTTATGCTATTTGTTTTGGGTTTTGAGTTGACTAGTGTTGACCAATTATAGGATGTCTACCGGAGGCTTGGGGGTTATGATTGTGATGTTGTGATGATGTCTTATTTTCGATCTTTATAAATCCAACCATGTTTATGTGATGGAATGCTCTATGTAATGTTTGTAATTATTGATTGTTATAGTTGATATTCTTATTTATGAGACACTTGACTTAAATAGTTTTGAGTCATCAATCAGTTATCCTTGGTTTATATTCTAGTCGCCATGATGGGGCTGAAATGTTATTTTATGATGTCATGTCATGACATGTTTTGACTCAACCATTTTGGAGTCTTCGATCAGTATGATTTGAAATATATTTTGGTTATTGGGAACCAATGGATACTTTTGATTATCAGTGATGCTTCAGTTGCCAATAGAGAGCTATTGTGGTCATGATTTTCGATGGATGCTTGCTCATGGAGATTTGATGCTTTTATTGTGCATATTTGATGTTCTTATTATGGATTATCTTTTATGATTTTGAGATTTATGATTCCATGAGCTAAGGGTAGGTTATCTGCTTGTAGTGTCAGGAAGTGGCCTGCAATAAGGTCCGAGGCCATAAGAGGCTGCCAGGGTAACTCATTGTAAGTTGGTTAATAAGTGAAAACATTCACACCTAATACTAACTAAGTGAACCTAAAAAGATAATTTTTTTGTTCTCACCCATGCCTCAAGTGCTTGTACAAACTAGGATGGGAGTAGAGAGAATGCATGATTGCGACCTTGCATTTCATAGTATGTCTTGTCAGTATGAGAGGATACTAGCGACTGCATGAGGATCAGTAGGGACTAGGCTAACTTCTACATGATATATGCGATGGCACTTTCTCGCTTGCATAGTAGGTTCCTACATGTCTTTGTGTGCCTCTAGAAATTAGATGTCAGTTTTTTGTTTGGAACCTTTGAGTAGTATACTTTTAGGATTCCTAGACTTAGAAGAGTATTCTTATGCTATGTGATTTTGATAGCCTATTTGGGACTTGAGATTATCTCCTCAGCACAGTGGGAGTGGACCACTTAGGTACCACATGGTCAGGTGGTAGTGTTTTTCCACTCTTATCATTTGAGATTCATTGAGACGTCATGGCTAATGCATCCTTCATGATGATGGATATCTATCCTTTCGTTGATTATTAGCATATGTTAGATGATGTTATCTTATGCTTTTATTTGCATTTTAGATTACTTTTTGCATATGATATAGTATATGTTAGGAGTGACATTCCTACTTTGTTAATACCAATGATCTCTTCGATGATTTGGAATGTTACACACAGAGGGATGGCTAGGGCCCACGATGGTCTAATGATGCTATTAATGATTGGGAGGAACCGTGCACTTAGTTTATTATGTTTGATCTTTTATGATGGATGTTTATATCTTCTATGATGATGTATCATGTATGACATATGATTATCTTTACTTTGATTTATCATGGATTAGAATAAGATGATGAACTTTATTTCACATATGTATATTCTTTTAAGCTTTTCATACCCTATGACATGTATAGTGCATGATTGAGCATATAGGAATGTAATGTATAAACATTGGACTTATCATTATTATTTCATGTTGTTGTTGTATTAGATGGATTCAATAATGTTAGTTGATTTAGATGTAAATCTACGTTAAGGGATCCTTAAAGAATGTAATCTGTTGTGTATGTTATGTTTACTTTTAAGATGGACATTGCTATTGCTTCCATTATGGTGCATAAGTTATATGTGGTATTTACTTTCATATTTAAAAAAAAAAAATGCTATCAAACTTAGTAAAATTGTAGGTTAATTCTTTGGATCCATTGGCGGGGCATTACATTTGGTATCAGAGCCTGAATTTCTACATTGGGAGCTTTGGGTATTTTGGAACAACTAGAACTTTTAACTCTTAAGTGTATCTTTTCAAACTTGAAACTAGGTGAACTGAAAATAGAACTTGAACTGTTATTTGCATATTTTTCATACTTCAACACTTAATTTCAGAACTGAAAATTTTATTAAACCTAAACATAGACAAAATTGAAATTGAACTTAGACTATTGCAAACATGTGTCTTCTAATTGTAATAGTACTTTGTACTATTGTAGGATGGTATCTAGGACTAGGTCTTCTGTTAGAGGCCATGGTAGAGGTCATGGTCATGGTAGAGCTATCAGTGTCCATGAGTCTGTCCATGTGGGATCTGCTCATGAAGAGAGCAGAGGAGAGCACACTAGTAGGCAGTAGGTAGAGAGCTGTAGAGAGGACCTAGCTGAGTCTAAAGAGGTTGATTTGAGATAGATGATGCAAACTATTGTTGAACGTCTACCTCTTGTTCAAGATCAGCCCAAAGCACATTAGACAGAACAAGAGCATAGACCCAGGTCTAGGAGTCCTTGAAAGGATCATCAGAGGTCCATTGTGTCCGCTCAGATGAAGGATCTTTCGAGATCCAAGTTCAAGCATTTCAATGGGCAAGGTTCTAGTTATGTGGCCGAACAGTGTCTTATTTCCCTTGATAGGATTTTTTCCATGCAGGATTTTGATAGCAATGTTAAAGAAAGGTTTGTGATCACCAATTTGGAGAATTTTGGGGCCACTTGGTGGACAATTGAGGAGAAGAAGCTAAGAATTGATATGAGTAGTGTCATGTGGGAACTATTCTTAGAGAGTTTCCATGAATGATTCCTACTAGAGGAATGGAAATAGAAAAGGGCTGATAAGATTCATAATCTCAGGTAGTACATTGTGTCAGTAATCAAGCATGAGCGTAAGTTTTATGAGCTCATGTGAAAATTCAGCTAAGTTGACACAACATTTTATTAGGGGTTTGAGCAACAGTATAATTGGGGGTGTCAAGGTATTTGAGCCAAAAAACCTCAAGGATGCAGTACATTGAGCTATCCTTGTTGAGAAAAGTGTCAACCTTGGTCAAGGAGGTTTTCTAGGAGTGCCAGTAGCATCGGGGTTTGGAGGATATGTTACAAATGTATGTGATGGATAAGCAGACACATTGGGAGGACTATCTCTACCTAGTGGAGTTTACTTACAACAATGGGTATCATAGTTCTATTGGCATGGCACCATTTTAGGCATTATATGGACATCCTTGTCATACACCATTGAGTTGGGATAGCCTTGAGGATCACATCCTGTTGGGTCCTGAGATGCTTTGTGATATGGAGCAACAGGTAGTGTGTATCTGTGAGCACTTGACTACAGCATAGGATAGGTAGAAGAAGTATGCTAATTCTCATAGGAAAAATAAGTAGTTTGCTATGGGAGATAAGGTTTTCTTGAGAGTGAATCTGCAAAAGAGTCTGATCTGATACATAAAAGGTTCTAAGCTACCACCTCACTTTGTGGGACCATTCAAGATTCTAGAGAGGATTGGCCTGGTTGCTTACCATCTTGCTCTACCGCCCAGCCTAGCTCGCATTCATGATGTTTTCCATGTTTTAGTACTTAGGTAGTATATTCCTGATATTGTACATGTTCTTGATTGGAATGCATCATAACAGGCAGCTGGCTTCGGAGCCGGTTCATATTTTGGAGTAGTGGGAGTTGACCCTTAGGGGTCAAACAATCGAGTAGGTAAGGGTCCAATGGGACCCTACTGATGATTCTTCAGCTACTTGGGAGGATACAGCTAGATTATAGGAGTTATATCCCTACTTGTTTGTAGGCTTCCAGGAGTAAGCCTAACCCAAGGGGGGGTGGATGTAGTGCCTACCCTCGTTCACATCTTTCTAGACATTGTTGTTATTATTATTAGACTATGTTAGACTAGTTTTATGATGATGGATTAGTGGTATTGTTTTGAGACTATCAGATATTATGTTATGGATTCAGTTGATATATGATGAGATCATTTAGACCATAAATTTCATGTATTCATGATGATCATTCCATTGCTTTCAGTTATTGTTGATGATTAGTTCAATGGTTTATTATCTCATGTGTTTTATTATAGATACTTACCCCGTACTTTCATGTGTATGGTGTGCATGTTTGCTCATATTATATGGCATTTCTGATGTGGTTAAGGAAGGGAGCCCTAGTCACCTGCTAGTTGAGATCTACATGATGCACCACTTCCTGCCATTTCCTGTTTAGCTAAGCATTATATATATTGTATGAACATGAATGGTTTTTATGCAAGTTGTAGGTACTGGGTATTGACTTCCCTGAATTGCTAGGATGAGCGTACCCTATTACACCATCTCAATGATAAGAGAAGGGAGATAAATTCTCAAGTCCAAATCCCAAACCCTTAAACCATTTTTCCTAGTGAGGTAGGACAAGTATCTGGATATTTTACCCACCGAATGTGTCGGATGACATATTTCATGATTTTTAACCCTTTAGATTGATTTTGTGTGAATTGTTCTATCATGGGTTTGCATATTTAATCTTGGAGGTCTATGGTGAATTTTCTATTAATTAAGTCTTAATAAATAGATTTAATTAATTAATTAATTATTTGGAGAAAATTAATATAATATCATGATCTTTGATATTTTGATTATAATTAATTAAATGAGAATTAATTGAGAAAATAATTAAATAAAAGAAAATTAGAAATTAAAATTAATAATAAAGTAATAAGTAAATAATAATAATAAAAGTTATAAAAATAATAATGAAAGTTATATAAAAATTAAATAGGAGTTATAAGCTTGCCTAGGAGGTAACACACCTTTTTATTTCTCATATGTCAACAACACGGGGGTTAGTGCACCCATTAAGCACATGGTGTCTACAACCTTATAACTCATCTAGAAGGTTGGAAAAGACACATGCTTAGTTGGTGACACCTTCTAGTTGTTTCTAGAGACATTCTAGGTGCTTCTTGAGAACTCTTTATATTCAGGGATTCCTAGAAGCTTAGACATAGCGTTTGGAGAGCGTTTTGGAGCATTGGAGGACTCGGGAACTTTGGAGAAGGGAGGAGCTTGCTCTGTGAGTTTTTTGAGGAAAAGAGAATTAGCATCAGAATATGAGTAGTCTCTTGTGATTTTACTTATGCTATTTCCACATTCTGCACTCCTATCTTCTTCACATCTTCCATATGTTTTCTGAGGATAGTTAAGATTTATTTGAGAAAACTTTATATGCATAGATTTGAAGAGAACATGAGGCTAGGGTTTAATTTGTAGCCAAATCCATTAGACAAATATTGAGTAAATTTAGAGAGTAAATATTTTATAGGAAACTCATAAAATCGTATATATATATTCTTTGTTAAAAATACATATATAATTTCAGATCTACATAAATTTATATTTTCATATATAGTTAAATATATATGTTTATAAATTTTGCATATATATATATACATATATACATTTATATATATATACATACATATGTATATATTTATTTATTTATTTAATTGTAAAATCGAATGAATTTCCATAGTGAAATCTCATTAAATCGCATTGCGATTTGTATTTGTGCATGATAACGTTTATAAAAAAAAATGTTATTAAAAAAATTAAAATTTGAAGTTTAAGGAGAGGCGGGAGGACTTATTTCCCCACCCCCCCGATAGCAATGATATGCGGACTATGGTACCGCAGAGTATCTGCAACCGTAGTGTACCTACAACCGCAGTGTACTTGCGATCTGTTGGTCACATATTGGTAACCGACAGTTATTAAATAACTCGCCTTTGTTTATAATGCGCGGTTATCATGATATGTTTTGTTAATTCAATTTTATATTTCGTTTATATAAAATATTAATATTATAATATATATGTATTATGTATATATATATATATAAATATGTATATAAATACATATATATGTATATATATATTGATGTTAATAAATAATTATTTTATTTTTTTAAAAATGATTTGTATAGATGGATCATTCTGTAAAAGATAAATGATTTAAAAATATGAATAATAACTTTATCAATTATTATTAAAATGGAGAGATATTAATAATTAACTTAATTAAACTTAGTTTAATTAAGGTTAATAATTAGAACGTGTTATAAATCGAAGTTTTGAAATATACAAATTTTGTTTGATAATATTGGATTCATTGGGAATGATTATTGATTATTGAAATTCGATAAGGGTCATTTTTCAAACGATGTTTATATAAACAAAATATTATTAGATCAATTAGAAAATTTAGTCTAATGGTTTTGGGGAGAAACTTTTATCTATCAAAAAAATACATGGGTTAGGTAAAACGAGCAATTTCTCCACTTGATATCTAGATTGGAAAATGAAAATTGAGACGTCCACACTTAATTCAATTATGTAATTTTAGCAAACCAAAACATGTGCTTGCATTATGTATTCTTTATGCTATTTGTTTTGGGTTTTGGGTTGATTAGTTTTGACTAGTTATAGGATGTCTACCAAAGGCTTGGGGGTTATGATTGTGATGTCATGATGATGTCTTATTTCTAATCTTTATAAACCCAACCATGGTTATGTGATGGAATGCTCTATGTAATGTTTGTAATTATTGATTTTTATAGTTGAGATTCTTATTTATGAGACACTTGACTTAACCATTTTTGAGTCATCGATCAGTTATCCTTGGTTTATATTCTAGTCACCATGATGGGGCTGAAATGTTATTTTATGATCTCATGTTGTGACATGTTTTGACTCAGCCATTTTGGGGTCTTCAATTAGTATAATTTGAAATATATTTTTGTTATTAGGAACCAAACTTTTGATTATCAGTGATGCTTCAGTTGCTAATAGAGAGCTGTTGTGGTCATGATTTTCTATGGATGCTTGCGCATGGAGATTTGATGCTTTTATTGTGCATATTTGATGTTCTTATTATGGATTATCTTTTATGATTTTGAGATTTATGATTCCATGAGCTTAGTGTAGGTTATCTACTTGTAGTGCCAGGAAGTGGCTTGCAATGGGGGCCGGGGCCCTAAGATGCTACTAGGGTAACTCATTGTAAGTTGGTTAATAAGTGAAAACATTCACAGCTAATACTAACTAAATGAACCTAAAAAGATAATTGTTTTATTCTTGCCCATGCCTCGAGTGCTTGTACAGACCAGGATGGGAGTAGAGAGAATGCATGGTTGTGACCTTGCATTCCATAGTATGCCTTGTCAGTATGAGAGGATACTAGTGGCCACATGAGGATCAGTAGGGACTCGTGGAGTTTAGCTAACTACCAGGGTAACTTCTACATGATATATGTGATGACACTTTCCCACTTGCATAGTAGGTTCCTACATGTCTTTGTGTGCCTTTGAGAATTAGATGTCAATTTTGTGTTTGGAACCTTTGTGTAGTATACTTTTAGGATTCTTGGACTTAGAAGAGTATTCTTATGCTATGTGATTTTGATAGCCTATTTGGGACTTGAGATTATCTCCTCAGCACCATGGGAGTGGACCACTTAGGTACCATGCAATCAAGTGGTAGTGTTTTTCCACTATTATCATTTGAGATTCATTGAGACATCGTGGCTGATGCATCCTTCGTGATGATGGATATGTATCCTTTCATTGATGATTAGCATATGTTAGATGATGTTATCTTATGCTTTTATTTGCATGTTAGATTACTTTCTGCATATGATATAGTATATGTTAGGAGTGACATTCCTACTATATTAATACTGATGATCTCTTTGCTGATTTGGAATGTTATGCACGGAGGGATGGCTAGGGCCCACGATGGTCTAATGATGCTATTAACAGTTGGGAGGAACTGTGCGCTTAGTTTATTATGTTTGATCTTTTATGATGGATGTTTATATCTTCTATGATGATGTATCATGTATGACATGTTATTATATTTACTTTGATGTATCATGGATTAGAATAGGATGATGAACTTTATTTCACATATGTATATTCTTTTAAGCTTTTCATACCCTGTGACATGTATAGTGGATGATTGAGCATATAGGAATGTAATGTATAAACATTGGACTTATCATTATTATTTCATTTGGTTGTTGTATTAGATGGATTCAATAATGTTATTTGATTTAGATGTAATTCTACATTAAGGGATCCTTACAGAATGTAATCTGTTGTGTATGTTATGTTTACTTTTAAGATGGACATTGCTATTGCTTCCGTTATGGTGCATAAGTTATATGTGGTATTTACTTTCATATTTACAAAAAGAAAAAAAATGCTACCAAACTTAGTAAAATTTTAGGTTAATTCTTTGGATCCCTTGGCAAGGCATTACATCACATTCCAACAAATGATTAGATACCAAATCACAAGAATCATCATGAAATTGCATGTTCACAATATGCTGGTCCATATCAATTTCTTCCTCAAATAACTCACTAGAATGAACTAATTCATTGCTATTTCTTTCTTCATCACATGAACAATGTAAATGTATCTCAACCTCATGAAAACAAGAAAACCATGAACCAACAACATATCTTATCTCTACATTTTCATTCTCAACATAGAAGTGATCATGTGCATTGATATACAGGTTACCATCACATACACCTCCCAAACTCGACATAGCATATTTTGAAACTATATCTTCTTCAACATCAAATTTAGGAGAACTAACTTCACTATATGAAATTGAAAAACATGGCAAAGCACAAGCATCCTTGGATAGATTAGCATAACTTTCAAAATCATGAGCCCACAAATCTAAAATCTCATCAACACTTAACAAGACTTCATTACTAGTTTCTTTTCCTTGACTGTGATTATCATTTGGATAGCTTGACACATTTATAATAGTAGACTTATTAGTAACATATTGTGAAAAATTAGAATTCTTATCATCCCATACATCTTCTACTTTAGACAATACCTCAACAATTGGCATCATAACACATTCACATTCATCACTAGAAGAAAGACTATTGCTGTTGTTACAATTTTCCTTTTCTTTATACTCATCATCATAAAAATATGAATCCACATTATGCATGTCATCACACTACTAATTACTATCCTCTAATTTATAAAGTTGGGAGTCTTCATCTTTAACGTCATTTTCAACGGACTCATTGCATTCACTATCATTTGCAGCATATTCATTTCTATTATCATTAGATTCATTAGCATTCAAAGAAATTTCAATTTTTATGATAAAATCTTGAAATTTTGTAATCTTTTTTTACCTTGATTTGGTTGACCAATCAACTAAATGTGGCATAAAAAATTCAAAGAGTACCATTGGCCATGAAGACTTCTCAGGTCTAAAGGACTCATCAAGATTCATAACTACTAATTTAAACTTCATGTAAGTTTGAAATCTATTAACACCATTAATATTACCAATTTTATTTCTTATGCCAATGATAGCCTTATTATGAATTTCTCTATTTAGCCAAGCAATATTTGCACGAACACTTTCAAGAGTTGGTACATCATTTTTAGACCTAGATTCTAAATCCATCTCTTGAAATTTTAAAAACTTCTACCTCTACTTTCTTAGTGCTGAAACTACTAGATGGAAGCAACCATTTCTACCATTCAACTTTCATGAATGACAAAGACATGAAAACTAAAAATACCTTTATGTGTTGCTGTCTGAAACCTCAAATCTGCTGATTGACATAGGTGGAAATATGAAATCCTTCACACCACTAATAAGATCCTTGTAGAGCCACCACCCCCTTGAAGAGGAAAATTAAATCACAGTAGTGATCCACCCTTTGAAAATAATTACTTCAGTAGATACAAACAACCACATAAACTATTACTCAAGAAACGGATACTTCATATTTCCCAATAAACAAGATCTGCCCACAAATAATAAAGCCTCTAATATTTAGATAAACCATGCACTGGCATAGAGATTTAGACTAGAGTTGCCACTCACGCTTAGTGAGAAAAGACTTGAAATAATTTATCACTAATAAATCTTAGATTCACAACTTGTAGCAGATCTATACAACCTTCTACCATATAAATAGCTTCAAATTCACTTCACAAACTTAAATACAAAAAGTTGAAACTCGATCCAATGAAGTGTATGAAATTTGTCAAACTATTCTCCTCCTCTTGGTGCTGAAACTCACTTGATGGAGAACACTATCCTTTAACAAACAATTTTCATGAAAAGATAATACATGGAAATAAAAATACCTCAAGATCCAGATGGCTTAAAGTTCTTTGCCCACTATTTATAACAGTAGACCCAAAATCTCATCAATTCTTTACTAAGGTAATGCATCACAAATCTTACAAAGCATTTGAATGTTTTAACCTCTTCGAATGTGCTCTTCTCCTAAAGTAACTAATCACAATTCATGTACAGAATTGCACTAGTACAGAGATTAGCTTCAAGTTGCCACTTGCATTAAGTGAGACATGAATTGCATTATTCCTAAAGATACCACAAACTAATTTGAAACAATAGTAGGTAGAGGAAAACTTTTTAGATTTACCTTGAATTTGAAACCTCTAAACAAAGCTGAAACATAACTTTCTTGACTTTGAAAATACAATAGCAACTCAACAAATTGAACTAATTGAAGGTATACTCATTTCTCAATACAATTTGCATCCAATTTAAGAACCACTATTGTATGAGAATAAGCTTAGTCAAGAACACAAAAATCTAGCAAGGAAATGGACTAAACACATCAACTTACTACTACATAAAAACTTTCTCAATGTCATTCCTTCTATTGTGTTGAATCCCTTTAAGTTCTCAAGGTTTTCCTATCATGAATCTCAACACAAGTCCCTAGAAGAGTTGTCATTTTGTTGGCTCCTGATTTAATAGTTTAGAAAATGACCAAAAAACCAGACCAATGCATCTAAGGCTAGCAAATTCCTATGACAGATACACTTGACTGCAGTCTTGGGCCAACTATAAGACTTGACCCTTCTTCACTTCAAACTTTGCAAGACCTAGGTGGGTGGACCTCAAATTCAATTAATACGGTACCAGTGCAAAAATATATCCCTAAATATATAATTGGTAGATTTAACCCTTATTACTCCTAATAACTCATGCAATAACACAAATCTAAAGTACCTAAATGCAAACCTATGAATCTCACAAGTTGAGTGAGGGTTAGACTTTTCAGCTCTTCAACATGAAAGGGGAAAAAGCATTTGAATAATGATGTTGATTTCAACAAAACCTCCAATATGCAGTAGCATGAACTAATGATCCTGTAGCTGATTAGTGCCTTATCTATTTGGCAATTCCATGACTCAAACACACACACATATGGATACCTGATACCTATTCATATATTTAGATATCTGATCTATCTATTCACCTTGTAAATAGACATCTATGTTCAATCTAAATCTCATTCTTACCTGATATCCTCTTTAATAAACATGCAACCCTGTTGATTTCCTTGAAGCATTTACACAAGTCCTTGAATTATAAGAAACAATGAAACAACATACAACCTTAAGGAACTACAACTATGACTAGGCTCTTTGTTCAATGATCATAAAATATTATAGCTCGCTAAGAAAGGAGACAAAATTTAAAATGAAACTCAATCATTTATTGTTCTTTATATTTATTTCCTCGCAACAATACATTCATATGTATGAAATCAAAACATGAAAAAATCTAAAATATCTGAACTCTCTATGTTCTCTTTATTTTCTATAGTTCATACAAGAGAAATTGCTGAAGGAGGGTAGTGTCATAGTATGGGAACACATCAAAACTAGAACCAAAACCTGGCATCATAGCAGTGAGTAGTTTCTCTCAAAAACTTGAAACCCCTATAATGGATGAAAGAAAGAAAGATATAGAACAAGATGAATTTCCAGATCTGATCTATGAATGACATGTGTCCACTTGGAATTCAATCACTTGCAATTGAGTAACCTCTCCTTTCTACCCCTAATCTAATTTTTTATTTTCATCACTACTTTGCAACAAACTTGTAAATATGTCTACTCTATGATGAAAAAGCATTTTTGTAACCAAATTATCTGAAAATCCTCATGAAATGCTAAAGGAATTAAGGCCTAATTGATCTAAAAGTGATCAAACTCAACCCCATCTACTTTTTAACCATTTTTTGCTAAGCCTCTAACTAGATTTTCAATTTTTATGTTTTTGGCTATAACTCGAACCAGTGAATTCCTATGCAAAAATAAACTCCATAATCAAAAATTTCATCTTGTCCCAATTTCGGTGATATATAACATGCCTATATTCACCTCTCAAAAACCCCCTAAATCTTAATTTGAAAAATACCCCCTCTGCATGGATCTATGATTGCACTTTTAAATTTTTAAATTTTCAAAATTTTAAAAAAGTCTAAGTTCTGAACTTTAGAATAAATGTCTTTTTGATTCTTAAAAACTTTGAATGTGCAACTCCTTTTTAAAAAATAATTAAAAATTATTTTTTATTGCTTTGAAATTTTCCCCTACCCTTTCAATTTAGGTCAAACCTAGTTTGACCTCTGTGACACATGGCACTTCATAATTAGTTCATCTCTATAGTCTTGCCACCTCATCACCACATGGCACTCTATTATTTTTCAAAAGTTGCATCTACCACATTAGCGCCACTGGGACCCACTACCACATGACACTCTCTTGCAATCCCACATTCCTTATCTAGTGAGCATCTATGCAATGCAAGCATGTGCTGGCCATTGATTCTAGCCACATGTCATCATCTGGTGCCTCTGCTTCAATCTTGGCACATCACCAAGCACCAAGACCTGCTACCACATGTCACTTGCTCACATACCCACATTATTTATCTAGTGAGCATCTCTGTTTTGTGGGCATGCGCCAACCATCCAATGCAGACACGTGTCATGATCGAAGTGAATCTCACCACATCAACATGCCTATATGTTTGTTTAAAATTTTTTCTTTGCTGACCCACCAGCTATCCTTCATGTCCAGGTCAACCACGGTGGCCCCATGCACAAGCGTACTTTACCTTTGAAAAGCTATATCTTTTCAATCACTTGCTTATTGAGCTAAAATGTATTTAAACATTTAAAAATTCCTTCACATAGAGAATGTGGGACGAAAGCTTCAAAATTTCTTTAAAACTCTGCATGTTACCTTTGACCATGCCACCTCCTCTCATGCTCTTGAATTGCATGCATTCGCTACTTCTTTCCCTCTTTCAAACATATTCTCTACAATGGCTTTAGTAGTTTCCAGAGATCTATCAGCAGAATTGTTTATGGGAAAATGGTGATTAGAGTGTTGATTGACATTTAATTCTAACTCCACTTTTTACAGTGACCAAAATGCTATGAGAAGTGACGAGGGGGAGGCTCCTTTCAAATACTGTGGCTTATTGCTCATGTAGATAGCTCCTTTCTCCTGCCACAACTTTTGTTCCTTCTGGCATTTTTTGTTCTATCCTATTTTAGCATTGATTGCTATTCCCTTGGTGGATTCTTCCCCTTTTTAAATTTCCCTATGGGTTCCTTATGTGCTTTGTGTGGATCTTCTTCCTAAGCATGGGCGTCTTCCAATTTTTTTTGTCTTCATCTTTGGCATTCCTTGTTGACCTATGACTTGCTATCCCTTTCTTAGTTGCTGGTCTCTTCAAAAACTATCTCCTTTGTTCTTAGAAACTTGTTCACATCCTTAGTATGGATTGTGCTGCTCCCCAAGGGCTTCTTCCTTTTCAATGTGTTGGGAGTTGCTTTGAAAATGCCTTTAATGTCTTTTTGAGTTTAAAAACTCTGAATGTGGAACTCCTTTAAAAAAAATAATTAATTAAATTTTTTTATTGCTTTCAAAATTTTCCCTACCCTCTGAATTAGGGTCAAACTTGGTTTGACCTTTGTGACACATGGCACTTCATAATTAGTTCATCTCTATAGTCCTACCACCTCATCACCACATGGCACTTTGTTATTGGTTGAAACTTGCATCTGCCACATTAGCGCCACTGGGACCCACTATCGCATGGCACTCTCTCATAATCCCACATTCCTTATCTGGTGAGCATCTCTATAATGCAGGCATGTGCTGGTCATTGATCCTAGCCACATGTCATCATCTAGTGCCTCTGATTCAATCTTGCCACATCACCAAGCATCAAGACCCATTGCCACATGTCACTTGCTCACATGCCCACATCATTTATCTAGTGAGCATCTCTATTTTTCTAGCATGTGACAACCCTCCAATGCAGACATGTGTGATGATCAAAGTGCATCTCACCACATCAGTGTGCCTATATGTTTGTTTAAAATTTCTTCTTGGCTGACTTGCTAGCTATCCTTCATGTCCAGGTCAACCACAGTGGCCCCATGCACAAGCGTGCTTTACCTTTGAAAAACCATGTCTTTTCAATCACTTGCTTATTGAGCTAAAATGTATTTAAACATTTAAAAATTCCTTCACATAGAGAATGTGGGACAAAAGCTTCAATTTTTTTTTTAAATTCTACATTTTACCTTTCACCATTCCACCTCCTCTCATGCTCTTTAATTGCATGCATTCACTACTTCTTTCCCTCTTTTGAACATATTCTCTACAATGGCTTTAGTAGCTTCCAAAGATCTATCAACAAAATTGTTTATTGGAAAATGGTGATAAGAGTGTTGATTGACATTTAATTCTAACTCCACTTTTTATAGTGTCTAGAATGCTATGAGAAGCAATGAGGGGGAGGCTCCTTTCAAATACTATGGTATTGCTCATGCAGACAACTCCTTTCTCCTACCACAAATTTTATTCCTTGTGGCATTTTCTATTTTGCCCCTTGTCTTTTTATGGCACTTCTCCTATTTTCGCATTGATTGGTATTCCCTTGGTGGATTCTTCCCTTTTTTAAATTTCCCTATGGGTTCCTGATGTGCTTTGCATGGATCTCCTTCGTAGGCATGGGAATCTTCCTATTTGTTTCATCTTCATCTTTGGCATTCCTTGCTGACCTATGACTTTCTCTCCCTTTCTTAGTCACTGGTCTCTTCAAAAACTATGTCTCCTTTGATCTTAGAAACTTGTTCACATCCTTAGCATGGATTGTGCTACTCCCTAGCGGCTTCTTCCTTTTTAATGTGTTGTGGGTTGCTTTGAAAATGCCTTTAATGTGGATGCCCTCTTTTCTCATTCAAATCATGGGACTCTATTTCTACTGGCATCTTCCATGCTACATGTGGATAGTGGTCTACTCCTTTTAATATATAGCTTCTCCTCCTTACCTGGGGCTTTCACCATTCCTTACTTAGGTCATTGCATTTTCCTCAACGTGCCCTATTCTCCCTATGTGTGACACCTTCCTCTTTGTGTGATGTGCCTTCTGCCTTTGATTTGATGCCATTGAAGAAGTTTTTACAAATTTTTAAACTTCATCTCTGCATGGGTTGTTCTTGAGAGGTGGGTTACTCTACCTTCCTCCTTTGGAATGTGAATTCTTCTTTATTTTGGTGTCTAAATTTACTCCCATTTTTTAAGGCATATGCTTTCCTTGATTCATCTATGACCTCCTTCTCATGTGGCTCTATCTTTTCTTAGCATCTCAGCCATGCTTCTCTTTATTTGCATAGGAGTTCTTTATTGTTGCCATCTCCCCATACTTTTCCAACATGAGTTGTTCCATTTCATACATGCCTTGGGTTTTTTCTTATGCCAACATATCTACGTATTCACATTTGTTTTCCATTTAGCTTTACATGCTGATTACATTCACTTGAATGTGATCTAAGTCATTATTAAGAAAATATGGCTTGTGCATGTTGCAAATGGGGATCTTATATCTATCCATATGCTCTCCTTTCATATTCAAAGGTAACTTTTCTGTAAAAGTAGCAAGAGGGATCTATTTGATTAAGATTATTTCATGCCAACTTTGCACCATCACAATCCATGCGATTACATGTAAATAAATAAATTTCCATTGGAAATTCTTCCATGTGGCACTCTCTTTGAAATATTCCATCAAACAATACATATGCCTCATGGGTTGCTTGTTCCACATTTTTTCTGGCAATAACAACAAGGACCATCTATGAAGTTACACATCAAATTGTCATTGCTTTGAAAGAGAATGCACTTGTTTGGGCATTTAGAAAAACATTTTGTCCTCTTGTATATCCCCTTCCATGAGGTAGCATAATGAGACTGGGATAGTTGCATGCAAAACCCATAGTTATCAGACTAGTTAACCCATCTCGCAAAACCTTAAGGTAGATTTGGATTTTTGTTTTATATAACAGCAATTGCAAAAGACAACTTCCTCTTCATTCCTCTAGATAATGCTCTCAAAACTGTGTTTTTTTTATCATGTAGACAAGTTTCATTTATCATTTTGCATGGTTTTAAATTGCTTATTAGAAACTCTAGACTTCCTTTTGAAATATAGTACACCTTGCTTAATTCAAAATTATCCCAAAACTTATATGTTGCTTCCTTGAACATGGCTACCTGAATTTGGGTGTCCTAGTGGAATTAGACGGGCCCTCAAGTGGGTTTGACTAAAAAAATTCCATTCCCAAACACATGAAATTCCAAATTGATCCATTCACCCATCTGATACCAATTTGAAACAAATTCGAGCACTAGATCAATATTTTAAAAGTCATGTGACATTTTTCTACAAATTGTTAACTTGGTGCCGGAAGGTCCTTTGACTAGCTTTAAAAACTGACCAAAACCCCTGACTGGACTATGAAAATGGGCATATTGATTCTTTGTTCTACATACTCCTATCATGTGGAATCTCATCTCATGATGAATTCAGGATCAAAAGATATTGACCATCAAAGTTGACCTCTCAGAACTGCCTACAAGAAAACATGTCAAAAAACAATAAATTATGTTCAGATTTGGCTTTGAAAACTTGGTAAATAGATACTTGGGGAAACAAAAACTAGGGTATTTGTTCATTATCATGAGGACAATGGGAATCGACGATTTGGGCTCATGATGAATAACTAAGCACAATTGGCGAGCAGTTAAAGCGGGCTACTTAGAATTTGCAGACTAGAAATGCTGACAGAAAAACATTTTTTGCAAATGGAATGGACCTGGGAAAGTGTGCAGATGGATTCATCAAGAGGCACACTTGAATTATTTTTAGAGTACAACAAAATGGTACAATTTTCTCGATCTCACCTATGACAGATCTCTAGATATAACATCACAAATAGGGAAATTGATGAATCTGCCTTTCTTAACACTAGTAAAAAGTCAGAAATTGCATTTGAAAACTGATTAAATGGATTCATCATAAGCTCAAACTTGAAACATAACAAGTCTTTGAGCCCTAAAATGTAATGCAAAATGAATTTCATCATTTTGGTCAACTTGTCAAAAGTTATAACAAGTCAAACAAGTCTTCCTAGAATTCAGAACATTTTGCATCAACATGACAACAATAAATAACCAACTTCAAGGGATTCAAAACCTAGTCAAACGGATTTAAAATGATTCAAAATTTGAAACATAGGTTCTCTAGTATGGACACTAAATAGTTCCAAAGTGACGTGTCATGAAACATTATTGGGTGTGAGATATTCACTTACAAACATGGCCGATTGTCACTATTTGACTTAATTGAAAATGTAGATTTGACAATTGGTCAAAACAAGACTTCATGAAATGACTCGAAAAAGCAATTTAGTATCATGAAACACATAGGTATACTAAATGCAAGGTGCTAGAAGCATTAAACACCTTTTGTGGCTCAAAAGTACTATAGGGTACATATGCATTGAAAAGCATTTATAGGGCTTGATTTCTCAATTGTACTCAAAATCGAGAAGGCAATTTTGAGTCCCAACAACTTCTATCAATGAAGTACTAGGGAAAAATTGATTGAGTGCTTGTGCTTATAGTGTTTGACACAATCAATCATATAGTAGCATTCCTTGGGCTTGATGTTTTCTATGTTTTACTTGGAGAATGAAGAAGTAAGGCTATGACTACTGCAACAAGTTTTCTCTGGATTAGTCTCCATAGTGTTTTGAATTTCTAGTATTTCTTCCTTGTTAGCTTTCTATCCATATTCTTGTTCCTCCTCCCCATCATCTATATTTTTATAATGAGTTACTTCTTCATCATTAATGTCTTCATCTTTTTCTTTCTCATCTAATCATTATCACTGACATGAAGTACAAAATCACTCAGCTTTTGAAGAAGATAAATGTTCTTCTATGCATTTGTAGCATTATTTACTACATGTTCAATGTCATTCATTAGTATAAGACAAGTGTTGAATCTCAAGGTAAGTTTTTATTCATTTTTATTTAGAGATTCTTTCACTTCCTTATCACTTAAGCTCAAAATAAGTTGTCTTGGGGTGTGCTCGTATATGTTTCTTGCATTTTTCATGGCATTCACCCATATTGGCTTGACCTTCTCCATTAGTTCATTAGGAATCTAGTGAACAAGCTGATTTGGGGAATATTGAACCACTTACCCATTTTAGACATTATCATTTCTTCTATCTACTTTTTGTCCTCTGTAGTTTGAGCCTCATACCTTAGTGCTTTGAAATTTGTTATGTTAGCTCCTGAGTCTACTTCTTTTAGCCTTTCCTATAAGGTGGGTGGAGGTCTTCTAAATATCACATCTCCTCCTTCTTTGTCAAGTTTCTTTCTTGATGTTCTCCTAGTGAACCTAGCAGTAGACGGTTTGGCATTCTTGGTAATGATTACCTTACCTTTCTTCTTTAATGACTCTTCTTCCTCTAAGTTCTCTTCAACTTTTTCTTCATCTTCTTTGATGTCTTGTCCTTTTCCTTTAGGCAATAGAAGAGTGGAACTAGTTTTCAGTTTGGGGGTAAAAGTACAAACATGTGTCACCCTTTTATGAAGGAAATGGCTAACATCAAAAAAATTGTTAAAGTTCAACAATGTAAAAGTCATATTTTTGTTTTGAATTTTAAGTTGGTGTAAACTAATGAAATGTGAATAAAAGGATAAAATTTAAGTATATTATTTTTTTAAAAAAATTAAAAGAAAAAAATAGTATGTTTTAATAATTTTCAATGACCTTTTTTTATAGTGTTAAAAACTGAGCAAATTAAGGGTTATAATTCCCACCACATAAATAGATAAAAATAATTGTATTTTCATCTAAATTTAAACTATGTTGTTGACAACATGTGTACCTAGAACTATAAAAAAGAAAATTTCAAAAATATTGCATATTTTGTCTGTTATAGCTGTTTAAAGTTAAACTTTTCAAAATTTAACTATTTTTCATTCCCACCATCTTTTCCCCAGTAAATCTATGTTAACAATTATAAATGTTATATATTACTTAAGGGGACTCTCTTGTCTAGAACAATTAACAATTTTTTAATTTTTTCATTATCATATACTAATTTTTATATATTTCTGAATGTGCATCTTCTTCAATGTAAAAAATACTTACTTCCATTATTTTGCAATTATTTTAATATATATTGGGTCACCTATAAATATATATATATATTGGCATAATTCTAACTATAAGCTCTATCTAGTGGTTTTTTAATATTTTTTGAAACACTAATTTTGATGATGAAATTGGCCTCTAAAGTGTTAAGTTCCTCAGAATTATAAAAACCATGAAAAAAAGTGCCACATAGGATGACAGCTAGAGAGTTTTGGGTCGATTGGATCCAGCTATACTAAATTTGGTTGGATCCCATTTGACAAAATTATGTCAGCATAAAATACCATGCAAGCAAGGCCACCCATATGACTTGGTTGGTAAACAATTGAAATAAAAATCTTGATTATTATTTTAAAAAATCTCTAAATTTATTGTAATTAAATTATAATATATCTTTTGGTTGTTTACTATGATTTCTAGTGTAAGTATTTCGTGTATTATTTTAAATATATTTGATAAAAATAAATCAAGATTAAAATATACAAAATAAATATACATTTAATTAATATAATCATTTATATTTTTTAATTAAGAGATATATTTCAAATATGTATTAATTTTGAATATTAAATTTAATTTTTATTATAGCAAGTCCCCTTGTAATGTTTTGTTTTTTATTAATTCAATAAAATAGGTTTCAAATGTATTGTTTTATTTTTTTATTGATTCAATAAAAAAGATTCTTTTATTTTAGAGGTAAAGTTTTATTTTTAAATTGTTAAATTTAATTTAATAATGTTTAAACAATAAAATAGATTTTCTATTTGAGATGTAATGTTTTATTTTATTAATTATAATAATTAATTGAATAAAATATGTTTTTCATTTATTTTAAATGTAAAGTTTTATTTTTAAGTTGTTATATTTAATTGAATAAATTTTAAACAATAAAATAGGTTTTCTATTTCAAATGTAATTTTTAATTTTTTTTAATTGTTATATTTAATTCAATAAAGTTAAACAATAAAATAGGTTTTCTATTTGAAATGTAATGTTTCTTTTTAGTTGTTATATTTAGTTCAATAAAATATGTTTTTTTTTTTAAAGGTAAAGTTTTATGTTTAAATTGTTATATTTAATACAATAAATTAGGTTTTTTTTAAAAAAAATTAAAGGTAAAGTTTTATTTTTTTAATTATTATATTTAATTCAGAATTGCATTTGTAATAGTGAAAAAGTAAAGTTTGAAATGAAACTTTATTGAAGAAATATTTAGAAATTATATTTTTAAAGTTATTTTTGTGTTGAAATCGAATAATTAAATTTATTGTTTATTTAATACTCATTAGTTAGTTTGATATAAATAAATTAGTAGAATGAATTTAGGTGTTTTAAAATATTATGAAAACTATATTAAATTTATTAAATAGGTAAACAATTTAATTTTTAAATATATTTAATAAATTATTTGGACTAAATTTAGAAACATGCTTTAATGCAACTACTTGTAGATTTTGTAGTGTTACAGATAGTCAAACATAATAACCTTCTAATGTTGATAGTTAAATTGTCTATGATCTATCAGTATTTATGTAATTGAATTCAAAAGTCTTTTGTATGTAGGTGATATCAAGCTCTCTATTCAGGTTTTTGTGCAAAGGAGAATAAAGTGAAAAGAGCACAAAGATATGATCAAGTTAGAGATGTCTAGAACAAAGGATGGACATAATATAATATAGAGCTAACAACCAAAGATCCATTGATTGAAGTTGAAGATCCTATTGAAGTTCCAAGAAGTAGTAGGACATTTGGAAAATATGGTTTAGGGTTCAAAAATTTGATGGAGATGGATGAAGACTCTCTTTTAAGAGAAATTGAACCACTTGAACACATGATGCCTAAAAGTACAATTAAGCTACATCTAAAAATATGTGGGAGGAATTTTTTTAATATAAATCTCTGATTGGTAAAGCACAATTATTTGTCAAATTATTTAGGAAAAGAGAAATGATTCCTATCCTAGAGCTGTTTGGTGTGAATAATAGGAAAAGCTTTGGAGATAATGTGAAAGTAACAATAGTTCAATCTTTGAAAGATTCATTAAAAGTTATTGATAACAGAAGTCGAGTAGTTGATTTAAGTACTGCACAAAGAACATTGGTGATTCTGATTACCAAGTTTGAGCAATTTCTAAAATGCTTAATCTATCTAAAAGAACTGTTCAAAGATACATAAAAGGCAGAAATTTTCTTGATGAGAACATTGAAAAGAACTAGGTTAATATTTGTAAACTTCCTCAAAAGGATAGAATTTTTGAAGATGTTAGAAGATAGGTTGTTGAATATTGGACTAGCCAATAATGTGTTTCTTCCAATAGAAGAGACACTATATAGATCAAAAATGAAGAGGTGGGTATGAAAATAACACATCCAAAACACTTTGTAGACATAACACAAAGTGAATTATTTGAAGCTTTCAAAAAAGAAATTTCAAATGTAAAATTTTTCCAAAGAATGTTTGAGAGGTTGCACCCATATTTTGTACACATAAATAAGGTACATGAAACTTGTTATTGTCAAAATCATGTTGAGTTTCATCTTTATTTTCGATCTTTTAGAAAAGCAATGGAAACACTTAAGCTAGATGTGGTAATTCCTAGAAGAAAAACATAATTTGTCAAGTTTTTGTTATGTGATAATGCTAAATAGTTAGATGAATTTAATGTAGAATGCATAAAAAAAGGCATGCATAGATTGTGGAAGGTTGCAAAATTTTCCATATGAAATGGACAATATTGATGTTTCAACAATAGTTGTGTGGAATAGATTTGAGTATGAGATCTATCAAACAAGGAGTGAAGAAGAAATATGAAAAAAATTCTTTGAAGGAGAGTAATTTTCCACATGGTGAGTTTATAGATAAATTCAAAACTATGATTTATCTACACATCCAACATTGTCATGGTGCAAGATGGAAAGCCAAATAGTTTCAAGATTCAAAAAATTATTTTCCACAAAGATGTATTATATCAATTGTAGAATTTTTTGAAAGCTATACTTTTTCCCTCAATCTAAAATTCAAGTTAAATATTATCACTCAGATCAAATTGCAATTTTTGTATAAGTTTCCTATAGACATGCACAATTTGAGGTGGATTGGGTAGAAAGTGTCAAGCCAAATGAATGAATTATCATCAAGGAGTTCTATCTTGATCTTAGTGATGATAGGGTTAATGATAGGAGCTATGTAGATCATTGTTTTGGAATGTTCTTTGATGATCTCACAAATCATGGGATAAATGCTTTAGAACATTAGATTTGGTCTGATGGATGTGCTGGTAATTGTATTTGAAAGTTAAACTTTAAAATTTCTTGTGCATATTTAATTAATAGAACAATTAATTATATATAGATTTGATTACTCATACATTTATTTTAATTTATCTCCTAGGGCAATTTAAGTCTGCAAAAGCATTCAATTGGCTTGCAACACAACATGCAAGACAAAATGTTAAGTTTCTTCGAAACTTCTTTGAAAGTGGTCATGGAAAAGGAGAGCGTGATGGAGCATGAGCCTTTTTAAAGAACACATTTCACCGACATGAATGTTTAGGTATAATTTATTGTTATGTACTAATCAAATTTGACATATATGACCATTTGCTAGAAAATTCTTTTATATTTTGTTAAAATTGAACTACAATTTTTCTTTCCTACATAGGTGCAAAGATAGACAAAGAAAATCAAATTGTTCAATGGTCCATATCTTATTTTTCTCCTCGTGATGCAACATATAATAAACATTTTTTTTTTTGAAAGTGAAAGGTAAGATTTGCATTTTTCTTTGACATGATTACTTTAATATTTTGATTATTGACATAGATACTTGCCAATTTAATGTGTTACAAATATTGGTCTATCAAATCCTTACAATTCTCAACCCATTGTTGGAATTGGAAGATTGCATCAACTAATGATTACTAGCCAACACAAATCTCTAGTAATTCAAGTAAGAGAAAAATAATATTTTTGTGATGTCTGCATTGAAAACAATGCAATGGGTCAATGCAAGAATATTGTGACTAGCTATGTCTCTGAATGGACATGGACAAACATAATTAGAAGTAACCCTTATGAAGAAGATGACAATGACATAAACATTCATAATCCTATGCATTCAACTGATTATGAATGTGTTTTTCATTTAGTTGTTTTGGGTGAGTTTCTACAAGCATGTTTCATTAAATAATATTAATTTGTCTTAATACATATTTATTTATAGTTTCCATTATTTTTCTACATTTGTAGGTGACATCGTTGTTTTCAATGTGGATCCTAAAAATGTAAAAGGCAGGGATTATTATTTACTTAGATGCAAAAAAGTGAAAATCAAGTTGATTGAACCATGTACAGATGATGGTAACTACTCTTATCCAACTGGTTCAATTGTAATAGAAGGTATAGATTATCCTCTTATGAGATGTATAAAACTAATTAGAGAGTGATAGAGTAATTGTAAATAATTATTTCTTTTTTATATTATTAAGAGTACTAATTGACTTGTATAAATCTTATTTTCTAGGCACCTATTATCAACAAACAAAAATTGACCACAATGGTGCTCAATTTGTTGTATACATGCCTAGCTAAAAGGTTTTGCATTAAAGTCACTTGGTTTTAGCCACAAAGATTCAATTTGACATTATGCCAAGAAAAGGATGTAGCAAACCAAAGTGGAGGTTAGATATCAAGGACCATGAAAATTTGTTGGAGGTTATTAAGGATAAAGAGGATCCCAACCATATGTATCAATATCTTCCTGAATGATCTAGATATGTTTGATGATTCATAAAATTATTTCAAATTTATATATACATTAATTATTTTTCAATACTCATACAATTTTTTCTTTTTTGTATATTTATAAACTTTTATAAAATACCTAGAAAATGATGTAAGATGTATTTTCATTAATTTATAGAACTATAAATTTATTACACATTAACAATTATCTAAAATATATTGTATTTATTTCTAAATTTAAATGTACGTTAATTGTTTCTCAATACTTATACATGTTTGAAGACCTATGCATATATTATTGATGTGTTTATGGTTAACATGTTGATGACTTATGTGTTAAATTTATGATTTCAAATTATATCTAAGATTTATGATTGGTATCTAGAGATTATTTATGCATGATGTTTATGATTTGACATAGATTTATGTATTTTCCAACATATCCATGATGTGTGTGTTTATGTTTGATATTTGGATTGTTTATGCTTTTATGTTTGACATGTAGATAAATGGTTATATGATTTGATCAAATGACTATTTATCTAGATGAATTTATATAATTTGTATATCCTAATAGATGGTTATGATTTGATTTAAAATGGTTTTAGACATTTTTATGATTTGATATGATTATTATAGTTAGGATGGAATTTTATGATTTTGATTTCCTAATAGATGGTTATGACTTGATTAAAAATTCTAATTATATGATTTGAATTTTTATACATGCAAGGTAAAAGATCAAATAATGCAACTAATTCCATACATGTATTTTTTTTAAACATGTAATTGAAAAAATTAAAAAATCTAAAGTTAGTCACATTTATCTATTTGAAATCATACACATAGGCTTAAAATTATTAAAATAATAGGTGATCTAGTTCTAATATCTAATTAATGGACCATATGTTATTGAACTAATATAGAACTAGCAAAGTTGTAAGGAATCTTACCAATGTCATAAAATTCTAACAAAATATAACTAATTTGCCAAATGATCAAGACTTAATGTTATAACTAATCTAACTAATTTATAATTGTAGACTAAATATAATCTAACCAATCTAAAACTAATAGGTCATCATACATAACCTAAATAATGTCATAAAAAAATTAGCTAACATGTAACTAATTTTTTATAAGTAATCTAACTAATTTGGATCTAATGCCATAAGCAATATAGATAATAAGTAAGTTCTAAGTAATATTTAACTGAGTAGTCGTTAACTACTATCTTATGGGGATATAAAGTTGACATGTCTTAAAATAAACATGGTCACATAAGTCATGAAAAAATCATGTATGTCAACTATAAATGTAAACACTCACATAACTCATGAAAATATAAAATATGGCAACTATAAATGTAAGTGGTCACATAACTGTAAATGTAAAATGGTCAACTATCTATTATCCATGTTGTAAATCTAAATGGTCAACTATCAAATATGTGTACTATAAATGTAATATGTCCCATAGCTATAAATCTAGAAATGATATCATCATAAATCAATATCAAACATCATGTACATATGACATATATGGATATCAAATATGATCACATCACGCTCCATGATATGATTGATTGAGATGATATCACGAACCTTGTTTCCAATATAAGAACAAATGTAACATGAGCATGTGTACAAATTCAATTTAAATAATAACATAAGTACAATTAAATTTAACTACGATTCAAGATGACTAGACTCAATAGATCTTTGTCCATCTCCACCCTCACAAGCTATAGATGCAGTCTAATTGTAATAGAAGAAACAAATCTGTCAAAAGTTATACTTTACTCAAGTTTTAAATGATAAATCTATAGGTCCAATTAAATAGACATGTTTGTAAAATTTTTACCTATGTCTTCTACTGCATAGGATGTGTAGGTGTCTACAAGTCCCCATATGCCATCATCATCACAAATATATGCCTACCTATCCCACTCAAGTGTGGATTAGTAAAGGTCACATCTCTGATGTCAAGTGTAGGATTCTTGAGCATATCTGTGACTAATGAACATCATGTTGGGTGAAATATTGCCTCAGTAGGGGGGTTGCATCCTCCTCAATTGTTTTCAGTGGTGGAGCTATAGCTACAACATATTTGTCCTCTTACCCTTGACCACCTTGTGCCTTTAATGTACCTCTAATGACACCAATCACATATGATGGTACCACACTAAGTGGTTGTTCAGTCAACAACTATATAGCTCAATAGGTTGAAAGAAGATCATTGGAAAAACATGTACCCATAGTCCTCAAGCAGTCCACTAAAGACTCCATGGAGAAATCTACTAGAGATGCGATGTCAACCTCATGATACATATCATCACATGAAGATGATGCAGTAGTGTGACCACCTATAGAAGTAGATCATGACCATGTCATGTATTTGTGCACTTAATTAGAAGATACCTCATGCACCTGGGTAACAATATTGGAAATACTCTCAGACACATCTCTATGCATATCATCTAGCACTCTATCTCTAGCCACAACTAACTCCAAATGTTTTGGCATTACCAAAAGTTTTGGAGCAATCAATGTTCATTTATTAATAGGTGTAGGAGAATTTGGGTGTCTAAATTTATCTGAGAACTTGCCCTAACCCTACCTATAATGGCTAAGAATATCGGTGTAATCAACCTCTTGTAGAAAATGAAATTCTACAAATAATTGTTTGCAAAAATATAAAGGAAACTCATCCTTTTGGGGCCACATGTGATGTGTGGCCAACCAATGAGGATACTTGAAAGGTGCCACAAATGGATTAGTACATCTCATACCATCATACCCTCTAACCTTTTTGAAAGGTTGATAATGTGGGAACATGGTCTTGACACTCTCCACTAAGACCATCTCATCTATCTCACTCCATCGTAAGCCACCACCAATAGAATAGGATAGAGCACTATAAAAAGTGTCCAAACTAACACTATCATAAGGGTTAAAACCATTGAAAGTACACATGATGCTAATAAGCTCATCTCTAATCACAATCACCTTATCCCTATGCTGTAGGGTACATGAAACCTATAGACTCTAATCAATCATATCAAGTGCACTCTATAAGCACTGAATAGTATCACTGAATAATATTTCCCTATCTTAAGTACTAATAGTCAATCTATGGGATGAACCACCATGAGGATGACCATGTACATTGGCCTCTCTAAAATTAGTACCTACCAATGCCATAATGATGAAAGATATAAATAAACAAAACTAGATAGATGATAATAGAGATCTATACATGCATACATATACATATACATATACACAAAAATTATTATATATGATTAAAGATATAAATAAAGAAAACTAGATAGACGATAATAGAGATCTGTACATGCATACATATACATATATACACAAATTATTATATAAACTAATTGAATCAAAATACACTAAATGATTCTTTCCAAACAAACCTATTGTACAACATATAAAGAAATGTTAACTACATTATATTTTTTTAGAAGTTAAAGATTAATTTAGGGTTATTATTTAGAGAGAAATTTAGGGTATAGAGTGATGGGGTTTAGGATTTAGAAAGAGATAGAGGGGAGAGATGAAGTTATGTTAGGGATTATGGGTTTAGTGGTGTGAGAGATGAGGTTATGAGAGAGTGAGAGAGTGAGATATAAAGTTAGGGTTTACAAACATGAGGATTAGGAGTTAGTAAGTGGTTTAGGGTTTAGAGAGACATTTAAGGTTTAAAGTGACGAGGTATAGGAGTTAGAGAGAGATAGAGGGTAGAGATGAAGGTATGCTAGGGATTATGGGTTACAGTTGGGATAGATGAGGTTATCAGAGAGTGAGCAATTAAGTTATGGTTTAAAAAGATGGGGTTTAGGAGTTAGTGAGTGGTTTAGGGTTTAGAGAGCATTTTAGGGTTTAGAACAATGGGGTTTAGGAGTTAGAGAGAGATAGAGGGGAGAGGTGAAGTTATGTTAGGGATTATGGGTTAAGGTTGGGATAGATGAGGTTATGAGAGAGTGGGATATGAAGTTAGGATTTACAAATATGGGGTTTAGGAGTTAGTGAGTGGTTTAGGGTGTAAAGCAATGGAGTTTAGGAGTTAGAGAGTGGTTTAGGAATTAGAGTGATGGGGTTTAGTAGTTAGACAGAGACAAAGGGGAGAGATGAAGTTATAATAGAGATTATGGGTTAAGGTTGGGATAGATGAGGTTATGAGAGAGTGAGAGAGTGAGATATGAAGCTAGGATTTACAAAGATGGGGTTTAGGAGTTAGCAAGTGGTATAAGGTTTACAGCGATGGAGTTTAGGAGTTAGAGAATAATCTAGGGTTTAGAGCAATGGGGTTTAGGAGTTAGAGAGAGACAAAGGGGAGAGATGAAGTTATGTTAGGGATTGTGGGTTAGGGCTAGGATAGATGAGGTAACAATAGAGTGAGAGAGTGGGATATGAAGTTAGGGTTTGCAATGATGGGGCTTAGGAGTTAGTGAGTGGTTTAGGGTTTAGAGTGATGGAGTTTAAGAGTTAGACAGTAGTTTACGATTTAGAGTGATGGGGTTTAGGTGTTAGAGAGAGATAGAGGGGAGAGATGAGGTTATGTTAGGGATTATGGGTTAGAGTTGGGATAGATGAGGTTATGAGAGAGTGAGATATGAAGTTAGGGTTTACAAAGATGGTGTTTAGGAGTTAGTGAGTGGTTTAGGGTTTAGAGTGATCGAGTTTAGGAGCTAGAGAGTAGTTTAGGGTATAATGCAATGGGGTTTACGAGTTAGAGAGAAAGAGGGGAGAGATGAAGTTATGTTAGGTAGTATGGGTTAGGCTTGGGATAGATGAGGTTATGAGAGAGTGCAAGAGTGAGACATGAAGTTAAGGTTTACAAAGATGCGATTTAGGAGTTAGTGAGTGGTTTAGCATTTAGAACAATGGAGTTTAGGAGTTAGATAGAAATTTAGTGTTTAAAGTGATGGATTTTAGGAGTTAGAGAGAGATAGAGTGGAGAGATGAAGTTATGTTAGGGATTATGGGTGAGGGTTAGGATAGATGAGGTTATAAGAGAGTGAGAGAGTGAGATATGAAGTTAGGGTTTAGGAGTTAGTGAGTAGTTTAGCGTTTAGAGAAATTGAGTTTAGGAGTTAGATAGTAGTTTAGGGTTTAGGGTAGTGGGGTTTAGGAGTTAGAGAGAGATAAAGGGGAGAGATGAAGTTATGTTAGCAATAATGGGTTACGATTGGGATAGATGAGGCTATGAGAGAGTGAGAAAGGGAGATATGAAGTTAGGGTTTATAAAGATAGGGTTTAGGAGTTAGTGAGTGGTTTAGAGTTTAGAGAGTGGTTTAGGGTTTAGAACAATGGGGTTTAGGAGTTAGAGAGAGATAAAGGGGAGTGATGAAGCTATGTTAGGGATTATGGGTTTAGGAGTGGGAGAGATGAAGTTATGTTATGAATTATGGGGTTTAGAGAGTGGTTTAGAGAGAGGTTGTTAGATTATATGGTTATAGAGTGGTTTAGGGTTTAGAGAGAAATTTAGGGTTTAGAGAGTGGTTTAGGTCAACATATTTGGATTTAAAGTTCAATATAAGAGTTAGAGCCTAATCTGATTCAATGTGAGAGTTTTAGTTTTTAAAATTTTTAGGTTTAATATTGTGATTTAATTACATATAATGTTAGGTTTTTCTATTGCTTAAGGTTCAATGTTAAGGTTTCAATTAAAATTTATTTGTGTTCACGATAAGAGGTAAAGTTTGATTTAGTTCGATCTAATGATTTTAGTTGCTAGTTTACAGTTGTTTCTAGATCTTTACTTTTATAAAAATTTATAAGATTTGTGATAAAAACAAAATAAAAATATTTAAATCCTCTAATTTACATCTAACTAATTTTCTATATCTTTCATAATTTTTTCTGTTATTTTCTTAAGTTTCAGAACTTTCTAATTGTTGTAGTGTTTTCTATATTCTCTAATATTTTCAAACATTTCCAAAATTTTCTAAATTTTCTAATAATTTATAAAGTTTTAAAATTTTAGAACTGTTATAAACTAATTGAATCTAAATTTTCTATATAAATTTCTACTATTTTCTATAAATAATATTTTACAATTTCTCTAATAATTTCTAATTTTTAGTAAATTTCAATATATTTTCTAAACTTCGCCTAATATTAGAGTACTTAAAAATATAAACGTATAATAAGATTAAAAAAATTGAATTCTTTAAAATAATCTATGTTAAAAATACGAATTAAAAACTATATTTCTACCTAAGAAAATGTAAAATAAAAAAAATTAACATATTATATATATTAAAAACCATACTCCTACCTAAGAAAACTTAAAATAAAATATAAAACTTATTAAAAAATGAGTGGAATTGCTAAAATACTTGATCCAGCCAAATGTCTCCTTTAGCTCTTCCCACTCTATAGTTCCCAAAAGTTTAATTCATGAAAATAACACATGGATTTGTCTTTACATGGGTTATATAATTTATGGGTTCTTGACCATATCAATTTTGCCCTTACGACCAGACCCTTGCCAAGTTGTACATGCCAATTGGCACATAGTCTATGCCATGTGTTTTTGGTTGGATTTAGTCCCTCCAGAATGCATTTAGCCGTATCCAATTCAACTGGAACTACAAAGTTAGCCCCAAAGGTGACACAAATTTATACTTTCACCCTTGGCAATTCTCTTCTTCCCTTTGCTGACTACCTGAGGGAGTTTTATTTCCAATTCAATTCTAGCCTTTGCTTCATCATAAGTGCCAAAGTAAGTAGCTTAAGGGTAAACAGGCTCATTAATCAGTGCCTCAATAATTTTTTTGGTTTCATCTATGTTTACCTCATAACCTAGATGTTTAACCCATATAGTCCTTGGTCTAATTGCCTAAATGTATACTTTGTCACTATCAACCATGAAACAAACATCATCTTTGTAATAATAAATGAGTTTCTTGGGTATCCTAAATCTATTATTCATCTTATCTTTGAATACATCAAAATAATTTTCCATAATACTCACATAGTTTTCTCCCATTTTAGCTATATATTCATTAATTTGATAAAGCATAGGTACATCCTTCCTAAATATGACTGTACCTTTAGATGGGAAGAAGTTTTGTGCATAGAAAAATAGACAAGTTAAAAGTGAACCAAACCTACAAGGATTGTTCTTTGAGGTTCTTATACTTTCCATGTTCTTATTGAACTAGTTTAGCATCAACTCAGCAAGGTCAAGTGACAGGTTATTCTTGACCACTTTGCATGCACTACTTTGCATGACATGTTGTTGAGTCTGCTCAAACTATAAATATTTTGAGTGATAATATGTATCTTGAGTTTCAATTTCTTATCAGTAACACAATTGATTTTCATTCCCCTTCCATCCCACTTGACAAGGGTTTTCTTTTCAAGCTCAAACCAACTTAAGGTTTTTTTTTTTTTTTTTTTTTGCCAACATAGGAAGACCAATGATCCTATGGATCATCTCCTTGGTTATCAAAATAGGTTTTTCCAACCACAATTAACTATTGAACACATGACTAAGAATGAATCATATCCATTTATTCTAGAAATCTTGTGGCATATGCAGAATGTGAGTCAAACCTTTCACTTCAAGGTGTTGATGCTCAAGTTTTAACACACCATTCACACATAACTTTTCCTAGGTTTCATCAATTTCTAGTTTTCCAATATCTTGAATATCACACTTAAAATGTTGATGAATGACATTTATTAATAGTACCTTTGGTGGAATTTGTGATTGAGCTCTACTTAGATCTAGGGTTTTTGCAACAATAAGACTCAGCTTAAAATTTGGTGCCTTCCATTCCACACCTCAAAAGAACATATTAGATCCTTTCTTTGATTTTCTATTGGTGGATGCCATTTCACTCTATAGGGGTTTTTGAAAATCAAAAAAATCTCCAATAGTAATTTTCTTTGATTCCTTAGATGCACAAAAGTTTCCTTGCACAAGTAGCTCTATAAAATTTGCAGTGACAAATGAGTTCAATTTCATCCTTTTATCAAATTTTTTGTTTCGATCACCATAAATGCTTGGCATGATTGTTCACTCAAATGATAGATTGTCATCCACTTTTCTTGCATTGAATGCTTGGAAATGTCATTCATGACTCAGTAACCACATAAAATTTAGTTACTCCTAATCTTGCTCAGCAGGGTCTTGCAATCTGACCTTGCTTGGTAAGGATAGTAACCTGACCTTACTTGATAATGACTTGCACCTTTCTCTTAGTGATCCCTTTGCATCTTGAATGCTGATTTGGATCATTCATTTTGCTAGCTAGAATTGACATAAGATGTCTTCTTTAAAATCCTAGTTCTAGTTCTCGTTGAGAGACGAAGTTGAAATACTTGAATCACCCAATTCTTGAGTGACATGATCATTGCTACTCAGGCTTATATTTTTAGAAGATTTTGGAATCCATTTTTGTCTCATTTACTTTCTGATGTTATCAGCTTTTTCCTTCTTTTCATCTTGAATTCTTCTAGCATTCGTACAGTTCTTAGTAACATGGCCAAGTTTGATATAGATAAAACAACTTTTGGTGGTGTCTCTTATCCTTGTGCAAAGTTTTACACAATTCATTCCAATGTCTCCAAATTCAACAAAATAGTGACATCTGCACCAAGTATTAAAGTCCCAACCAAATACAACTTTTCCAATATATTCTTCTAGGTTTCGTATCTTAGTTTTTCTTTTTGAGGATTTGTGCCCATGTTTCTTGCATTTGTGACATTTTCCTTCAAATTTAGCTTTTTCTTTGCATTCATTAGCTTTATGACCATGTTGATTGTAGTTCTAGCATTTTCCATTAAATTTAGCTTTCCCATTGCTCCAACATTTGCTTGATGTATGTGCAATCTTACTAATGTGGTTGGAAGTCAGTTTTTGATTCTTTTGAGCTCCTTGCTTTGATGATTCACCTTCTTTTGTATATCTAATTGCTTATTTGCCCTTTTATCTAAGATGACTTTGCTCATTCAATTGATTCTTGTCTTCTTCAGATTTCATCATCCTGTCATTGGTTTTCTTTTTAGTGTTTAAATAATTCAACAACCTTTCATTTTCTGATCTTAGATTCATGATTTCTTCATTTAAATTGGTGAGCTAATTAATGAAGTCTAGATGTTAAAGGGATAAATGTTGAATCTTATTATTCTTTCCTTCTATTTCTTCTTTTATCTTGTTTTTCTCTTCCATAACATGACATAGTATTACTAAGTGAATTTCTTTCTCTCTTCTTAGTTTTCCTACTTCCTCTTGAAGTGAACCATTCTTTTCTAATATTTCTCTTATCGCTTCATCAAATTCATTTGGATTTTTTTTGAATGGATGTCTTCAATTCTTTCTTCAATGCAGAGATGGTCATTTATCTAGATTGCAAGATCTTTTCTTCTTTTTAGGGATTGAGAGAGTTTCTCCCTTTCTTTCTTGAGTTGTGTAATAGCCATTTCCAAATATAGCTTCTCATTGTCAATAGCCTTGTCAAGTCTAAATAACTTCATAGCCTTTGATCTTTACTCAAGTTGTTAAACTTTTCTTTGAGAAATAGAAAAGATCTTATACCAATTGTTGGAAATATATATGACAAGCTAAGTTACTGAGATGGGAGGGGTGAATTAGTAACTAATAAAATTTCACTCTTTATTTACCAATTAATCCTTCATGTCTATTTTGATCTAATTTTGTGAATGAGAAACTAAAAAACATTAAGCATTTAAAATGTTTTGACACAATTTTGTTTACCTAGAAACTTTCCAAATAGAAAGTAAAACTGGAGTTGAGATGATACCCATAATCTTTAGTACTACATTATAAAGTTGGCCTATTAAGCCTTAGAATGATCAATTGTGATTATCTACTCTATTAGGAGCTATAATGACTACTAGGTCCACCTTGCAAAAGGATATACAAACATAAAATAAAGTATGCAATTGGTAAAGAGATTTACAAAAGACTATTAAGTTCACCTTGGGAAGGGATTTGAATGATCCACCTATTAGGATGAAATAGTGGCTGATCTTTAATCTATAACTTGGATTGCTAAATGAGATACCTTTGAGTGTAATGATCACATTGCAATGCTAGATAAATCTTTGTTTCTCCTTATACTACTTGTAGCCTTGAATTTTTCTCTTATACTCTTCTTTTATTGTTATATTACTTGCTTGTTATTCAATTTCATTACATTGGATGTGATACAATATGCCACATATATACAAATCCAATTTACAAATCAACAAAGTCAGCTACAATACAAGTTTACACAAAATACACAAAGTTGGCTTAAACTGTAGTAACTCGGGTTCTAAAGAAAAGCTTGGAGAAGTTTTAATACTTGGCATCCATAGTCAATGCTCAACATCATCATGCATTTAGTAGATGTAGAAGCTTAGTACATACTAATCACTTCCCAAATATTTTCAACTTGGTCTGCACTAGTGACGTGGTGAATACTCTGAAACTCAGCATATAAACTAAATCACTTGATTCATACTACATGGCTTGGTAAATGCTATAACTATGATCTTGGTATAAAGTAAATCACTTGGTTAACACTGTGTGGCTTGGTCAACATTAGATTCACATTTCTATAATTATGAACTCGATAAGCACTACATAATTGGGTTTGCATTGTGGAACTTGGTAAACCTTATGAAGCTCAATTTACAATATTGATCACCATTATAGTAAAAATTTCTCATAACAAATAGAATATTTTCTTTTGGATTTGGCAGCAACTATAGAACTCGGTAGAGATTAAAATGCTTGGTTAACTCTATTAACTGTACAATATACTCAGTAGATATTTATAATCTGAATAAGTATGCATCACTAATAACAAACATGAATGTAGTTTCAACAACTAGTCCATGCTTCCTCTAGAATATGACAACCCAAATGAGTAGAGGTACCTCTATTAATCAAATATACAATAGTATTAACAACATCTACCCACATGTTTAAGGACAACCCAACATGCAACCTCATGCTCCCTGCATGCTCAATTATAGTCATATTCATGCATTCAACCACTCCATTTTCCTATGCAGTCCTTGGAATTTTTTTTTTCTAAAAATACCATTAGTGGAGAAACAATCTTCAAATTAATGACTGCAATTCTCACCACCATTATTAGATCTGAGAAATTTTAATTTTCTACTAGTCTCATTTTCAACCAGGTATTTCCATTTCCTAAAAGTTTGAAATAAATTAGATTTATGTCTAAGGAAATAAATCCATACTTTTCTAGTTGTACCATTAATAAATGTAACATAATAATGAAAGCCACTGAGGGAAGATACCTAAGTTAGTCCCTGTTATCACATAGGTTTGCACCCTTGTCCAAGGCCTATGCACGAGGACAACCTAGTGAAACATGGAAACAACCTCCAAGTTGTGGGACTTGAATAGGGAGGTTGAGTCTTCGGAGAAGCTGGCTTCCTCTTACTGTCAGGGCGCACCTATCTTTTCTCAGAAGGGAAAGGGAGAAAGAGAGCATTAAAGCAAATCTACCTAGTCTAATCTAAGGCGGTGATGCACCAAAATAGAGTGTTCAGACTCATTTCTGCCCATATATGCACTACGAAACTAGGGTAACATTCAAGGTCATACATTCATTCAGACTTATATCGACCAACAACCACATACAGATCAGGAGACCAATTGAATAACACTAGGAACAGAAGATTTCACTTGTATATTATTCAATAGGCCAAAGATAGATACAGTATGCAGAACACTGATCTCAACAATACATCAATGAGAGGCAAAATGCTACACATACACGTTGATGGCTAAAAGAGATGATACAGGATGTTTTATCTAGCTCAGAGACAAAGGGATTTTACACTACAAGTCTGCAAGCAGCAGTAGAGAAAATTAGGAAGAGTCGACTCTAAGAACAGATCACCAAATTGCCTTTATAGATTAGGCATAACTGAAGATTTCTACATTACATTCACTTCTCACCTACTAGCATTAACTTTCCATCCTGAGAATCCAATCAAAGATCTGATTGAACATGGCCTGCATACCAAGAAATCTGATATCCCTCTAAGAAAGAGCCTGGAGAAGATAGGAACGACACCACAACATTCCCTGACATGGTAGATGGATTGACCGAATGGATGGAGTGTCTTCCTGCGCTTAGGATTCATTCTGAGTTGGTAGCAATTAATCCCACTATCAGATTGTGGCAAAACCCAAATTTCTCATCATTCATGATTTGTGCACCCATCAGAATCGATCAGTCAAACAGGCTTGACGAGCCAACTGGGCCATGCAGGCCAATCACACCTTTAATCTTGCCACCGTGGCAGTCTCTTACGTTTGACTGGGCACTTACCACCCTTTCCGTGTGACTGGGCGCTATGTCGCTAGTGAAAAAGTCTTCGAAGATCTCGATAGCACCATAGCGCCTAAGGGTTTCATCTTGACTGCGCCACCTTTCATTATCTTGTTGTAACCTTATGTTAACCGCCACGTCGACTACGACGATTGCAATGACCGCCAACCGCCAACCTTTTTACTTACTGCGCTTCCAAATCTGGGCCCACGAGGACACGCGGTGTATGGGTGCTAACTCGCTATCATAAAACTCGCGTGGCTTCTCCATGGCGAGATAGCGCCCACCGCTGATCTCCGTAGATCTGACGGTCACAAAACTTGACCTCTCGCGACCCTCCTTCTCTATTAATTCATTGGGACTGCTGATATGTGGCATCTCCTTGTTGGTCTATTGGTTACTTAAATCTGACTGCACTGGCAGCATGAAATGTGGCCCCGCCAGGACACCTGGTGCACGGGCGCTATGTCGCCGACATTAACTCCTGGGCAGTTCTCGATAGCGAGACAGCGCCAGTCCTAGATCCCTGTGGATCCAACGATCGTGAAGACTCACCGTTCGTGCTGAGACTACTGGGCCTGCTGTACACTGTGCACTGACTCATACACATGGCACTTCCCTATTTGGTTCGACGAAACACTAGCTGGAAACCCAAGAGCCAATCCGTAAAGCGACCACGTGTCAGCTAGGTGCCATGTCGCTATGCAGAAATTGAGACCAAATTCCCATAGCACCGTAGCGCCTACTGACAGCGTGTCCTGAGATTTACATGTGTCCCCATCTGATTCACCATGTTGACTGCGCTTGCATGGGACCCGTTGGGACCTATCCGTCTGATCATTCCCTGCCACGGTGAACTTTCCATTTGGGCACTATGTCGCCATTAGAAAATGCATGGGTTTTCCATTGGCGCCATGGCGCCTCACCATTTTTTGAAACCTCCGGGCCGTGAAACTTGTTTGCCCGCCACCATGAAACTTCTATCCTGTCGTACTCTGCGATCTGCGACCAGACCCATCCCACTCAGCGCCATGTCTGCAACTGCACCGTACTCTGGATGACACCTGGCAATGCTTGGTGAGACTTGGTCCTATCAATCCACGTGGCAGATGGTCACTATATCGCCATGATAAAATCCGTGCATCTCCGCCATAGAAAAATGGTGCCATCCATTGATGTGAAGCAATCCGATGATCGTGAGGACTCATCGTACCTCGTGCTTCCACCCTCCATATCAATACACCTGGCATTGCCTTGAGACATGGCCCCACCTGACACGTGTCACCAAGGTGCGATGTTGCTATCATAACCCTCATGCAACTCCTCCATAGCGCGATGGTGCTTACCGTTGATCCGAGCTGATCCGACGCTAGTGATCGTAAGCCCCGACTGTGTTAGCCATGCCGAAAGAAACTCCGACCTAGCACACGTGGTTCCTTCTGATTTTTTGCCACAACACCTGATTCTGTCGGTCGTTGAAACTTTCTGTCGTGAATATTTCCGTCGGGCGCTATGTCGCTATGGAGATTTTCCAACCGATATGCGATAGCGACATAGTACCAAGGGCATCAAAGAACCTTTTTCGACCCGCAAAACGTCAGACCCACCCCTGCAACATGTTCTCAGGGCATCATTGTGCTATAAAAAATATTGTGCATTTCCTTTATAGCGCGATGGTGCCAACCGTCGGTACCGCTTCGATTTGACGGCCAGAAACTTGCAGGTCATAACATTAAAATACTAATTCAAGACTAGCCATTGCACGAGCAACGCTTTCAAATTTAAATCCTTGGTGGTAAAACCAGAGGTAACACTTTTGGTGACTCACAGGGGGCATGAGCCTGCTCAATGCATGACCAGTGCCTGAGAATGATCCATTGGGCCATGGAGTCGGAAAAGAGGGCCTGGAAGGTACGAAATCGAGAGCTATAAGAAACCCTAACCATTAATGAGGAAATCAAAACATTAAAAACCCTTGAACTCTAGCTCTATCTCTGTGACTTTGAAACAAAATCAGGACCTCCTCAGCAACCCGAGACTTGTCAAAACTTTGAGAACCGGCGACTCAAGAAGTGAGCCATATGCACGCGCACTTATTGCAAAACAGGAATAAACAGGAAGCAACTAAACTAACTATGTACATGGATTCACAACTTTTTTAGAAATAGGGTTTCAGATGGATCCCATTGACTGGAATGGGTAGAATTTCACCATTTGGTCTGCTTAGCTGGAACGCATTGGCTTGTTTGCAACTAGAGATTAGATAAGGGCCACTCCATAGTGGATCAAATTTGGAGTGCCTTCTTGGTTTTGCTCTGTCTGAGTCCCACTTGAGAACTAAATCTCCCTCTCTGAAGATTCTGGCCCTTGCCTTTTTATCAAAACTCTTCTTCATCTGCTACTGGTGTATCTCTAGGGTTTGCATAGCTTTGTTTCTCTTTTCTTCCAGTTCAATCAACTCTGCCATTCTTACTGACATGGAACTATTTTCAACCAATTCCAGCTGATGAGCCAACTCCAAGGATGGGAATTCCAACGAGATTGGAAGTCTAGCCTCCCTACCATATACCAGCACAAAAGGTGAATTCCCAATAGATCTCTTGGGTGTTATCCTATTAGCCCACAAAGCAGTCCTTAATTTTTTATGCCAGACCCTCTGATTGTCTTCTATCATTCTCCTTATGATTTTGATCAGATTTTTGTTGGAAGATTTAGCTAAACCATTACCCTAGGGGTAGTAATTTGATGATGTGCTCAGATAGATATTGTGACTCATTGCCCATGCACAAATCTAGGTTCTAACAAAAGATCTGGCATTATCTAAGATGATAGTAGAAGGAGCTCCAAACCTAGATACAATTCCATCAAGGAATTCAACAACTGATGGCTCTGTAGCATCCTTCAAGGAAACTGCCTCTGTCCACCTAGTGAAATAATCGGTGGCAGCCAAGATCCATTTATGACCTGCACTAGATGGAGGTTTAATGGGGCCTATAAAATCCAACCCCCACTGGGTGAAGGGCTGATCCACCTGAATAGGATGAAGAGGAAGAGCTGCAATTCTCTATTTGCCTGAGAAAAAAGAACATTTCTCACATTTTCTCACATACCTATAACAATCATGGAATAGAGATGGCCAATAATATCTAGCCCTCATTATCTTCATGGCAGTTGTTCTTGCAGAGAAGTGGCCACCATCAGGGCCATCATGAAGTTCTTTAATCATCCTCTCAACCTGATCCTCTTCAATACATCTCAACAGGGTCCCATTAAAATCCCTCCTGAATAGGATATCATCAATCACAACATAGGGAATGGACTGCAGTCTATATTGTCTTCTTTTAGCTCTGTCCAATCCCTGAGGGTATCCATTCCCTGATAAAAAGTTCCTCATGGCATCCATCCAGCTCCTTGAGGCATTAACATTTCTTTCCTCCTGCTACTCTGCAATTACCATAGCGGTCCCTTCATCTAAATCCTTACCTGATAACATTTCTTTGCATAATCCTCTCCCTCTTACCAATTTGGTAATCTAAATATCAACATCATATTCTATTACCCTAGTGATCCATCTAGCTCTCTTTTCACTAATGTCCTTGCTTAACAGGAAGTCTTTTACACTTGCATGGGGCACCAACAAATGGATCCTATTGTCGGATAAGACGTGCCTAAATTTCTTCAAGGCTCTAATGAATGCAAGGGCTTGCTTCTCAACAAAGCTATACTTATCTTCATATTCCTTGAGTCCTTCACTAAAGAAGGCTATGGGCTGCTCCTCATTCTTGTCATTTGTCTGAGTCAAGACAGCCGAAATACTTGACTCACCACCTACAGTGTAGAGGATGAAATCTTTCTCAAAATTTGGGTTCATGAGAGTGGGGGTTGAGGCTATGGCTGCCTTGATTTCTTCAAAACTCTCCTTCCCCTCCTTGGTCCATGAGAAGACCATATCTTTCTTAAGCATGGCTGTGAGGGGTTTCACCATGATGGCAAGATTAGGAATAAACCTTCTTACAAAATTTATCCTACCAAGGAAACTTTGCAGCCCCTTCTTGTGTTTAGGGAGAGGAAGGGCAAGTATTTCTTTTGTTCTTTCTGGATCAATGGTCAACCCATCCTTAGATACAATGTGTCCCAGTAATTTTCCTTGGCTTGTAGCAAAGACACACTTGGCTGGGTTGAGGGAAACCCCAAACTCTCTACATCTTAGAAATACCTGTCTCAAATGATCAAGATGATCTTTTACATTCTTGGAATATATAGTTATATCATCAAGGTATACTAAGACAAACTTGTCGATTAATCTTTTGAAAGCCATCTCCATTGCCTTTTGGAATGTGGCACCTGCATTTGTTAGTCCAAATGGCATCTTGCAATAAGCATAGGTGCCCCATTTAGTAGTAAATGTTGTCTTATATCTGTCAAATTCTTTAACCAACACTTGGTTATAACCAGAAAATCCATCAAGAAAAGAGAACCTCCTTGACCCACTAACCTTGGACAGAATTTGCTCCATAGAAGGGAGAGGATGGTGATCCTTAAGGGAAGCCTGATTAAGATTCCTAAAGTCCACACACAATCTGATTTCTCCATTCTTCTTCCTTACAAGGACAAGGTTAGCCACCCATGATGAGTGTTTTATAGGAAAATTTATGTTAGCTTCAATCAACTTGGATAGTTCCTTCCTCATTAAGGGTTCAATCTTGGGATTCATTGGCCTCTATTTTTGCCTTACTGGTTTGACCCTATCAACTAAATCTATGGTATACTGAAACAAACTAGGGTCAAAGCCCCTTAAGTCATCATATGTCCAAGCAAACACATCATTAAATTCTTGACATAGATGAATGAAATTTTCTTGCTCCACTTCAGAACATACCTTCCCCATGTTAAGAGATTTTCCATCTGCAATAGTAATTGGGGCATGATCATCCTTTTCTGCAACTAGATTTATTCCTTTGCCTCTTGACTAGTCATCAGGATTAAAGACAGTCTCCAAGGTAATGATACCCTTGGGCAACTTGTTGGAACTGAGGTGAATGATCTGATCACCATACTGATCTTGTAGTCTTGACTGATTTCTTTCTGAAAATTTTGCTTCATTCTACAAGAAACTCACAATCTGCTCATCAGACTCAAACACTTGCCAATGAGTATTACTATCAGGAACAACAGGCCTTACTACCACCCTTATTTGTTGCTTCTTCTCTTCCTCAAGATTCCCTGGCACATCATAAGATGCACCCACTGCTGCAAGTCTATTAGCATATTTGTTTTCTTTCCTAGGAATGCTCTGGATATTAAATTCTTGGAAACCCTCAAGAAAATCCCAGACTCTGTGTTTGTAAGACTTGAGCAGGCCATTTTTGGTGATATTATGATTTCTCACTTGGTTCACTACCAACTCATTGTCTCCATATACTTTCAAGGCTTGAATTCCCCTCTTTTGGGAAAGTAGGAGACCTTGGATCAAAGATTCATACTCGGCCACATTATTGGTACAACTGAATTGGAGCCTAAAAGAGAAGTAGTATCTTATTTGTGCAAGAGAGATCAACATAACACAAGCCCCTGATCCATTTCTATTCCTTGAGCCATTAAAGTACATACTCTATATTCCACTAATCTCATCATTAGCTCCAACAAGATCAGGAACTTGAGCCTCCTTCTCTATTATGCAATATGTACTAAGGCCTGTCTCAAGAGTTTCCGACATAGGTTCAAACTGACATGTATTTTCCCACTCATCTAAGAAGAAATTAGGAATCTCTACTATGGAGGTGGCAGGCTCATTTACTATGTCATTTTCATCCATCTCCAAAATAGGGCAATTCATATTAATGAAGTTGGGGGTGTAGGGTTCAGTGTGATGAAGGGCTTGAGGTTCTGCTCTAATTGAAACATTGGCCCCATATCTGGTCTTAAATGACATATAAGACCAATCAGTAGATATAAATCCACCTGTTTGGGTAGCGAAGTCTCTTGAAAGACAGATGGCAAAATAGGGCTTGACTTCAGCAACAGATATGTCTTGAATTACAGTACAACTAGGGCATGCATGTAGGGCCATTTCCACATTCCTAAGGATGCCTACGGTTTTGACAGTACTCCCATCTAGTTGTAACACATCCCTAATAATTGGCTCATATTTCATTCCTAAAGCATCAGCAACACACCTAGGCATTACTGAGCTACTAGTCCCCGAGTCTATCATGCAATTATGGACTAACTTGCCCCCTATAATCAGAGAAACATAGAATGTAGGAGGTCTAACCTTTTTATTTGTCTCCACATCACCTGATGGTTGTACTAAACTAGTGTCACTCTCCATGGTGGGTGACTGATCTTTGGGTTCGATCTTTTCCACTGCAACATCCTTTTCTGCATTGGTATGGTGGCAACTGCATCCCACATGGAGATGCTTACATTGGTTTTCTTCATTTGCTCTACCACACTCAAGGGTGCATTAGGAATTTTGGCAGAAACTTTGGGAGCTGTACCCATGAGAGGCTGAGATGGAGCAACATAGGGATCACTTGCATCCTCCTTTCTTGGACCTTGCCTTTGCTATTGTGAAGTGTTTGTCTTCTCATTTGCTTTTTGTGTATGAGGTATAACACTCGAAGTTGAGGCCTACTTAGGAGAAAGGGGGGTAGTATGTTCCATAGCTCTCTTCTTGCTTCTTGTGTTATGAGCAACGGAATCCTGGTTTACATTACAATGCTCCTCCATCTGGTGATTCATAAAAGAGCAATCACCCTGCCTCTGAACATATGAGGCCTCCTTGGGATGATCTTCCTTGTATGATTGCTTTACTGTAGACTCCTGGATAGTTAGGGCCAAATAAGATTTTTCCTTCTAACATAGGTAGTAGGCATAAGAATAGTTACATGAAGGACATAAGTCTTGATCTTGGGCTAAGTTATTTTGAGGAACTAAAGCTCTATTCTGATTTGAGCTTGAAGTAGCAGCATGACTATTTTTCCTATTCTGATCAAAAGAGCTATTCCAATGATTAGGAGGCCTACCACCACTTGGGGCCTGATGTTGTAATTGGGGGGCTTGCCACTTTGGGCTTGCTGCCTTTCTAAGGCCACCACCTTGTTACTCATTTTTTGTATTAGAGAAAAACTATCCTCTAATCTCTTCCCTTGGTCCTTCAACTCCTTCCCCTGCTCTTGCAATTTTTTATCTAGAGTCCTCTCTCTTTTAGCTGTATTCAGCACTAGACCTTGGAGCATTTCCTTGAGTTCATCTATTCTGTTTGAGGATGTGGAAGCTTGGGGAACTGGAGTAAGGGCTTGTGACGTAGAAATCATAGGAAGGGGGGCTATTGCTGGTTGGTGGTTGGGAACATCAGGAAAGAAAGGCATAGGATGCCTTGGAGCCAACTTTCCTCCTTGTATTAGGATGTTCTTAGCTTTTATAGCTGTCTCATAAGCATTCGGCAATGTATCCCCTCCCATAGTTTGGATTGTAGTGGCAATGTCTTTGCTGAAAGCTCTAAGGTAATGCAAGAAGGCATTACCAGGGGTAGGTTTCACTATAGTAGGTATTCTATCCCATGTCTTTTGGAATCTGTAATTAAAATCAGTCATACATTCATGGGGGGCTCTTTTTATTGTAGTCAGCTGCTCTAGTAGTGACAAATGGTCACTCTTATCCTCAAAATGTTTGCATAATCCTGCTCCTAGTCCATCCCAATCAGTTATGGAACCATGAGCTAAGCCTCTATACCACTGTAATGCTTTTCCTTTTAAGGATGAGGCTAGAAGTCTGACAGCAACATCATCTTCTATAATACAATGAATATTGCAGACATTCGCTACCTCTTGGATATGCTCTAAAGGGGAAATAGAAGTTTCATAAGTAAAATCAGGTATACTTTTTAGTGTAGATACTGGTATATCATGTCTTTGGGCTAGCAATAGAGGACTTCCACCATTAAAGGTGGAAAAAGCATGAACTCTTGGCTGTGCCATATAAACAAGTGTTCTATTGATGAGTGTTGATGGCAATCTAGGCTGAGTTCGAACAGTAGGGGGAGTAGAGACAGATCTTACAAGTATATCAACTGTTATTCTACCCCTAACTGGTGATAATGAAGTTCTAGTCCTTCTTCTCCTAGGATTTGAAAGACAAAGCTCTTGATATTGAAATTTACCTCTAGAAGACGCCCCTGTTTCAATCCTGGGCATGAATCACTGCAAACTTGGTCTGGAACCAGACTTTTTTGATGTTCAAAGTTGCCAAGTACTTGAAGAATCAGCCTCTTGAAGGCTTAAAAATTGAAGCCAACACTACTTCTTCAGCATTTATCTCTAGAATTCTTTCTTCTTGACACCAGTAGACCTGAAATCTTCTGATATGAGTCCCACCAGGCGTGCCAAAAACTGTTGTCACAGAGGTTTGCACCCTTGTCCAAGGCCTATGCACAAGAACAACCTAGTGAAACATGGAAACAACCTCCAAGCTATGGGACTTAAACTGCGAGGTTGAGTCTTCAGAGAAGGTCGGCTTCCTTTTATTGTCAGGGCACACTTATCTATTCTCAGAAGGGAAAGGGAGAAAGAGAGCATTAAAGCAAATCTACCTAGTCTAATCTAAGGCGGTGATGCACCAAAACAGAGTGTTCAGACTCATTTCTACCCATATATATACTACGAAACTAGGGTAACATTCAAGGTCATACATTAATTCATACTTATATCAACCAACAGCCACATATAGATTAGGAGACCAATTGAATAACACCAGGAACATAAGATTTCACTTGTATATTATTCAATAGGCCAAAGATAGATACAGTATGTAGACCACTGATCTCAACAATACATCAATGAGAGGCAAAACGCTACACATACACATTGATGGCTGAAAGAGATGATATAGGATGTTTTATCTAGCTTAGAGACAAAGGGATTTTACACTGCAAGTCTGCAAGCAGCAGCAGAGAAAATCAGGATGAGTCGACTCTAAGAACAGATCACCAAATTGCCTTTATAGATTAGACATAACTGAAGATTTTTGCATTACATTCACTTCTGACCTACTGGCATTAACTTTCCATCCTAAGAATCCAATCAAAGATCTGATTGAACATGGCCTGCATACCAAGAAATCTGATATCCCTTTGAGAAAGAGCCTAGAGAAGACAGGAATGGCGCCACAACATTCCTTGACATGGTAGATGGATCGACCGAATGGATGGAGTGTCTTCCTATGCTTGGCATTCATTCCGAGTTGGTAGCAATTAATCCCACTATTAGATTGTGGCAAAGCCTGGATTTCTCATCAATCATGATTTGTGCACCGATCAGAATCGATCAGTCAAACAGGCTCGACCAGCCAATTGGGCCATGTAGGCCAATCACACCTTCGATCTTGCCACCCTAGCAGTCTCTTTCGTTTGACTGGGCGCTTACCATCCTTTCCGTGCAACTGGTCACTATGTCGCTATCGAAAAATTCTTCGAAGATCTCGATAGTGCCATAGCGCCTAAGGGTTTCATCCTGATTGTGCCACCTTTCATTATCTTGTCGTAACCTTACGTTAACCGCCACGTCGACTGTGACAATTGCAATGACTGCCAACCGCCAACCGTTTTACTTACTGTGCTTCCAAATCTGGGCCCACGAGGACATAACTCACTATCATAAAACTCGCATGGCTTCTCCATGGCGAGATAGCGCCCGCCACTGATCTCCGTAGATCTGATGGTTAGAAAACTTGACCTCCCGTGACCCTCCTTCTCTATTAATTCGCCGAGCCCACTAATACGTGGCGTCTCCTTGTTGGTCTGTTGGTTAGTTAAATCTAACTACACAAGTGGCATGAAATGTGGCCGCGCCAAGACACGTGGCGCACAGGCACTATGTCACCGACATTAACTCTCGAGCAGTTCTCGATAGCAAGACAGCGCCAGTCGTAGATCCCTAAGGATTTGATGATCATGAAGACTCACCATTCATGCTGAGACTACTGGGCCTGCTGTACACTGTGCACTGACTCATACACATGGCACTTCCCTATTTGGTTCGATGAAACACTAGCTGGCAACCCAAGACCTGATCCGCAGAGTGACCACGTGTCAGCTAGGCGCCATGTCGCTATGCAAAAATCAAGACCAAATTCCCATAGTGTTGTAGCGCCTACTGATAGCGTGTCCTGAGATTTACATGTGTCCCCATCTGATTCGCCATGTCGACTGCGCTTGCATGGTACCCACTGGGACCTATCCATCTGATCATTCCCTGCCACGGTGAACTTTTCGTTTGGGTGCTATGTCGCCATCGAAAAATGCATGGGTTTTCCGTTGGCACCATGGCACCTCGCCATTTTTTGAAACTTTCGGGCCGTGAAACTTGTTTGCCCGCCGCCATGAAACTTCTGACCTGTCGTACTCTACGATCTGCGACCAGACCCATCCCACTCAGCGCCATGTCTGCAACTGCACCGCACTCTAGATGACACCTGGCAATGCTTGGTGAGACTTGGTCTTGTCGATCCACGTGGCAGATGGTCGCTATGTCACCATGATAAAATTCATGCATCTCCGCCATAGCGAGATGGCACCATCCGTTGATGTGACCCAATCTGATGATCATGAGGACTCGTTGTACCTTGTGCTTCCACCCTCCATGTCAATACACCTGGCATCACCTTCAGACACGGCCCCACCTGACACGTGTCACCAGGGTGTGATGTCGCTGTCATAACCCTCGTGCAACTCCTCCATAGCACGATGGCGCTTACCATTGATCCGAGCTGATCCGACGGTGGTGATCGTAAGCCCCGACTATGTTAGCCATGCCAACAGAAACTCCTACCTAGCACACGTGGTTCCTTCTAATTTTTCGCTGCAACACCTGATTCTGCTAGTCATTGAAACTTGCCCCCATGAATATTTCCAGCGGGCGCTATGTCGCTATGGAGATTTTCCGATCTATATGCGATAGCAACATAGCGCCAAGGGCGTCAAAGAACCTTTTTTGACCTGCAAAACGCCGGACCCACCCCTACAACATGTCGTTAGGGCATCATCACGCTATAATAAATATCATGCATTTCCTTTATAGCGCGATGGCGCCAACCGTCGGTACCACTTAGATCTGACGGCCAAAAACTTGCAGGTCGTAACATTAAAATACTAATTTGAGACTAACCATTGCACGAGCCACGCTTTCAAATTTAAATCCTTGGTGGTAAAACCAGAGGTAACAGTCCCCATACATCTGTATGCAGAAGCTCTAATTTGTCCCTTTTAATTTCCTTCTCAGTCTTCACAAAACTCACTCTCTTTTATTTTCCATACAGATAACTTTTATAGAAATCCATATTAACACATTTCAAACCTAGTAAAAATTTGTTTGAATGAAGTAATTTCACACCTTTCTTACTCATGTGCCCAATTAGTTGTGCCACAACATTGTATCAGAATCTAAAACAACAATTTTTGTCCCTACTCAATTCCAATAATTGTTCCTAAACATTCATTTTTCTCTGAAATAATTAATGTAGAAGGAAGAATATGACCTATAAAAATATATAAGTTTCCTACTTTCACACCTTGGCTACTACAAAGGAACCATTGAAACCTTCCAATTTTTAACACTAAGAGCAACTACACAACCCTCATCACCAAGTTTCCCTACTAAAATTAAATTCCCACTCAACCTTGGAACATGTCTTACCTCACCTAGTAGCCAATGATTCCCTTTTTGCAACTTAATCTTAACTTTTCCCTTTCCAACAATCTGGTAGGGTTTGTTATCTCCCAAATAAATAAGCCCAAATTCTCCTTGGACATAATCAATAAAATAACCGCTATGAAGTGTAGCATGAAATGAAGCACTAGAATATGAAAGCCATGAAACATCAATACTTTCTAAAGAAAGAAGAAAATAATCCTCTTCAAATTTGTTACTTACCACATTTTCCTCTATGTTCCCTTCTATTTTATCTCCTTCATTATTCTTTCAAGTCCAACAATATTTCTTCTTATGCCATGGTTTCCCATAGTACCAATAATCTCTTAGTCCTCTAGATTGAGACCTCTTCCCTTTTGACTTTCCTCTTGATTTCCCATGATTTTCAAAATTATTTCCTCTCTTAGTCATTTTGCCTCTGCTTTGTGCATTCAAAGCATTTTCTAATGTATATCCACTTGAGGTTTTTCTATAAGTTTTCTCACTCAAAATAACACTGATCACATAATTATATTTTAGAGTATTGGATCTAGAAATGGAATTACATATAGCCATTCCAACTTTTAGGAAAAATCCACAAAATCAAGAGATCCCTAACTTCTTCATCAAAATTGATACCCACAGAAGATAACTAACTACTAATAGTATTTAACTCATTTAAATGATCTGCAAAAGATCCACCTTTATTCATTTTCATGTTAAATAAATTCATCGTGAGAAATACCTTGTTTCAAGTGGAGGCCTTTTCATACAGTTTTGATAGGGTTTGCATCAACTCTTTTGTCATCTTCACTTTTGTAATTTATTAAATGCCATTGATTGTGCCAAACATAGTCGAATACTTCCAAGTTCCTTTCTATCTAAAAGATCCCAATTTTTATTTGTCATACTTCCATGATTCTTGGTTTTTCCTTCCAACAACTTCCACAAATCCTTCTAATAAAAGCAGTCTTCCATTTGCATCTTCCATAACTAAAAGTTCTACCCATTAAACTTGATAATACTCAGCTTACTCTCATCTATCATTTCTCCCACTCAACCATTAGACTTTCTTGCATAAGATAAATGAAAAACAATCTAGTTCTAATACCACTTGTTAGGATAAAACTATGGAAAAAAATAATAATTACATGCAAATATAAACAATAATAGAGAATAATAGATTTCACAGAAGAGAACACAAGATACCAAGATTTAACATGGTTCACCCAACCCCTAGGCTTCGTCAACCAAACAACAAGTCCAATATTATTATGATACAATGATTACAACATGATTACAATTTGTAATCCCTTACATATCAATACCACCACAAGAAGCAATTTTAACCTACTTTTATACAACTATTTTTACTACTTTAGGGTTATAATTAATAATTAGTCACCATAGACTAACTAATAATTAATAATTATCCTGATCAGTCACCAAAAACTAATAAAGTCTAGGTCTAAGCCCTCTTGGGTTGGATGAGTCTCCATCATATTTTCTTTTTTTTCTCCCTCTCCTCATTCACAGTTAGGTAGTTCTTCATTTTGTCTAGTGATCTTATGGGTAGGTTAGTGCCTAGTTCGATGGAGATTCATGTTACTCATTCCATAATCAACCAAAAGTTATATTTTCTTACCAAAAACCACTATTTAAAAAAATATAAGCTTGCAAAAATTTGGAAATTGTCTTGTCCTCACCAAGTTTTCTACCCATTAGGATGATTTCCCGTAAAAGGCACTAAGTGATGTACATAGATTAAAAACTTGAAAATAACAAGGCATCCTATGGAAAATCAACATTCTCTTTGTAATTATGAATTTAGAAAATGTTTCAAATTCATTGTGACTCTCATAATCATCTCAAGTAGAAAACATAGAACTAACTTCTCCTTGGCAGGTTTCAACCCATGAAGTTGGTTTTCAACAAAGGTAGCTTAGAATCAAAAGGAATGATAAGTGGTCTTCGACAAGGTTTTTGCACCTCATTTAGACATTTTTGTTTCCACTAGGAGAAATTTTCCAAAGTTCAACTAAGAAAGGAAATATGAGCCAAGAAACATAAACTATCTTCTCCTTGATAGGTTTTCAACCTATGAAGCCAATTTCCTAAATTCCAAAGAGAATTAGGCTAATGATTAGGTTAGATTTTAATTTTTTGTGTAGAAAATCTCATAATGATAATGAAGAGAACCTAACCATTATTGAAAAGAGATAATGATCAAGATCTTATTGATTAAACATCCTCCCACAAAGTAATCTAATGGTAGCTTCTTGAAACTTAAAGGAAAACAAGAAAGTTATGGACATATAGAAATTTACCACTGAACCTAACAAAATAGCGAAAAGACCCCTAGATGCTTGTTAAACCCTTGCATTTACTATTTAAATGGGTATCTCCTTTAATTAATTTGTCAAATGGTGCATTTCATGATGTAATTTGTGTCCCATCTTTTTCCTCTAACCTTCTCTATGTTTATTATATTACTCATAGTGCAGTAGAGAAGATAGTTGAGTTTGCATAGGATTCAATACATATAAGGATAGTGAGATAGGAAATATTAATGCTATAGGTACTATTGATCATTCTTCCCACCTATATTATTTCTCACATTTTGGTCCACCATCTCCACTATCAAAGACTCACTCTCTTTTTTCAGGGGAATCTACTAAGGTGAAGTTAGGTTGCTTGAATCTATGTGTTGTTCTTCATACTAGTGTTGTAACTTCTACACCTCCTCCTCCTTTTTAGATTTCATCTCTTACACATGATTACTCTTCAATGTTACCTACTATTGTAGCTCCAATAATCAAGCCACTTACTACAATTGTTGAGGATAAATCAAAGGACACAAATCTCCTATTAGATTACATATTCAACACACCTATTATCTCACCTCCATTGGAGATTCTATTTTAGTATTCTCATGCTTTCTCCTTTGAGTATCACCTAAAACTTCTAGCTACAACTTACATATATGGGTTATATCATCCTTGCCACTACCTTTATTTCCTTCATATTGGAGCCACATTGGTATATTCATTGGTACATGAGTTCTTCCATTCTAGGAGGGCTATAGAGTCTTAAGCTTATATTATGGAAGCCTTCATTGTACTCTCTAAATATGTTCCATTTGTGTATCCTTTTCCTATCTCCTTTTGAAGTAAAGTTTTTTCCTAATGGTTTTTCTCTATTTCTCCATTTCATAGAGATTTAGTTGTGATTGGGTACCTCATTACGCCTTGTTGTCAGGACCCAAGTTTGATTTCAACATTATAGTTGCATTGTTTCTCATCTTAAGGGTGGTGTTAGAGAAAAATGTTAATTTAATTTAATTTATTAAATTATGTTTTCTCCCTTCCTAATATTTCACCTCTATTCACTTTTACATTCACATTTAATAATTATTTAATATTTATTGAATGAATTTTCCCTTTTAGGTTACCATTTTTTGGATTTTTATCTCCTTCCATAAGGATAGATCTTTTGTAATTATCTCTTGTCATTTTCATTTTTGAGAATACAATTTGCATATTATCAAAGAAAACCCTTGCCTCTTCTTGTCTTTTAATTCCTTGTGATAAGTTTTTACATGCACGAATTCCTTAGGCTTTGTGCATTTGTATTGTGTATTGCTCAAATCCTGCATTTATTACACCATTTTTTTCAAAACTTCATTTTTGATGATGATTAACATGTTTAACATGGTTTGGGGTGTTGAAATTTCTTCCATTTTTTTTGAGAAATTATTTTTTATAATGATCAATCTTTTACAACTCCATAACACATCCATAAAGTCAATATCTTTGGTGAAAACATAGCAATCATTGGTAAAGTTTGTGTAAATAATAATTTTAAGATCTAAAGGACTATTATGTAGATGAAAACTAGTAAAAAGTCAATGCAAAAGGGTCACATGTATTTTTTTCAAAAAAGCGATCCCACACCGAAGTTATCATGGCACCTTAGATGTAATTAATAATGGCTACAAAGGCAATCCCTATAGAGACTATGTACCATAAATGGGCCAAATGATTTAAGGGAATTTTGTAAATTAGGATAACCCAACTAACCCAACAAAAGACTATACAACGTATTTTTTAGTTACCAATGATATTCCTTCATAAGGAACTCTAAATGATCATAACCCTCTAATCTAGGTTTTCTATCAATCAGTCTTTGAACCTTGATCATTGAAATATGTTAAAAAACTTATTCAAATACCACTTGGAATTTATATGATATTTCTCAAACTTTTTGTAAAAAACTTATAAAAAATGGAATAGTAATAATTTTTAAGGCCTAATTTATCCTATTTAATAAAGGATGTATTCCAAAATTGTACTCCATATCAACCAATACTAATAATAAGTGTCTTTAATCTCCAAACTATGAATAGAAAATTTTGGGTACCTAAAATTCATAAGTTTCAACAAGTTTTAAAATTAGATATCACAATCATACACTTTAGGAAATTTATATGAATATGCAAGGCCTAGAGTTTTCCTATTCTCACTAAAAACCTAAATTCCTTCGGAAAAAAATCTATAATTTATTAGAAAACTCTATAAGAAACTAGAAAAATAAATAAAACAACATTTCAAAATTATATCCTAAAAGTTGATTTAAATTATCAAATCTAGACATGGAATAATCTACTCATGAAAATTAATTTATTCTTATTCTAAGATAATGGCAAATTAAGATCCTAAAATTGATCATTTATAAGCGATGAAAAAGGAAAGGTCCAAGTTAAAAATATGTACGGGGAAGGAGAAATATAGGAAGCCTATAGGTAATTAGACATGAGCTACAAATAAGATATTCAAGTTTACTAGAAAGGAAATTGAAAAGAATAAATATTATCCTCACAAGATATTGAGTGGGGAAAATAAACGACCTAAGAAACCATAAACATTGAGGCTGGAAACCATGGTGAAAGCATAGATTCTATTCAGCTAAAATATTAAATGGTTCTAGATAAGAATATGGTAGCTAAAAAGTTTAGCTAATTACACATTCAAAGTGACATATATCATGATCAATTTCAAAATTCTTTTACCCTAGAGGGAGAAATGATCATAACCACCATTTGAGTTTCTCGTAAGTTTTTTTTATTTATAAAATTTAATCTCCTTTCTCATGAATAAAATAGACAATGATTGGTTAATGATCTTGTTTTCTCTAAATAACTCCCTTCCTTTTGTGAGGATTTCAAAACTTTAGCTATCAAATCCTCCAAAGTCACAACTTCAATGCCACAAAGTTTTGATACTTCATCATCCTAGATATACAAAAAATATTAAGTGACTAGTACATCATTCCCATGTTCTTAATAAAATAGATAAGGCATCTAGCAAAAATCTCCTTTTGGATAAAAGTACAAAGTTGTGTCACCTTTTAGGATAACTTGTTAGAATGACTAAATTTATGTATTTATATCCTATTTTTTTATTTTATTTTTCAAACATATGATCTTGATAAATTTATTCTAGTTAAGTTATACATGGTCTCACACTTTTCTAATTGGAAATATCTATTAAATGCATGCTTTAAACTAGTTTGTATCCAATTACTAAAGAAGTAAATTATTTTTTGAAAACTGATGTTTCAATCACTCTTACTATCTTTTATGATATTATTTTAATAACATATAAACACCATTTTATAGAGCTCAAAGTCAATAGTATTCTTATGTAGAGTTCATAGTATGTTGTAATTAAACAATTCTTGAAGTACATATTTTAACACTCAAGAAAATGTCAATTTGGGGAAATAAAAAAATATTAAATTATATAAAAAATATTAAAAAATTATATGACATTATAGAGGAGAGAGTCCTCTTGAATAGTGTATAATTTTTCTTTTGGTTGGAATAGATTTATTATGAAAAGTGTGGTGGGAGATGAAAACTATCGATTTCAAGTTAGTTGAAATTTGAATCATTTTAAAAGAGAAAATATAGGTCTAAGGCCATTTTTAATGTTTTTTTCTAAGCTATATATGTTTCTATAACATAATCTAAGATCAAATGTAAATATTCTTATTTCCATATAGTTTTGTGGTGGGAACTAGACACCTAATGTTTATCATTTTTCATCAATAAAATATTATCTTTAAAAAATAGAATAATATATCAATTCTTATTGAAAATAATTATTAAAAATTATAGTCCTAGACTTCATCCATTTCTACACATTTTATTAGTTTACTTCATTTTCAAATTCTAAATAATAATACCACTTTTATGTCATTCAAGGTGAACAATTATACTTTTGTTAGCCTTTTCCTTTATAAAAGGGTGACATGTGTTTGTTCTTTTACCCTTCTACAAATCCTTCGCAATCTTCAATTTATCATAGAATATAGGTTAAAATCTAATTCAATCTCCCCCATGGTTACATAAAGCACTCCAAAATATAGACAGACAATCCAATATACAAAGAATGATACATTCCATAAGCTACCCCATTAAAGTCAATATTTTCACCAACTCATTCTAGAAAAATTTAGATACTCCAACAATAAATTCCAAAGGAAACATTGAATTATCAACTATTTTCCATTATTTGGTATGAGACATTTAATCTAATGGAGAATAATGCCATCATTCCCCCAATTATCATCCCTATGTAATTTGATCCCTAAACTAGGAAAACCATTAGACATAGAATTCTCTTCTCAACAATGACTATTTTAAACAATTAATATTAATTAATAAGTTCCAAAAATTCTAACATTATGTTCTCAATAGTCTAACTTAGTTTTTGAGAACCATTTTAAGCCAATTCATAATATTTATGGAGTTGATTCTAAAAATAAATTTGTGATTTATTCTTTGGATTGTACCAAATGTTTTTATGCTACAATACATTTTTTTTTCTTGGACATACATATAGAGAATCTCAAGCTCTTTTTTTCAGTGTTAGAAAATGAATCATGAGTATATGGAATGGGTAATAACATGTCTAATTTCATGGATCAAAACTCTTATAGATCTCAAGTAAATAAGAACATGGTTATATGCTATTAAACATGATCATGTTTCTGAATGTCATATTATTAATAATCAATACAGAGACTAATTTCCCAATGCAAAATATTGAAGAGAAAAGAAAAATATTGAATTTCTATATGTTGATATTTTTGATCCTATGCAAACCCCATCTATTAAAAAAAAAGGTTTGGAAACTATAAAATAATTTTGGTACAATTCGGTAAGAGGAATTTGAAATATTTTAGAATTTGAAATATTATAATTAGAAAGAAAAGGGTAGCTTCTTCTTAAATTATCTATATGTAGATATAAGGGAATTATTTACTTGAAAGGAATTTTAAAAGGTTTGGAAATGGAATGGAAACAAAAGATAATCTAAACTTCCCTTTTGAACTTCCAAAAATAAAGGATCCAAATATAAACATTTATGTACCGCATTAATGTATTTATAAAATTTAGAATGAAGGAGCATATAATAGATTATCATGAAATATGTCAAGTGCATTCAAACTAATAACAATTATTCTTAATCTATTGGTTTTATTACAATCACAATGCATGGCACAATTGGATTGTATATGAACAATGTGTGTGCATAGTGGGAACTACTGTTGTTTGTTACAAAATTGAAATGCCAACTAACATTGATCAATTCACATGAGAAATTTAATGCGTAGCCATTATTTATGAATGGGTTGAAACATAAGTTATTCTTGAAAAGTGTGAAGGCACACTTCTACTATCATTAGAGAGTTGAAACAAACAAATATTCAATTTGATAGTGATAGGAGAAATGATGTCAACCAATACATACCCATGTGGTATGAGGGAAGGCTATTTTAACATTATTTTCATAACATAATTTTAATACAATTCAAAGCAAAATAAAATTGATGTTAGTTGTAAACAATATCTTATGTTTAAGAAATTTTAAATATTGATTAGTTATGATTTCATATATCGATTCTTAAATGATTTCATATATTAGTTCTATCACATATATTTTGGCAATTCAAATTCTAGTGATTTGAGAAATCAGTGTAGCTTTGCAAGTGTACTTTGATGTTAATTATTAGTGATTTCAGAAGTGTGAAAGTTCAAGAATGAAAATTAAAGCTTCACCCTTCCTAAAATAATGATAGAACTTTATAGAGTTCCACCTAGTTAATATTTTTTTTCTTTTTTTAATATTAATAGTAAACAAAACAAGGGGAGTAGTCCTAAGTACATAACCATGGTTAAACCATTAACAATATGTTAACATCACATTATCAAAAACATACTACTAGTGTCCCACCCTATCCATAAGATCAAAAACCATAGCAAGCCAACCAATAAACCTAGCCTAGATACAAGCATACATATTCACATGACGACTAGTAACCATAAGAAAAACTACCAGTGGAAAGCATCATCAGAATATAACCAATGGAGTATCTAGTGGAGTGCAAAAAGCTATTCCAAAATTTAAAACCTAGTCTATATACAAAACTACCAGTGTAACTACTACAGAATTCAAATCACAAAAATATACAATCTTCAAGGCTAAAAAACCTAAGGGTATGTGCAAGATCATGGTGTACCAAACTATGGCCTTAAGTGGCAGTGAAAAATCAGCAAATCAGGTTTATGTCAATTTGACACATAATTTTGAAGTGGTTATGGACTTTATATCAAAAAGTTGTAAGAAAATAATTTGTAGAAAATTGAATGTAGTTTCTAAACTACTAGGCCTTATCAGGAGAAAAAAATAATTGATTGGTCAAAAGTTTGAATTTTAATGCAGTACTAAGAAAATTTCAGGGCAAAAATAAAAAGTAGGTGTATGTCTGACCACCTTAATCAAAATCAAATCATAATATTCTTTTAATATAATTATAGATATGAAAACTAGACTCATGCCCGGATGTGACGCATATGTTTTGATATTTTTATTCCAAATAAATAATTAAATACGAATTTTCTACCAAAACTTTTTCGGCTTAAAAAAAGTCCCTTGTCTGACCACCCTAACTAATAGAAAATTTGATCAATTTTTTTTTTTTTTGTTTTTTTCTTATACTAGGCGAAGTATAGAATGTGACACAACTTTTAGATTTAAAAAATGTTATACCGTTTGAAAGTTATAGCTATTTTCATTCAGTATGTCAATTAGCACTTTACAATAATCTTCATTGATAATTAACTAATAAATACTTATCAAACTCAGAATTTGACAGAAATTATATTGATGGAATCTAGAGAGCGATATTAAAAAACCCATTTCGTTTCATTCAATTTCAATCAAAATAACATTGTCAGACGGCTACCCGTAGTCTGAATATCACTAAAACTCTCTATAAACACGTCTTTGGGGTTGACCGGACAGGCTTGGTAAATACAAAGCCTGATCGGATATCCGATTTCAAATCGGATAGTCAAATTCCAAAAATCTTCAAATTTTGGAGGGAAATTCGATTTAAACGTTCTAGTTTTTTATTTTTAAATTATTTCACTTATATTAATATGTAAAGGCATATTTTAATATATTATATATATATAATAACGTAATGTAAACATACAAGATATAATCTAGTAATATATAATAATATCTTATCTTAATCTTATTACAATCTATAAATATAATATATATTATTATTATTTTTACTAAATATAATAACGTAATTTATATATATAAAATATGTATCATATATTATTATATTAATATGTATGTTATTAATATATACAATAACGTAATATTTTCATTAAATGTAATATGTATTATTTATTATTATATTAATATGTATAATAATATAATATTTATATAACAACCTAATATTTTTATAAAATATAATATATATTATAAATATTATTATATTAATATGTATGTTATTAATATATTTATATAATAACGTAATATTTTTATTAAATATAATAATGTAATATGTATATCTATATATATATATATATTATTATATTGATATGTATATTATTAATATATATGTATATTATTAATATGTATATTATTAATATATAAGAGTCAAAGGGGGTCATAGGGTGACCTATAACCCTCTTTGACCCACTAAATGACGATATATGTCTCTAGGGGTACTAGGACCCCTAGGGACATATGTCGTCCTTTAATGGGTCAAAGGGGGTCCTTTTGACCCATTAAATGACGACATATGTCTCTAGGACCCCCACGGACATAGCCGAACCGTATATATCGGTCAAAGGGGGTCATAGGGTGACCTATGACCCCCTTTGACCCATTAAACGATGAAATATGTCTCTAGGGCTCCTAGGACCCCTAGGGACATATTTGAATGGGTATTATGGGTCAAAGGGGGTCATAGGGTGACCTATGACCCTCTTTGACCCATTAAACGATGACATATGTCCCTAGGGGTCCTAGGACCCCTAAGGACATAGTCGAATCGTTCATATGGGTCAAAAGGGGTCATATGGTGACCTATGACCCCCTTTGACCCATTAAATGATGACATATGTCCGTAGAGGTCCTAGGACCCCCAGGGACATAGTCGAATCATTCATATGGGTCAAAGGGGGTCATAGGGTCACCTATGACCCTATGACCCCCTTTGACCCATTAAACGATGACATATGTCCCTAGGGGTCCTAAGACCTCTAGGGACATATTCGAATGGGTAATATGGGTCAAAGCGGGTCATAGGGTGACCTATGACCCTCTTTGACCCATTAAACGATGACATATGTCCCTAGGGGTCCTAGGACCCCTAGAGACATATTCCAATCGTTCATATGGGTCAAAGGGGGTCATAGGGTGACCTATGACCCACTTTGACCCATTAAACGACGATATATGTCTCTAGGGGTCCTAGGACACCTAGGGACATATTCGAATGGGTAATATGGGTCACAGGGGGTCATAGGGTGACCTATGACCCTCTCTGACTCATTAAACGACGACATATTTCTCTAGGGGTCCTTGGACCCCTAGGGACATATTCGAATTGTTCATATGGGTCAAAGGGGGTCATAGGGTGACCTATGACCCCCTTTGACCCATTAAACAACGACATATGTCCCTAGGGGTCCTATGACCCCTAGAAACATAATCGAATGGGTAATATGGGTCAAATGGGGTCATAGGGTAACCTATGACCCTCTTTGACCAATTAAACAACGACATATGTCCCTAGGGGTCCTCAGACCCCTAGGGACATATTCAAATCGTTCATATGGGTCAAAGAGGGTCATAGGGTGACCTATGACCCTCTTTGACCCATTAAACGACAACATATGTCCCTAGGGGTCCTCAGACCCCTAAGGACATATATGAATCATTCATATGCGTCAAAGGGGGTCATAGGGTGACCTATGACCCTCTTTGACCCATTAAACAATGACAACATATTCGAATTGTACATATGGGTCAAAGGGGGTCATAGGGTGACCTATCACCCCTTTTGACCCATTAAACAACGACATATGTCTCTAGGAGTCCTAGGACCCCTAGGGACATATTCGAATGGGTATTATGGGTAAAACGGGGTCATAGGGTGACCTATGTCTCTCTTTGACCCATTAAAAGACGACATATGTCCCTAGGGGTCCTTGGACCCCAAGAGACATATTCGAATGGGTAATATGGGTCAAAAGGTGTCATAGGGTGACCTATGACCCTCTTTGACCCATTAAACAACGACATATGTCCCTAGTTGTCTTAGGACCCTATGGACATATTCGAATTGTTCATATGGGTCAAAGGGGGTCATAGGGTGACCTATGACCCCCTTTGACCCATTAAATGACAACATATGTCCCTAGGGGTCCTAGGACCCCTAGGGACATATTCGAATGGGTAATATGGGTCAAATGGGGCCATAGTGTAACCTATGACCCTCTTTGACCCATTAAACGATGACATATGTCTCTAGAGGTCCTAGGACCCCTAGGGACATATTTGAATCGTTCATATGGGTCAAAGGGGGTCATAGCGTGACCTATGACCCTCTTGACCGATTAAACGACGATATATGTCTCTAGGGGTCCTAGGACCCCTAGGGACATATTCGAATGCATAATATGGGTCAAATCCGGTCATAGGGTGACCTATGACCCTCTTTGACCCATTAAACGATGACATATGTCCTTAGGGGTCCTCGGACCCCAAGGGACATATTCGAATGCGTAATATGGGTCAAAGGGGGTCATAAGGTGACCTATGACCCTCTTTGACCCATTAAACGACGACATATGTTCCTAGGGGTCCTAGGACCCTAGAGACATATTTGAATTGTTCATATGGGTCAAAGGGGGTCATAGGGTGACCTATGACCCCCTTTGACTCATTAAACGACGACATATGTCCATAGGGGTCCTAGGACCCCTAGGGACATATTTGAATCGTACATATGAGTCAAAGGGGGTTATAGGGTAACCTATGACCCCCTTTGGCCCATTAAATGATGACATATGTCCCTAGGGGTCCTAGGACCCCTAGGGACATATTCGAATGGGTAATATGGGTCAAATGGGGTCATAGGGTAACCTATGACCCTCTTTGACACATTAAATGACGATATATGTCTCTAGGGGTCCTAGGACCCCTAGGGACATATTCGAATCGTTCATATGGGTCAAAGGGGGTCATAGGGTGAGCTATGACCCTCTTGACCCATTAAACGACGATATATGTCTCTAGGGGTCCTAGGACCCCTAGGGAGATATTCGAATGGGTAATATGGGTCAAAGGGGGTCATAGGGTGACCTATGACCCTCTTTGACCCATTAAATGATGATATATGTCTCTAGGGGTCCTAGGACACCTAGGAACATATTCGAATGGGTAATATGGGTCAAAGGGGGTCATAGGGTGACCTATGACCCTCTCTGACCCATTAAATGATGAGATATGTCGCTAGGGGTCCTAGGACCCTTAGGGACATATTCGAATAAGTAATATGGGTCAAAGGGGTTCATAGGGTGACCTATGACCCCCTTTGACCCATTAAACGGCGACATATGTCTCTAGGGGTCCTAAGACCCATAGGGACATATTGAAATGGGTATTATGGGTCAAAGGGGGTCATAGGGTGACCTATGACCCTCTTTGACCCATTAAACAACGACATATGTCCCTAGGGGTCCTTGGACCCCAAGGGACATATTCAAATGGGTAATATGGGTCAAAGGGGGTCATAGGGTGACCTGTGACCCTCTTTGACCCATTAAATGATGACATATGTCCCTAGGGGTCCTAGGACCCCTAGGGACATATTTGAAACATTCATATGAGTCCAAGGGGGTCATAGGGTGACCTATGACCCCCTTTGATCCATTAAATGATGATGTACGTCCCTAGGGGTCCTAGGACCCCTAGGGACATAGTCGAGTCGTTCATATGGGTCAAAGGGGGTCATAGGGTGACCTATGACCCCCTTTGACCCATTAAATGACGACCCTCTTTGTATTATATATTATTATATTAATATGTATATGATATATGTCCCTCTTTGACCTATGACCCCATCAAAGGGGGTCATAGGATGACCTATGACCCCATTTGATGTATTAACCGACGACATATGTCCCTACGGGTCCTAGGACCCCTAAAGACATATTCGAATGGGTAATATGGGTCAAACGGGGTTATAGGGTAACCTATGACCCTCTTTGACTCTTTAAATGATGACATATGTCTCTAGGGGTCCTAGTACCCCTAGGGACATATTCGAATTGTACATATAGGTCAAAGGGGGTCATAGGGTGACCTATGACCCTCTTTGACCCATTAAATGATGATATATGTCTCTAAGGGTCCTACGACCCCTAGGGACATATTCGAATGGGTAATATGGGTCAAACGGGGTCATAGGGTGACCTATGACCCTCTCTGACCCATTAAATGACGAGATATGTTGCTAGGGGTCCTAGGACTCCTAGGGACATATTCGAATGGGTAATATAGGTCAAAGGGGTTCATAGGGTGACCTATGACCCCCTTTGACCCATTAAACAACTACATATGTCTCTAGGGGTCCTAGGACCCCTAGAGACATATTCGAATGGGTATTATGGGTCAAAGGGGGTCATAGGGTGACCTATGACCCTTTTTGACCCATTAAACAATGACATATGTCCCTAGGGGTCCTCGGACCCCAAGGGACATATTTGAATGGGTAATATAGGTCAAATGGGGTCATAGGGTGACCTATGACCCTCTTTGACCCATTAAACGACGACATATGTCCCTAGGTGTCCTAGGACCCTAGGGACATATTTCAATCGTTCATATGGGTCAAAGGGGGTAATAGGGTGACCTATGACCCTCTTTGACCCATTGAACGACAACATATGTTCCTAAGGGTCCTACGACCCGTAGGGACATATTTGAATCGTTCATATGAGTCAAAGGGGGTCATAGGGTGACCTATGACCCCCTTTGATGCATTAAACGTCGACATATGTTCCTAGGGGTCCTAGGACCCTTAGGGACACATTCGAATGGGTAATATGGGTCAAATGGGGTCATAGGGTAACCTATGACCCTCTTTGATCCTTTAAATGATGACATATGTCTCTAGGGGTCCTAAGATTCCTAGAGACATATTTGAATCATACATATGGGTCAAATTGGGTCATAAGGTGAGCTATGACCCTCTTGACCCATTAAACGATGATATATGTCTCTAGGGGTCCTAGGACCCCTAGGGAGATATTTGAATGGGTAATATGGGTCAAAGGGGGTCATAGGGTGACCTATGACCCTCTTTGACCCATTAAACGACGATATATGTCTCTAGGGGTCCTAGGACCCCTAGGAACATATTCAAATGGGTAATATGGGTCAAAGGGGGTCATAGGGTGACTTATGACCCTCTCTGACCCATTAAATGATGAGATATGTCGCTAGGGGTCCTAGGACCCTTAGGGACATATTCGAATAGGTAATATGGGTCAAAGGGGGTCATAGGGTGACCTATGACCCCCTTTGACCCATTAAACGGCGACATATGTCTCTAGGTGTCCTAAGACCCCTAGGGACATATTGAAATGGGTATTATGGGTCAAAGGGGGTCATAGGGTGACCTATGACCCTCTTTGACCCATTAAACAATGACATATATCCCTAGGGGTCCTTGGACCCCAAGGGACATATTCAAATGGGTAATATGGGTCAAAGGGGGTCATAGGGTGACCTGTGACCCTCTTTGACCCATTAAATGATGACATATGTCCCTAGGGGTCCTAGGACCCCTAGGGACATATTTGAATCGTTCATATGAGTCAAAGGGGGTCACAGGGTGACCTATGACCCCCTTTGATCCATTAAATGACGACGTACGTCCCTAGGGGTCCTAGGATGCCTAGGGACATAGTTGAGTCGTTCATATGGGTCAAAGGCGGTCATAGAGTTACCTATGACCCCCTTTGACCCATTAAATGATGACCCTCTTTGTATTATATATTATTATATTAATATGTATATGATATATGTCCCTCTTTGACCTATGACCCCATCAAAGGGGGTCATAGGATGACCTATGACCCCATTTGATGTATTAACCGACGACATATGTCCCTACGGGTCCTAGGACCCCTAGAGACATATTCGAATGGGTAATATGGGTCAAACGGGGTTATAGGGTAACCTATGACCCTCTTTGACTCTTTAAATGATGACATATGTCTCTAGGGATCCTAGTACCCCTAGGGACATATTCGAATTGTACATATAGGTCAAAGGGGGTCATAGGGTGACCTATGACCCTCTTTGACCCATTAAATGATGATATATGTCTCTAGGGGTCCTAGGACCCCTAGGGACGTATTCGAATGGGTAATATGGGTCAAATGGGGTCATAGGGTGACCTATGACCCTCTCTGACCCATTAAACGAAGAGATATGTTACTAGGGGTCCTAGGACCCCTAGGGACATATTCGAATGGGTAATATGGGTCAAACGGGGTCATAGGGTGACCTATGACCCCCTTTGACCCATTAAACGACTACATATGTCATCGTTTAATGGGTCAAAGGGGGTCATAGGTCACCCTATGACCCCCTTTGACCCATATTACCCATTCAAATATGTCCCTAGGGGTCCTAGGACCCCAAGGGACATATTTGAATGGGTAATATGGGTCAAATGGGGTCATAGGGTGACCTATGACCCTCTTTGACCCATTAAACGACGACATATGTCCCTAGGTGTCCTAGGACCCTAGGGACATATTCCAATCGTTCATATGGGTCAAAGGGGGTCATAGGGTGACCTATGACCCCCTTTGACCCATTGAACGACAACATATGTCCCTAGGGGTCCTACGACCCCTAGGGACATATTTGAATCGTTCATATGAGTCAAAGGGGGTCATAGGGTGACCTATGACCCCCTTTGATGCATTAAACATCGACATATGTTTCTAGGGGTCCTAGGACCCTTAGGGACATATTCGAATGGGTAATATGGGTCAAATGGGGTCATAGGGTAACCTATGACCCTCTTTGATCCTTTAAATGACGACATATGTCTCTAGGGGTCCTAAGATCCCTAAGGACATATTCGAATCGTACATATGGGTCAAAGGGCGTCATAAGGTGAGCTATGACCCTCTTGACCCATTAAACGATGATATATGTCTCTAGGGGTCCTAGGACCCCTAGGGAGATATTCGAATGGGTAATATGGGTCAAAGGGGGTCATAGGGTGACCTATGACCCTCTTTGACCCATTAAACGACGATATATGTCTCTATGGGTCCTAGGACCCCTAGGAACATATTCGAATGGGTAATATGGGTCAAAGGGGGTCATAGGGTGACCTATGACCCTCTCTGACCCATTAAATGATGAGATATGTCGTTAGGGGTCCTAGGACCCTTAGGGACATATTCGAATAGGTAATATGGGTCAAAGGGGGTCATAGGGTGACCTATGACCCCCTTTGACACATTAAACGGCGACATATGTCTCTAGGTGTCCTAAGACCCCTAGGGACATATTGAAATGGGTATTATGGGTCAAAGGGGGTCATAGGGTGACCTATGACCCTCTTTGACCCATTAAACAATGACATATGTCCCTAGGGGTCCTTGGACCCCAAGGGACATATTCAAATGGGTAATATGGGTCAAAGGGGGTCATAGGGTGACCTGTGACCCTCTTTGACCCATTAAATGATGACATATGTCCCTAGGGGTCCTAGGACCCCTAGGGACATATTTGAATCGTTCATATGAGTCAAAGGGGGTCATACTGTGACCTATGACCCCCTTTGATCCATTAAATGACGACGTACGTCCCTAGGGGTCGACATAGTCGAGTCGTTCATATGGGTCAAAGGGGGTCATATTAAATATAATATATATTATAAATATTATTATATTAATATATATGTTATTAATATATCTATATAATAACGTAATATTTTAGTATATATAACGTAGTATTTTAGAATATACTATTTATACTATTTTAGGATAATAATTATAATATAAATAAACACTAAATATTAATATTATTATATGTATAGTAATAATAATAATACTATTATAGCTATAATAATAATATATATTAATACTATATATTGTAGCTTAATATAAATAAACACTATATATTTACACTATTATATCTATATTAATAATATTAATACTATTATAGGTATAATAATAATATTGATACTATAGGTATATTAATACTATTTTATATTAATATTATTGATATTGTATACTAATACTAATATACTATTAACTTAGTTATAAATTAGAGTTGTTTGCCTCCAAATATTTTCATAATATTAATATTATTGTGGCAAAGGAGGGAAACCTTAGCAACTTTTCCCCCCAAAAGTCCTTTTCCTTTATCGGATATCCGATTATACTGGCATCAATTTCAAATATTTGACTGTCCCTACAGACCCAACAACATTACTTCTTTACCTCTTTTTTCACGAGATTTGTAAAAAGTCCTGTTTTGGGGCCCAACCAATCGAAAAGAATTCAAAAATATAACCTTAGGTGTTCGAATTTGTCATCTGAATGGGGAGCAGCAGTCGTCGAAAGAATAAACGTAAAAGGAAGATATCCAATGAAGACATTGCAGCATATAGGGAAAAGGACAAAATGAAACACCGAAAAAAAAGACAAGGTATGCTAAATATCAATCAAGTTGACAATGAATTAATAGAAGGTGAAATCATAGAGTCAGATAATGAAAATGTACAGTTGGGGAATGAAAATGTACCTATTGAAAATGATAATGCGGAAATTGAAAATGTAGAGATTTTAAATTTTGAAGAAGAAATGCCACCAAGTCATAATCCAAATTGCATAATTGACCATGTCGAAGATGACAATGCACAGGAACTTAATGCACAAGAACCTTACGTATCTCCTAATTATAATCGACATGAAGGTTCTAAAACACCAAAATGGATAATTGAAATTGATGAAACGATTATGACTAGTTTGGAAGGAAAAAAATCAGAAAGAACCATTCGGTTATGGGCTTCAAGATTATATCAGATGTTTTTCGACAACAAGACAATGGTAGAGCAATGTCAGCTTTTCATGCACTTATTAAAGATGCAAAAGATGAGACCTATGCTTTCCAAATTGAAAATTCATGTCAATAAAAAGTTGGAAAGAAATGCCATTATTATGAAGAATCCTTTTAGTGCTCTCAATAGTGTTGGGAAAAATAGCAGAGAGAAGGATAATAGAGCTGCTCGAAGGGTTATTACAACCTCTTTAGTAAGTCATCATTTGAGAAAGGGTAGATATATGAGACAAACTTGTATTGATTTGAATCTAAATCGTACTACTTTGAGAAGAGCACTTAGTCGACGAGAGAAAATTGATGATCCTCTTAAAAATGAAACATGGGCATTTGGTGGGAGACTTCCATGTTTTGATAAGAATCTATCCGACGATGTGAAGGAAGAAATTATACAATTTTGGCACTCTAACTCACGAGTATCACCCAATGCTAAAGATGTCTTAAAGTTGAGAATTGGCATTAGAGACCGCACGCCACATCCTAAACACTATTTGGAGGTAAGTCAAACTATGTTGTTCAAACAATTTAGAGAGAGTCATCCAAGTGTTCATATATCACAAAGGGCTTTTGAATCTTTTAAGCCATTTTATTGTGTGCCACTCAAAATTCGAAATACATGTTGTTGCAAATATCATGTTGAGTTTTCTATGCACTATGAACTATTATGCTCCATACATTCTACTTTGCATAGTAAAGAAATGTTGGAGGATTGTGGGGCTAGTGGGCTTCTAAAATCATCAAGAGACTTGTTAGATCAACTCTTATGTCATAGAGTTGATGGTTGTTCCTTTTATAAAAATGCTTGCTTAAATGAGAAGTGTTCAGAATGTGGTGGCTTATCCAAGTTTGAAACATGTTTCCATGAGGGGTGTGAACAAGATCTTGGAAAGACAATAGTGAAAAAAAAGACCTATGAAATGGTGAAATACACATTGAAGAGTGGGAGTGAGAGCTCTAGATGTGAATTGGTTGGAAAAGATATCAATGTGGCTAATTTTATTTCAGATTTCAAGGCAAATCTTTTTTACAAGTATGCAAGACATAGTCATAGGTCTCAGTGGTTGGATCAACAATTTAGAATGTGTAAGGAGACTTTTCCCATTGGCACTATTGTATCAGTTGTTGATTTTGCTGAGAACTACACATTGCAACCTCAAAATGAGACACAATCTCAGTATTACAACTCTATTCAGATTGCAATTTTTGTTCACATAACATATAGACATACCCCTAATAGTGCAGAAAATAATTGAAAGATTATTAGAGAGTATCATTTTTATATGAGTGATGATAGATCTCACTCTCACGAGTTTGTGCAACATTGTTTCAAGAATTTTTTTTATTTCTTACACGAGCATGCAATTGCTATGGATAGACATATCATTTGGTCAGATAACTGTACAGGTCAATTCAAGAATGCTCGCATGTTTTATTGGTTGTGTAGGATGCACGTAGAGAGAGGGGTGCCTCATTTTTGGAGGTTTTTTTGAGTCCGGCCATGGAAAAGGGGAACATGATGGAGTAGGGGCATGTGTGAAGAGAGCTCTAGTTAAGGAGCGACTGAAGATTTCAACATAAGAGCTTCTTGATGCTCGTAGCATTGTTGATTGGTGTAGTTTAGCATTATCACAAGGGGGGACTCTTAATTCAGTGGTACGCAAGTTCTTTTGGTTGGTTGAGGAAGGGTCCATAGGTGATAGATCAGATTGTGCTATAGTGACAGACTCATCAAAAATGCATTCATTTCGAAGCTCTAATTCTAGTACATGGACCATTTGGACATGACAACTAGCTTGTTTTTGTCGTACTTATTTTCAGTGTGATTGGGATCACTGTGAGTCAAGTGAGTGGGTGGACACATGGGCTCCACATTATCTTACTCCATTGTCTATCATACCCTCTATCAAAAATGATGACATGGAAAGTTCACTTGAGCATAATCATCTATCAGATCTACTTCAGCCAGGACATGTCTTTGCATTGGTTGCACCACAGGGGAATGATGAGAAATCCGATTATTAGTTAGCACGTTGTGTAAGAGGAAAACAAAAACTTGCACAACCGATCACAGATGATGATGGATTGATGTATCCTACTGGTTCAGTGGTTGTTGCTGGAACATGGCTGCGGACATACATACTTAGAAGGAACGGAATTCCTGCATTCGAAGACTATCAGAAGCACAAAGTAATTCTCATATATTTGCATCTTATTATAGCAACAAATGTAAAGTTATTGAAGCATCAAGGAAGACCAAAAGTAAAAGAACTTTATACTATTGCTAATGCTGATCATGAAGCCTTGTTGGAGACCCTAAAACAGAGAGAGGACCCTATTGGAATACATGACTAGGTATATATACTTCTTATGTTATTTTCTTCATAATGATTTAATGAATTGATGATTATCTTGTTTAATACAATAAGTTACTAATTTTTGTATGATATTGGAATGTAGGTACATCATGAAGAGTTGGAGGGGGGTGGTATTGGGGAGGATTTCTAAAATTTATGATGTATTATGATGTAAAATATGTAGTTTTTTGTATATGGTTTTTGTATTTTGGTAGGTTCTTTGTAAGGAATTATAAGAGGAAGATATTGAACAAGTTCTTCCAAATCATATTTGCATGTGATACAAGGCTATAACGACAACTTTAAGAGCATTTATAACTATATGAAAGATAATTGCATGCGGATATCTTATTACAAATTTGGTTTTTTCATTATTTGACATAAAGCTGACATTATGATTATTAAAATTGTTTTTATCAAACTAATCAAATAAGAAAAATCCATAAAGTACGGATGAACAATTAGAATACTTGATTTCTTCCATTTTACAACCAATCATAGCATTTGAAAGCATAAAGAGTCATAATATTGTATAATGTTTTGAAAGACTTTCATATTGAAAAGTTGTATGAAGCACATTTGGGATAAGCCATAAAATCCATGAAAGAAGATAGCATGTAGGATAAGCAATTAAAGCCAATAAGCAAGATAGCACATGCATAGTGACATGATATGAAGTTGGATATGAAGGCTATGAGTGGATGAGTCATTAGAGGTATCAACAATCCCATCATAAATGAGATCTTGGATTTTATGTTTCAACACTATGGAATCTTTAGTTTTATGAAATTTTCTTCCATGGAGATTAATTTAAGAATGCCCCGTGTGTATGTAAAGGTCTTAAGGGAGATTAATTTAAGAATGTAATATTCTCCTCTAACCTTTTCTCAAGTTTAGAATTGATTTCTATCATGTGCTTAGAGAGATGAAGGTAAGAAAGATTATTTGTCTCTTCTAGCTCTTTGTATTGAACATATAGAAAGAGAGATGACAAGTGAACAAAGTTAAGTGTAGTCAATAGATCAAGGAAACCATTTAGTGAAAGAAATTATTAGTATGCATATCATAGACCATGAAGTTAGAAAATACCAATAGCTCTAAGACCAAAGAGCCATTTTAAGTATGTTCAAGCACTAGAGACATAGAAAATCAAAGTCAATTTATGAAACTCCCCTTAGCAAAAAATGCAAACAAATATTTGCATTTGACATTTTGACTTGGCTGAAAAAGTTTGACAATAATTGATAATATTGCAAGCTTGATGTTCAAAAGCAATTTTTTTTCCAAGAAAGATAGTGACACATGGAGTAGTCTTCAAACAATCATCCATCATTTGCGGCCACCCCGTATCGAGGAGTCTCCAAGGTGCTCTAAGTGCATTTGGAGGTCGATCTTTTGAGGGTCATAACTCAGAGCTCATGAGGGCTATTGATGAACTGTCAAATGATACATGATGATGATCTTGAGGCCTAAAATAACCTATCTCATTTTTGAGAGATCACATTCCATTTGGATTCAGCACAGCGATCTCGCTCGATGCCAAAATTCACAGTGTGCCTCAGTTCATAGGTGCACCACAACATAACTTTGAAACCGCTGATCTTGGCATTGAATCGTCAGTGCCATTAGCTCCGGATGGGCAGGTGAACCCTAGTCACACCCTTGTTCTGGCCATGAAGACCATCCATCATTTGCGGCCACCCCGTACCAAGGAGTCTCCAAGGTGCTCTAAGTGCATTTTGAGGTTGATCTTTCAAGGGTCATAACTCAGAGCTCATGATGGCTATCAATGAACTGTCAAATTCTACAGGACGGTGATCCTAAGGTCTAAAATAACCTATCTCATTTTCGAGAGATCGCATTCTTTTTGGATTCAGCACAACGATCTCGCTCGATGCCAAAACTCGCAGTGTGCCTCAGTTCATAGGTGCACCACAGCGTAACTTTGAAACCGCTAATCTTGGCATCGAATCGTCAGTGCCATTAGCTCCGAATGGGTGGTTGAACCCTAGTTACACCCTTTTTTTGGCCACGAAGACCATCCATCATTTGCGGCCACCCTGTACCAAGGAGTCTTCAAGGTGCTCTGAGTGCATTTTGAGGTTGATCCTTCGAGGGTCATAACTCAGAGCTCGTGAGAGCTATCAACAAACTGTCAAATGCTACAGGATGGTGATCCTGAGGCCTAAAATAACCTATCTCATTTTTGAGAGATCACATTCCATTTGGATTCAGCACAACGATCTCGCTCGATGCCAAAACTCGCAGTGTGCCTCAATTCATAGGTGCACCACAGCATAACTTTGAAACCGCTGATCTTGGCATCGAATCGTCAGTCCCATTAGCTCCAGATGAGTGGGTGAACTCTAGTCACACCTTTCTTCTGGCCACGAAGACCATCCATCATTTGCGGCCACCCTGTACCGAGGAGTCTTCAAGGTGCTCTAAGTGCATTTTGTGGTCGATCCTTCGAGAGTCATAACTCAGAGCTCGTGAGGGCTATTGATGAACCGTTAGAGGAGACAAGTTCATAAGGATGGAGTGGCTTAGTGTTTTTTCTAAAATAAGTTAGTGGGAAGGCTTTATTAGAGGGTCTTCGCCAAACTAGTGGGGTGTTTGCCAAAATTTCTTGTTTTATTTCTACTTGGTTTTGTTTTCTTGTTTTGTGCTTGAGTATTGTTATGGGATTAGGACTTACACTCACCCTTGTGGGAAGGAAAGAGAAGTCTAGGGTGAAGGGCTTAAGTTGGGTTCGAAGAATGTATTGAGAACCTTGGAGTATGGGCTCCATTGTATGCCATAACATTTCATATCTTGCTAGGGGTGATAAGGAAAGTATGGTGTAGAAAGGAAGTTTGAGGAGTTACAGCTGATGGTAGTGGGTTTGGAGGAGGAAATGTGGAGGCCCTGAGAGGGCATTAAATGGTTCATTTATGATAGCCCCGAGAGGGCATGAAATTTGGTGAATTATGATAGCCCCGAGAGGGCATGAAAATTGTTTATTGCAAATATGGTTTGGTATGGTAAGTCTCCATTTTAGAACACACCTTCACCCTATATTTATGGTTCCATCTGTGAAGCCATTGTGAAATAGTCTTGGGGGGAAATTGTTCAAGTTTGAAATGTAATGTTTATGCATTGAAAGATTGTATGTGTATCCCAGTTTGAGCCGTGTTCCCTAGTGTGGGGGTGGTCTCTTTGAGGCCTATGGTTGGGTGGAAAGCACCCATGGTCCTTGTTATTTTGTTGTGTTGCATATGCAGATTTGTGTCCAAGGGAGAAATGGAAATGGCTTGGAATGATCATCTTGCAGATTGATGTTGGATGAGAAAACTTGACATTGTGCCCTCATTTGTGAAGGAGGATTCACCAACTTGTTCATGTTCTCAACGATCATGTTGGACAATTTTCATGCTACTCATTGTCCATATCTTTCAATGTCCATGTTCCTTATGATTTTGAAAAGTCCCTTATGTTGCCCCATTGTGATGGAAGGAGATTGTATCATTGTTACCTAATGTACGTGTAGAAGAAAATATTGATAAGGTTGTATATGCATGTTTCATTTGGAGTTTATATTGTTATGAAAGCATTGGTACGAGTCACAGATTTGCTTTGACATCATTGTTATCATTTGAAAATGTGAAAGAAAGTTTTCTCCTTGTGGTATTGTAAATGACTAGTTGATAATAACAATCCATAGATGTTATGTGATACCATTGATTGTATACATTTAAAACTTAGTAGATTGCTTACAATCTTGTTGTGCACTCAATAATTTGGTGAGGAAGCAATGTTGATAGATAATGAGGATATACTAATATACTAATTGTCACATTAATATATATTGTAATGATTAATGAATGTGTGTACATTGGTAATGAGGATAATAAGTAATTTTGATCCCCTTCCCTTACATGCTAGAATCACGACCTAGTCCATATGATACAACTGACAGACCCTAATAGAATATTAGTATCAGAGGCTTGTTAGGATATGAATTACCTCACTAATTTATGAGTGTTGTATCTTGAACTTGCTCATTTGACTTGTGACGCTAACTTGAACTAGACTGTCATCCAATCTATTTGAAAACCACCTGTGACTAAAATGTTAACACCTTCACACTATTCACATGAGTCTTGAACTCCTATTCAATGATAACCTTGTTTTACAATATGTAATTTCTTATGCGACTTCATAAGCTAAAAAAAAAAAAAAAAATTGTTGTGTTTTTACTAGTAAAATTTAGGGCATGACACATGATCCATGATAAATTGAACAATACTAGATACTAAATTAATATGTATATCATTGTGCACGTAAATGATAAAAATATATATCAAAATACATGTATCCCTAGACAAAATTTTACACAAATATATATCAAAGATCATGTATCCATAGACAAAGTACTCAAATATATATATATATATATCAAAATACATAGATCCATATACAAAATGTGGCTGATCTTGCCATTAGAATGTGTATAATATCAATGTTTCTATATACAATGTGGCATATGCCATCTCAAAATGTCTCATGATGCATCCTACGAAAACTGTACTATCCTAGGGTGCTGGTGGATGATCAAAATGCAGCCTCTTCGCTGCACTAGGTGGATCGGATGCCTCCTACATAAACAAAAAAGGAAAACCCAAAATTAGACTACTAAATTTATATGATTCTACGTATCTAACATTGAATTACTCAAATGCATAATGATCTTTTCTGTATTGGAGATTAATACTATCAAAATTTCATAATAAATACCTCTCTTGTCGACCTCCTGCACTGGTCAGGAGTCCTCTCATATGCCCTTGGCAATGCTGGTACCTCTGTGATTGTGCGCTGTATATGTTCAAATACCTTTGTCAGATGAATCTACAATTTAAACTATAACATTATAATTCATAGCATGCTAAATTTATAACATATTTAATCATGAATTCAAACTACAACTTACTATTGTAGGCTCCTCCTCAGGAGTGAGTGGCCGCGTCATCAAATCTACATAACTGTCTTGTCGAACCTCATGTGCACTAGGAGTCTCCTATGAGATACAAAATAGTAGTTGTTAATATCACGAAAATTAGTTTTGAATTTATTTATGAAGATAAGTGATGCAAGAGCATCCCATGCTCATCAGGGGAACATTGAAGATCCAAGGCATTACAGAGGTCATGGAACATCTCTTGAAGTCAATTGGACAATCCTTGCACCAATTATGGCTCATGGAAGCATACAAAGTTATAATGTTGGACTCATATGTAGAAGAAAGTTGTAATTGGGCATGAGATAGGATTTTAGGATTTCATATGGTAGATGTGTCATTTGATAGGTTCATGTAGGTTGTCATGATCATATCTTGTCATTAGACAAGTCAAAACATTCTAGAATTGAGTTTTGGGGTTTGAACAAGCAGGCCCTAGTTTTTAAGCCATTTTAAGGAGGGTTTTGAAGTTTGGGTGTTTAGGAGTGTGACCAAGACCTATAATCTTGAAAATCCTTAGTGTGTTGGTCCCTTTGTTGAAGCCTTGGTGTGTCTAATTCCTCCTTGTGTGTTCCCAGAGTTGAAAGGTACATAAGTGGTGTCCAGAGATTTCTTGGTGAGGAAAGAAAGAGAATCAGTGAGTTGGCCCTTGGGAAGGAAGAAAACTTGTGGTGAAAATGCCTCCTAAAAATCAAATGGCTAGAGAACTTGAAGAATTGAGAGAAGAGTTGGCAAAAGAGAAAAGAGAGAGGAGAGAACTTGAAGCATCTAGAGTGAGGGAAGAAAGACAGATGAGAAGAGAGAGGCGAAAGCTTATTGCAAGGATAGAATCCTTAGAAAAGGAAAGGCAAGAACCTAGAGGAGAAGAGGTTAGAGGAAGAAATCGTGGAGAGAACCATGAAGAAGAAGAGGTTGGTAATGCAAGGCAAGAGCATGAGACAACAGATGATCCTGAAGAAAGGAGATTTATGAGAATCATTAAGGCAGTACAAGGTAATGGTGGGAAGAACCATATTGATTTTCCAATATACCAGGGTAAAATGGATAGTGAAGAAGTGCTAGGGTGGATAGAGGCCCTTGAGAACAACTTTGATCTTGAAGACATAGAGGCAGATAAGAAGGTAAAAGTAGCAACAACAAGACTAAGAGGAACATCACTCACTTGGTGGACTAGTGTTCAGAATGAGAGAGAGGAAAGGTGGTGCAGGGCACCTAACCTATGTGGCAGGGGGGAACAAGTATCTCTATTGCCGGACAACTTGCCACTCCATGAAAGCGAGGATTCAAGTAGATTAGGAAGTTGGAATAAAGGTTTGGTCCATATTTTACAAGTTGGTCTATGTTTTGTAGTAAAGGCACATGTAAGGCCCACAAGCATTTTGGTGTGGTTATAAACCAAGTGACTCCATGGGACCAAAAGGCCTTAGAATAGGGTATTTAGAGTCTAAATAGTATTAGCAAAAAGTGGCTGTTTGTTTGTTTTATGGTTGGGAACGCCTATATGGTTGTTCCAACAGTCATGTAGACCTTTATATATGTCATATGTGATCTCAGTTAAAAGGGGGAGATCAGAGTGTACAGTGGTTTGGAAAAAAAATAATAAAAACTTCAATTTTCTGGAAATTTACTTAGTTGCATTTAATAAATCCATATGACCAATTTTGAGTCAATGGAATAGTTTAGAAAGTTAGGGAATGCATAAAAACTATAGTTTGAAATTTGAATTTCAAATTCAAACGGTCATATTAGTTTTGGAGGGAAAGTAGTAATTTGGTATTTGTTTAATTAAATAAACCTTTGTAACCAACTTGGTCAGTTGGACAGGTGCATATAAGCCTATTTAAGTTGTAATGAACATATGCAAGACATGAATCATTATTGGTACGGAAAAAATCATAGAAATTGTATAGAACAACAATCATACTTTCCTCTGCATCAATTAAAAAAATAAAAAATAAATGATACTTATACATACAATGGGGCTCTCTATGTGAATGAAAATCCCTGATGATCTAGGACGCCGAATCTGTACAGGCTCATCGCCAGTAGCCACACCCTATATACAATAAATAATGTAATTAAATGAGATTAACAAAAAATTTTTACAAGAATTAATCAATATTTAATCAATTAGAAAACATCTAATTACCTTTCCTTTGTCAATGCATGCTGGCTCACCCCCCGCACTTTGTCCCCCTGGGGCAGGTGGTATCTGCAAGATAAAAGAAAGATTAGCAACCATATATGCTACAATATCAAATAGAAAAAAGAAATGCGAACACAACATAATGTATTGTAGATGTCTCAAGGCCAAATGAAATGGCCGAGAGTGTAGCATCATCTATCTGTCTGAGCTCCTCCTCGGTCATAAACTAAACATGAATGAAGATCACATACATGTAAAAGTCAGTATGGCTTAAAAATTAAAATTACTCTATTATAAAAATTAACTTTAAATCACATATGTCATAACAAAAAAATGTATACACATACTAACATCGAAGGAGTCCATGCCTCTACATTCCCCTCCTCTCTCGCATCAAGGTCTGTAGCCTCTGCACGTGCGTCTGGTGTATCCTCGTCTAATACAAAATGATACTCAGGAAGATCACCTATGGGACCCAGAAAAATATTCTTGCATGTAATGCAAGTGTGAGGCACACAAACGTGTGATGAGCTAGCCGATGATGAACTGGCACCAACATCATCAACACGAGGAGGCAAGACTGACCTAGCCTGAGATATCATTAGGCTACTCAGCCTATGAATGGCTCTGATGGTCTGAGAGCTAGCCTCTTCCATAATATTTGGATGCTACACTCGAGGAGGGGGGGAGATATCAGGGGGGGGACAAAAGTGCCAAGTTTCTTCTGCTGGGAAGAGGGTCTATCTTGAGGAGCTCCTAGTCCTAAGCCCATGTTGGGCTTCATGCTCCAATAGTTCACTTTAAGTTTCAACACAAATTCTGCATATAATTTTTGAAGGAAATAAAATGGTATGTCTAAATTGCCATGTGGAGGGATATCAAAGACCATCCACCAACGGTCCCAAAAATTTGCACGTATGGCGTCATTTGTGCACCATTTAATTGATAGTTTGGTTTTTTTTGGGTCAACTAGTGGGTAAAAGCATAGATCTGTGTCACCGTTTGTGATACAAAAACCTGTTTTGGTCAAATCTCATTTCTCTATCAAAACTCAATTTTTAAAAAGAACTAAAAATACCGTTTTATAGATTTTAGATTCAATATCATCATTATATAAATTTTTGAGTGTTTTGATTAGTTATAATATGCTATAATCTAAAAATATTATAAGTCGATATTTCAACATTTCAGAAGATGCTCTCTCAAAAAATGAAAAAAAATAGTAAATCATATCAAAAAAATAAAAAAAATATATTTATCACTAGAGCAAAGAATCCTCTTCATGAATATGTAATTTTTTTGTCAAGAAGGTATAGATTTGATAGGGAAGTTTTGACGAGAGGAAAAAACTGTTCGATTCTGACAAGGTCGAACTTGAGTACTTATAACAAAGAAAATATACATCAAAAATAATTATTTCTTTTTTTGTGCACTAGCTATACATGTCATCTATAAAATATTTTCAAATCATAACAAAAAAAGATGATTTGCACATACTTGTTTGACGGGAACTACATCCTATATTATTTACAGTTAAAAAAGGGACTTCAAAATAAAATAAAATGAATAAATTCTTAGTCAAAAAAATAATAAAAATAATAGGCATAAAATTCATAAAATTCTACACATTTCATCAGTTTACATCATCTTCATATTTTAAACGCAAATACCATTTTTTTTGTCATTAATGTTGAACTGTCACATTCTGATATCACTTTTCTTTATAAAAAGGTGACACAGGTTTGTGCTTTTACCCTGGTATACCCATTTTTGGGTTAGCAAAAAGGCTTGCCAAACCATCTTTGGTTATGTTGAGGGCCACGACCTCATCATAATCCAAACCATCATCAAACATCTGGTGCATTTTATCACGCCAACGAAGAGCGGCATTTTGTTGGTTTGTAAGAGTTTCAATGTTATCCACTATGGTGTTTAACGTGGATAACATAGGAGCCAGTGCAGGTACATTATTGTATGTTCTATGCAAACCTCTCAACTCAGTGAGATTTTCATTTATCAAATCCTTGATTCGAGGAGGGTTTTGAGGAGGTAGAGGATCATTTGGTGGACGGTTTTGTGGGGATACTAGATCATTTGGTGGTGGGTTGCGAGGAATATTATTCCCTGCCTCAGTGTCATCATTTTGATCAGCCATTCCTATTAAATTGCAAAACGTAATATATATTAAAAAAAAATCTAAATTTTAGCCATTTTTGTCAAAAAAACCCTAGATTCAACTAAAACAAACAAAATATTGTTAAAATCTATTAAATTTAGGTTAAAAATGAGTCAGGGGAGGAGGGGGGGGGGGGGGGGGGGCGAACATACCTAATATCTGATATCCAATTTGCTATCTGATATCCGATTTATTATCTGATATCCGATTTGACTGGCCCAAATTCGTGTGAAAATAAGGGCCGCGGGTCTGTGATTTTGTGTTTAATCCATGCACATTATATCGGATATCCGATATTATAATATATATAATATAACATATATATTACATTTTATATATTTTTATATTATATATTATATTTATTATATTAATTTACTATATATTATAATATAAAATATTATTATTATACTATATTATTATAATTTATAATATATTATACTTTTTTATTATATATTATATTATAAGATATTACTTTTTATTATTATATTATATTATATATATATATTATATTATTATAATATAATATGTTATTATAATATTATTATTATAGTATAATATTATACGATTATAATATAATAATAATATTATTATTATATTATAGTATAATAATTATTATAATAATAATATTATTATATTATAGTATAATAATAATTATAATAATATTATTATATTATAGTATGATAATTATTATAATAATAATATTAAATAATAATAATATTATTATAATATAATAGTATGATATATTATTTAATATTATTATTATTATTTTATATCAATAATAATAATATTAAATAATATATCATACTATTATATGATTTTAATTATTAGTCAGATATTGGATTTAAAATTAGATATCCGATATGATATCGGATATCTGATAAGGCTCGGCTTAACCTTCCAGGTTTGGTTCCTGGATAGGTAAAAAAAAGTCAGAGCAGATTTTGAAGCGCTTTTAGGCGTCTTCAAACTCTCTTTTTTTCACATCGCCACTTTTTGGCACACCATGATCCTGCACATACCCTATGTATATATAGATATATATACATATATCTATATATATGTATATATACATATATCTATATATATGTATATATATGGATAAATTTAATAAGTTCATTTATATTTAAATCCTTAATCTTTTTAAAATAACTAAAATCTGTTAACTTTAAAAAAAAAAAAAAGAGGAAAATTTTGGTGTTAATGTGAAAAAGGTAGAGTAGGCATTCTCTCAAATAAACAAAAACCCTAGGTCATTACAAGGCATGGGTAGATAACCAAGGATTAATTCAAAGAATCATTTTAAATCACTGTCTTCAGCCAAGCAACTAAGGAATTTCGACTATGAAGTCTAGATGGAGAACAAATTCTCTATTCTAGAGATGTTAGAGGAGAATGAAAGGAAAAATTGGCATAATCAGCTTACAAAAATTTCCCAAGAAAAGTGTCTAATGGAAGATTAGAAGTACCAAAGATTGCCCAAGGTGAATCCATTCACAATGTCTCAAAAATGATAGGTAACCTATGACCTTAGCCAATCTTTACCATTGATAGTTTAGACAATTAATTTAGGGTCTTTAACTCAACTAAGTATGACCATCCCAGTAGATGAAAACTCCCCCATCTATACTAGGGTCTAATTTTTTAGCACCTTCTGTTCCTTCACATTCTAATAGGGTAAGACATAATTCATCCCCTATTAAATCATATTGATGCTCATATATTCCTCTACACCAATGGTCTATGGTTGAGGTTTATGTAGTTTCACCAAACCCTAGAGGTCTTCAAGATCTTTAGGTTTCCCAAAAAATTACATATAACCTCATCTATATTTCCAATGACAAAATTGAAGAATTATTGCATGACTATCAAAAAGTTCGAATCTTTACAATATGGAATGGAACGAAGAAAGATCTAGTTCTCCTTTCAAATTAGTTAAACAACAATTGCAAAGAACAGGTAAGTGTTTCTCACTTTTCACAAAGAATTTTTTATTTACAATGTATAGATGAATCCTTTAACAAAGAGTTTATTTTTTTGTTTGAATGTTTTTTCAATGATCATGTTGTTAATTTTGTAGAATGGAGTCTAAGTTTTAGAGTAGAAGGGTTAGATATTATGTGTCTAATGTGGTATAGCATTTAGTCTTCACCACCAGAGGTGATCCAAATAGAGATTCTTAGGTCATTAAGGTTTTCATTGGGAGAACTCATAGGTATTGATTCCTCCTTTCAATACTGCAACAATGTCAAATTGCTTATCAGAACCAAGCTTAATTAACCATTTAAAATGCATAGGAAGGTAATAAAAAATAGAGCATCCTATGACATAAATCTCCAAACATTTGAAGGGAAAATATTAGAAATCATTAAGTTTAATACTATCACAAAAATTAGATTCATAACCTTGCCGCTCACTTCAAACTTTCATAGCAAGTTCCACTGGATAAGAATTTAGAAAAAGAAATTGAAACAAAGATCCTCGGATCAAAATACCTCTACACAGATTTATCAAAAGAATGAGAGACAAACAAATCTTCTATATACTAAAAGGAATGTCATTGAGAATAATAAGAATATTTTAGAAGCTAAAGTAAGCCTCAAATCAATAATAGTGGCTAATCCTAAGAAGAATTCAAAAAAAACACAAGGGAATAAGTCAAAAGCAAAATAGAGATTGAAAAGAAAGAAAGAAGTCACAAAGAAAATTTTTAGGTACGTTTTCCTCTTTTGGGATAGTGTTCTTCTCATACTTCTCTATTGTATATACATAATGTATGTTGTAATGGGGGGGTCTTGATTACTCCATCCATCCATGCATCTTGTTTTTCTCATCTCTCTTTCTATGGGAGGGTTTTTCCCATGAGACTTTCCCTTTTTCTCTACTTTATGAGAGATTTCATTGTATTTTGTACATGGGTACCTAACATGGCCTGGTAGCCGAGACCCATTATGCATTTCATTGTAGTTTTCAAAGCATTCCCCTAAGTTGCACTTAAGGGGGGGTGTTGGTGTAAATATATATTTACTATTTACACTTTACTTAAGTTTACTTAGGTTAATGCATTATTTTATTATTTATTTGGTGAGACACTTAGGAGTTTGTGTACTTTTATGAGTTGTCATGTTGACAACATAGAAGTAAGCAACTCTAATTCAGCACATCGTGTCCTTGGATTATTCAACTACTAATACCCTACAATAAGGAGTTTACCAATGAAATGTTGCTTGGAATATTGGAAGAAATAGAAGTAGATCTAAGATAGTTAGGAGAACTGACAAGAGTTGAGATAGCTTTCAATGCCTTGAATGTTCATCCAAGCCAGTCTAGAAGTGCAGGAACACATGAAGTTTTTTTGTTAGCAGCAGAACCAAATTTGATGAAGACAAGAAGATTGAGGAAGGTATAGAACTTCTTGTAAGAAGAGGAAAAATTGGTAATAATATCTTTAAATGTAGAACATGTAATGAGTTTGGTAATTATGTATCTAAATCTCCTTAAAGAGAGGAAAAGTATAAGAGAATTCTTAAGCTTAAAAGAGATTAAAATTGTTTGTATGCTAATAAAGATTAGGAATCTAATGAAAAAGGTTAGGCTGAAAGTGACGATGAGATAGGATTTGTAGCTATTATGGAAGATGATCTTGATAGAGAAATTAGAGAAGAAAAGGATCTAGTTTCCCAAGTTAAAAAGAAATCTGATTGGATAATAGATAGTGCTTGTTCACATCACATGACTAGTGATATGAATAAGTTTGTTAGATTGAGGAACTATAATGGAGGTATTTTTAGAGTTGGTAACAATGCAGCCTCTTATATTACATGGATTAGATCCATTACTTTAGATGGAAGAACTAACACTTTTGATTATTATTATTTTGATCTATTAAAGAATAATTTGTTGAGTGTTGGACTAATAGGGGACAAAGGGTATCAATTGAAATTAATAGAAAATACTTACACTATCAAGGATAAGAATGGCAAGATCATTGGAACTGAAACTAGGTCCAAAGGTAATGTATTTCATTTGAATCCCAATGAAATCACTTGTTTGGTTGCTAAAGTGGATAATATTTGGTTATTGCATAGGAGGTTTTTCCATATAAAATTTGATAATATTGTAAAGGCTAGTAGTACATTTGTAGTCAGAGATATACCTAAATTAATTAAGCCTCCTAATATCATTTGCAAACAATATATTTTGGCTAAGAAGAATAAGGTATCATTTCCCAACAAGAATTTTAGTACCACAAAGAAGCTGGAGAGAGTTCACATGCATCTAATTTGTCCCTCAATAACAAGAACATTCTATGGTGAAACTTATTTCATGATTTTTTTTGATGATTTAACTAGAATGATGTGGGTAGCATTTCTTTAAGAGAAGTACGAAGATTATGAGAAGTTTAAGATATTCAAGAATAGAGTTGAGAATGAATCTGGTGTTAAGATAAAATGTTTGAGATTAGATAGAGAAGAATTCACCTATAGAGAGTTTAACATGTTTTGTGAAGAGAATGTAATCAAAAGAAAACTATCTTCACCTAAGACACCTAAATAGAATGGAAGTGCAAAAAGAAGAAATAGATCAGTAGAAGAGGTAGCAAGACCCATGTTGTTTGAGAATGATGTATCCAAGACATTTTTGAGAGAAGCAGTCAATACAAAAGTGTACACTACGAACAAAGTACATCTTAGAAAAAGTATGAGCAAGACATCTTATGAACTATTGTTTCGTCATTCACCATCAGCTAAGTATTTCAAACTATTTGGAATCAAGTGTTATATTAAGTGAGATAATGATGTTGGAAAGTTTGATCCAAGAAGTGATAAAAGCATGTTTCTTGGCTATTCATTCAAAAGAAAGGCATACAGATGTTTTAATCATAGACTTAAGACAATAGTTTATTGTGCACATGTAAAGATTGAAAAAAAAAATTAGAACTAAGGAAAAGATGTTAGATTACAATTCAAATGATGAAGAAGATAATTCTAGAATTGTTAGACAATGTTGAAGTTTTCTTTGAGACTAAAATGATCTATACAATAATGTGTTAACTATTGAGAAAAGAGGAGAGAAAAGGTTTGAACCTAGAGATGAGATAAGAGTTGAGATGTTGACTCCTACCCCTAATAGGAATCTAGTAAAGAATCACCCTCTAGTGAAAATAATTGGAGTCAAAAATAAAGGTGTGGTGATAAGAAATAGAGTTAATGACGAGATATGTCTAATATTTTAAGTTGAATCTAAAAGTGCAGATGAAGCCTGTAAAGATGATCATTAGATTCAAGAAATGAAGAAAGAATTAGATGCGATTGTGAGGAATAAAATATGGGAGCTAGTTTTGAGATCTAAAGATAAGAATGTGAAAGGAACCAAATGGGTATTCAAAACCACAATGGATGATCAAGATGAAGTTGTGAGGAACAAGGCCATAATTGTATGAAAAGGTTGCTCACATAAAGAATGCATAGACTATGAGGAAATATATGTACCTATAGCGAGAATGGAAGAAATAAAAATGTTCTTGGCTTATGTAGTGAATAAGAAGTTCAAGGTATATCATATGGATGTTAAATCATCCTTCGTAAATGGAGAGCTTGAACAAGAAGTATATATTAAGTAGCCTAAAGCTTTCACTTTGAAAAAATACAAGGATATGGCATGGTGACTAAAGAAAGCTCTATATGGTCTAAAACAAGAACCTAGAAACTAGTATGCAAGGTTGGATAGCTATTTAGAAAAGCCTGGATTTGCTAATGGTACGACAGATAGTAAATTATATTTAAAAGAAATTGACAATGGTTCACTGATAATAGTTATATTTGTTGATGACATTATATTTGGAGGAAATTATGGATAAAGTGATAAGTTTTTTGTAGAAAATGAAGAATGAATTTGAAATGAGCATGATAGGAGAAATGAAGTTCTTCCTAGGATTGTAGATTGCATAGAATAGTGATGATATTTCCATTTGAAAAGATAAGCACTAGAAAGACTTCTTGAAGAGATTTTGATTCAAAAGTTGTAAGCATATTGGTACATCTATGATAATTGGTCACAAGTTATCTAGCAAGGATGAGACATCTACAGTTGAGTAGAAGAACTACAGATTAATGATTGGAAGTTTGTAGTATCTAACTCATGCCAGACTATATATAAAAATGTAGATGGGTCTATGAGATTTTCACAATCCATGAATATGAGTTTTAGTTTCTGGATTCGATTGTGTGTAGTTTTTTATCATCAACGTTTCAGATCATATTACATGATCCATCATCAAGATGCTAGAGAACATGAAGAACATAGAGAACATTTTTTTTTCTTCATGTTCTCTAGCATCCTGATGATGGATCATGTAGTATGATCTGAAATGTTGATGATAAAAAACTACACACAATCGAATCCAAAAACTAAAACTCAATGTAGATGGGATTGTAGCTAGACATCAAGCTTATCCTAAGGAATATCATTTTGCAATAGTAAAGAGGATATTCAGATATTTGAAAGGAACATCTGAGTATGGAATTTGGTATGACAGATTGAGTGATTTTTCTCTATGTGCATATACTAATGTAGATTGAGAAGGTAGGATGGATGACCAAAAGAGCACCAATAATGTAGCATTCCTTCTTGTAGGAAAATTGGTTTCTTGGTTAAGAAAGAAATAAGATTGTATTTCTTAGAGTATAGTTGAGGTAGGGTATGTTGTAGAAACTAATAACTAGAACCAAGTAATGTGGATGAAATAGATTCTAAAGGATATTAGAATTAATTTTGTAGAACTTATTATCATTTTGTGTGATAACACAACTATAGTGAGTATGTCTAAGAATTGTGTATTGCATTCTAAGACCAAGCATATATTTATTAAGTATCATTTATTGAAAGAGAAAGTAAGAGAAAAGAATATCAAAGTAGAGTATGTGAGTACTAAAGATCATAATACAAATATATTTATGATGCCCTTACCTAATGATACATTTAAGTATTTGAGAGGTATGTTTAGGGTTTTTCACTTGCATACTTCTAAGTAGATGATGTAGTATGTGCATTAGTCCAATGGTATAGAGTGATATTGTTAGGCTAGATTGGATGTTGATGCTTCCTATATGGGTTACTATCTATGATGAGATGATTCACTAAGGACTCTTGGTATTTGTTCTTGAATAATGTCTTTGGATACTTGAGCTGCTTGAAGACTTAGAGTAGTAAATTGACATAATGAGAACTTTGTCATTGATGTCAATGGGGGAGAGAATATGCATGAAAGACATCTCCTAAGAATAAATAAGGGATATTTTTAGATGAATGGGAGAGAGATAGTTACTAGGGAGATTTAGAAAGGTTCATGTAAAGAAGACAGAGGGATATCTCTATGGGGAAGATATGTATTGGGAGTTGTTTACTGTGAAAAACTATTGCCAATCCTAAAGAAGAAGAAGAACAGAGTAGTGTCATAACGGATTTTAAATTTGATTGATGAAAAGGATTTGAGAATATGAGAATAGCAATGGCAATAATAGAGTAATGTTTTGGTAATCATGGAGCTTAGATATTTTTCATCTATGTTTCTGTCAATGCCAAAGGGATAATCTGTTAGGATGAATGTTGATGGCGCTACATTGGGGGAGTATCCTAAGTGTTGGAGAGTATTGACATGTTGCATTCATGACCGTGTTTGTCATTGATGTCAACATGGTAGTAAGTTTGTGAAGATTGGAAGAGTAACAGAGAGAGATTATAGTTGCATAAACAAGGTTTTACTTGTTTAGTGATGTTTAGTCATGGACATGTTTAGTACAGTGTCATGATGACATGGTTCAATGCAAAAATTGTAATTCAAATATGTATGAAAGTTGTACTTGATTCATAGAGAGCAGTTTAGAGATAGAGTGTTTGGAAATTAGTTTCATATGTTTGTATTATATCTTTCATCTAAGATGTAATAAAGAGATGCATGGTCAGATGGTGATAAAAGAAAATTGAATAATAACATCAGTGGATGAGCAAGCCCTAGTATCGCATGTGTGAAGTTTCGTATATACTATTAACTAATAGTGCTATTATAATTGTAATTAGTTAATTATCTTACTATAATTAATTGGGAAAGACTCAAGGCTGACTCAAGGAAATATTTCAAAGATTTGGTATAAATAAAATATGTTTTCCTTATTTTTAAGGTAGCATGAGTGTTGTGAATGTTGTATGAAGTGTGAAGTTCAGAAGGGAGCAAAGTGCTTACTGAATGTGAGTAAGCAATTCAAAAAATTATTAGGTGCAAGTTTTGTGATCCGGTTACAAGATCATAACAAGAAAAATTTTGGTTGATAGGACTAAAAGGAAGGAAGTATTATTTATTCCTATTATTCTATAAGGAATAATATAGAGATCATTTGGACAATGGATTCGTTGGCCTTAACCTTGAAGTTGTTTGGGCAATGGGTCCAACTGTCTTCTACAACTCCTAATAGGGTTGGCATAACTCCTAATAGCATTTGAATCTTCTAACAATGATTCAAACTCTCTTAATAGCCTGACTGATATATATTGAATAATGTTATAGATTCCTAATAGGTTCCATCCTCTAATAAGGAATATTTATATTAGTACATCATCTTGTGGGTAACATCCCCATTGAGATTTTCCCTTTGAACAAGGGTTTCCATAGTTAACATATCTAGTGTTATTGTGTATGTGTATCTTATTGTTGTTTCTAATTATATTAATCATGTAGTTAAGTTTTTTATAGGTTGATAATTGTGATAATAGTTGGATCATTGATTCATTACCTCCCCCACTCAGTTATATTGGTGGACTATACAATCTAATAGAGCCTTAAATTTTTTCTTTTCATTTGCTGATTTACTGGACTATGTGCTAATTGTATTGGGAATGGTGGAAGCATTTTTGCACAAGAGTAGTCATTCCTATATTCTTCATATTCTTTGGAAAGTGTATTGATGTAAATCATGCACAATCAAAAGATCCCATCACTATAACATCTCTAGTTGGAAAGTAAAAGTGATGAGGTAGTTGGAGAAGTAATGATATTCTAGTTGTGGTGAAACTCATCACCAAGACACTCTACTTTAATCCAGGTTCTTCATAATCTATTCTTACCTTGGATTCTAGTCACTATATAAATTCTGAAATTAATGATAACCATATGTTTATTTATATTCTTGTTAGAGCTAAGAATGGTGTGCATCTATGTTGTTGGTGTTGTCAAACTTCAACTCCATAAAGAATGACAATATTCAATTTAACTTGTTGTTGTGGTCAGGCTCTTTATTTCCATTAAATTTTGTCTCATTTTCTTGAACTCAAATTCTTCTTGGTGAATTCTCTCCTTAAATAAGTTTTGCCTATTTGTTGCATGCACCATTAATTGTTTGCAAATGAGGAATCACAACTTAAACATCACTACTTGGAGTACAACAAGTAGGTTTATGATTCACAATCCATGATTAATTATGGAAAAAGAAATGGTCTATGAATGATTTGAATTACAAATTCTTGATTATTCCCTTGCATGAGTCTATTCATGTGATGCTGAATGATAGATTTCAAACAGAAAATATTGATGTTATAATTTGTGAATTTTTGTGAAGCACATTGAAAGATTTTTTTTATTCACTCCATGTGATATCTTATGTAGTTAATTAAGATGACATTAGAACTTAGCTCTAAATTCCACATTCATACCTAATGGTGTCAAACTTGCTAAGGGGATAATTTTCCATTTTTAAATTAGAAAAATGGGTTTCTAAACAATTTGGATGAAATATTCCATTTCCTTTTTACTAAAAGTTGGTATTGTTCTAGGCACTTACTCTATTATTATCCATAGAAGCTTGGTACATGACTTTTGGAGCCGTGCTCTTTTTAGTTGTTAAATTATTTTCTAATTAAGAAAAGTAAATGAGATTACTTCCCACATATTTTAAATTTTCAAATATTTTAATTAAAAGAGAAACATCAACCTAATTATGTATAACCTCATATCATATAAAACACAAAGACTATTATAGTAGATCTTTTTCTCCTTGTGGTATGTTGAGAGAGTGTCAAGTTCTCTACTACAGTTGGAATGCTTCATTTTGTAGTTAATAAACTAAAAATTTGTGATGTGTGCTTGAATATTTATAATGAATAAAATATACTATTGTAGAAGTATCTTTAGTAATCATTTCTATAAACTAGATTGTGAGATAAGGAAAAGTGTTTTGATTCGGTTTTTTGTTGCACAATATCAAACTCTTGTCAACTTCATTATAAGTGCACCACCTTGCAAACTTGGAAAATATGATATGAATTGTGTGTATAACATAGAGATTTAATTATGCTTTTATTTCAGCAAATGAGTCATGATGTGTATGCTCATTTGTAGCTTCATATGGAAGAATGCTTATTGTTAAATTATAAAGTCTTCATGTTTATAGTAAGCATGTGAAACATGTATTCCTCTATGTAGATAGTGCATATGGAAACATTTAGTTTTAAAAAAATTAACTTAAATTGTCTATGATGCTTATCTTACATGTTTAACAAGCATATATGATGGTTATGATGTGAATTATAAATAAGGATAACAACTTTCTTCTAATTATGACAAATGGAATACTGGCCTAAATTGTGGTATTGTGAATGTCTAAAAAGTTGTAGATGGTTTTAGAATATGATTTCTTGTTACCACAGGATTCCATTACTCTCCTACTAGTTTTACTTGTTTTGACTTCCTCATTGTTAAGTTGGGTATCTTTTATGTCAAAAATGATTTCGGAGAACCTTAACAACTTCATGGTAGGGTGGTAGAGCACTACTACAATATTCTCACCCTTACGAGTCTTGAGCAGGTTCTTGAGCCTCTATTGGAATGGTTGACATGTTCGGTACTTCTTGGTATTCTAGTATATGACTCTTGGTTTATTTGGTATATATTAAGTTCATTGAAATTATTTTAAATTAATGTTAATTGGCAATTAATGTTGACTGGTCAATATTCAAATGACCTTGACTCTCATTGAATCTTCTACTTTTTAAGGATAGTGCTGATGTGACATTAATTTTAGAAGGACAATCCTTGCATCAAGTGATGTAGTCTTTCTTTCCATGAAGTGACGCATATATCAAATATCTCATTGATATTGAATTTAATTTCAGAGTAAAAAATGAATATTAGATCATTTCAAACTATGTGATCAAATTTCTTGAGCTATTCAGTGGAGCAACTCACCATCGAGCTCGGGCTATGTCCCAAGTTCTTTTACCAGATTATTTTAAGGCATAGACATATATCTTCTACCCACGATTTTCTATCTATCGCAATGGGAAATTCTGTGAAACAGACCGCGGGTGTCCTTTACAATTCTACATTCTTTTCAGATAAAATAGTTCAAAACTTCTACACATGTGAATGATGAACCGACACCATTACCAACCCCCTCTAATCACAACCGCCTTTGTGAGAGAGTTAGAAAACTAAAATTTCGTCTTAATTGACCACTTATGTATGGGTGTTTATCCACAAGGCTCGATGGTAAGCCAACCCCCTCTAATCACAATCGCCTTTGTGAGAGAGTTAGAAAACTAAAATTTCGTCTTAATTGACCACTTATGTATGGGTGTTTATCCACAAGGCTCGATGGTAAGCCAAGGAGACATTATATTTAACAGTTAACATGCTTTGTCTAGTCGCTTCCACATTTGCAAACATGTGTAATCATTGCATTACATGAGATCATCATTTTACTTAGCATTTCGGCAGCTAGTTCATAAACTAGAAGGACTTCCATGTTTCCCTGACCATCAATGCCTATCACTGCAATTGAATTCAACTAAAGTATTCATAACTCTTCCATTAAATACAACACAAAATTATTTCTTTGAGACATAATTTTTCCTATAATCGAGTACTCCCATCACATCAGAGACGTAACCATGTCGAACTCCTCACCATTCAATGCATTTAAGTTTGGCTTTATAATGGTACCCATTTGAGTGCATCAACTTTATTTTAAAAACTTTTTGAGACACTTTGTCAAATGCATGATGAGTTCTTATTCTAACTCCATTGCGCTCATTTTGTCAGACACGTAATCGCAAGTCTAGTCGAACCCATTCACCATAGATTCATGACATTTTGTTGAACAGTTGAGTTCATATGAAGATTCCACATTTTGCATGCATGTCTATGTAGACATTGAGCTCCACGAGGCAGGCAACAGATGATGGGCAGCGGAGAAGAGTAGTATCACTCATCTTCAAGCAATTCAAATCCTTGATGGTGCTATGTTGAACATCTATCGAACTCATAGTCAATGCTTCAACCAATATTTTTAGAATTTTTTGAAGTCTCTATAACCATATCATCTCATCCATAGTTTTCCAAAAGGTAATCACACTTTTCTCGAATGCCTTTTCAGTTCATTTACCATGTCATGGTTTCGGTTTTCTTCAATCAATGTGCGGGCATGCTCATTGAAAGAATCTAATTGTGATTGCCTATGTGCCCTACACTTAGCAGAGGTATTGTTTCAAACACTTGGTGCGCTTCCTACAATCAAATTGTTTCCATCGATTTCTTTGAGCTAGTATGTCAAACAGTTTGCACAGTTCGTTTTTCGGTTTTCTTCGATCAATGTGCGGGCATGCTCATTGAAAGAATCTAATTGTTTCGGTTTTCTTCAATCAATGTGCGGGCATGCTCATTGAAAGAATCTAATTGTGATTGCCTATGTACCCTACACTTAGCAGAGGTATTGTTTCAAACACTTGGTGCGCTTCCTACAATCAAATTGTTTCCATCGATTTCTTTGAGCTAGTATGTCAAACAGTTTGCACAGTTCGTTTTATAACCTGGACATTTTTGGATGAATGTCTGGCAAGGCACTTGCAACTCACATGGCTGATCATAGTTTAACATCTCAATTCTGTGCATGTCCATACAGGAGAACCATGACTTATTGGAAGACATCTTCTATGTACAGTCACGCTGGTAAAATGAAGGGCATTCAGTCTGCTATCAAATATTTTCATCAGAGGCTGTGGAAAGGTTGTTTATAATCAAAGGGATTCAATCCTTCTCCTAATTGCATGGATTTCTGAGCAGCCATGTTTGCATTTGATAGGAATGCTTCATTTATTAATAACTAACAAACTCCTCCCTTTTCACCCAAATTGTAAATATGCATTTACAACAAATTTTATTTGTAGGTGCAAGAACTATATCGTCCCATGATATTTGATCTATTGCTATGAGCACATTGTGTACACATCAATTTTGTATCTATATTTTCTCGAATGTATTGTACAAACAGGTGTGTAGTTCATATAAAGTTTTGATTCCATCAAAAACAGTTTAGATTATATCTTTCGAGTTTAGTTTTCAATTGGTAGTTGTTTACAATTGCTGTTTGGGTTTTTGGAAAGTATGGGTTAGACTTAAGGGTATGAGTTTTGGGCAGAACTCAAATTCTAATTTTAACTTGTGGGAAAGTTAAGGTTTTAGAGAGAGTGCACATAGGTTTCTAATAGGGAGGGAATGTTGGAATGTTGATCTGTAGAAACATTTGATCATTAACTTTAATTTCCCAATTTTAATTTTCTAACTTAAACTTTTCAAGAAGTTGTGGTTTTAGAAAGAGACAATGCATAGGTTTAGGAAGAGAGAAAAAATGTTGACCATAGAGGCAAAGGCTGAACAGTACCTTTCTAACTTTAACTTTTCCAAAAATCATGGTTTATATTTTTCCCTTTTTGAATCTTAAAATTCCATATAATGTGTAAATTTTAAAACATCATAACTTTTGAGGCTCAATTGAAATTTGGAAAATTTGAAGTGTAACATAGAGCTAATAGTGAGCCAGAGTAATTGGAATCATGAGACTACCAAATATTAGGTAAAACCCCTACCCATTTTAAAACTCAGTGTTGGATATTCATTTGCATAATTTGACTAAAAATTTAAAAATTCTAGTTAGGTAACTAATAGGACAACAGAATTCAAAAGGGATTGTGCTTGGAAATTCTCCTTCTCCCCACATACATGTAGTTAATGTTTTAGTCTATGACATTGAGGTCTCTACCCTATTTGAGTGCTTGCATTGCACCATTAAACAAGTTGAAATCATCTAGAATATATTATGCACTTTGCAGATGTCAACATTAAGAAAATATGCCACAAACATGGAGTTTGTTTAAGAGTAGACATGCCAAACTTGAACATGATGGTGCTATAACTTGCATCAAATGTGCTCTACAAATGTCAAACGAATAATAAAGGTAAGAGGATAGAAAAGACACAACTTTTATTTCTGTTTTGACTATCAATTTTTTGCAATTGGTTACTATACACTAGAACTACTCATATTTTTGTTGTCATTGCATTGTTGAAAACTATTCTTAATGCATCAACCAAGAATGTGGATATGTAAATGTATGGAATTTGGTGTTACTTGTTATAACTCATATATTTAATAGAGGTAAAGATGACAACTTTGATGACATTCCCTAATTTTTATTGATTATGATTATATGCAAAATTAAGTAATAATGCATAATATACTATTAAACTAATGAATCTAATCTAAAAAAGACACATAAAATAAAAGAATGTCATATTTGAAAGCCCACATGGCAATTATAGCTTTTATTTAACAACCCCTTTAAGTGCCTATAAACAAGGATTAATTAATTTTTTTACAATTAGGGCATTCAACTTTTGACCTGCAAAACAAGTACAACATAGAATATTGTCAACAGAAACTTCTACTCAACTTGTTAGAAATCTTAATGAAACATACAAAAATTTAATAAAATCAACTACATAAAATAGATATGTAGATACAAAGAATAGAAATATAGTTATAATGAACACAAATCCATATAGGTGAAAAACATAGTAGAAATAGAAGGGAAGTATTAATATATGAAGAGGAGGTGTACATTAAACATACATGCATCAAGATAAGATGAATGCACATAAATAGAAAGAAAATGTGTTGGTATGAACTTTATGCCAGAAAATGATGGATGCTTCAATATGCTTAATGGTGTAGTGCCTACCCCTAAGTCACATTTCAGTTATCATTGCCAAACTCTTTTAGGCTAGTTTTATACTTGATGTTTAGTAGCATTACTTTCAGATTTTCAGATATTATTTCAGATTCAGTTGGTTATATGATGAGATTACTTGGTACTCTATATTTCATGCATGTATGATGATTATTTAGTGTTTTCAATTATCGATGATGATTAGTTAAATGGTTTATTCTCACATGTGTCTTCTTATGGATACTTACCCCATACTGCATGTGTATGGTGCACATGTTTTTTTTCTTTATGTATGGCATTTCTGATGTGGTTAAGGAAGGGAATCGTAGTTAGTTGCTAGTCAAGATCTACATGATGCACCACTTCCTGCCATTGCTTGTTTAGCTTAGAATATTGTGTCTGTACATGTGTGGATTTTATGTAGGTTGCAAGTACTAGGTATCAACTTTCCTGAATTGCTAGGATGAGCGTATCCTATCACATTATCTCAATGGTAAGAGAGGGGAGATAAATTCTCAAGTCCAAACTCTAAACCTTTAAGCCATTGTCCTAATTAAAAATTAGGACAAGTATCTTAGTCAAGTACCCTCTAAATGCATTAGATGGCATTAATTCGTGATTATAACCCTTTGTTTAATTTAGTATGTGTTTTGCTATGATGGGCTTTCGTATGTTGTCTTTATGAGTCTTTGGTGTATTTTATATTAATTAAGTCTAATTAAAAGGTTAACTTAATGATTTAATTTAATGGAAAATTAATATGATATTTTTAATGTTTAATTAATTGAGAAAATAATTAAATAAAAGAATTAAATTTGGAGATAAAATTTTAAGGATAAATTTAGAATGTGATAATATTTATTTAATTTAATAATAATATATTTAGAGTTCATTTTAAATAAATGCTAAATATTATTGTTATTTAAGTTAATTAAATATTTTATCAATTAAGTTTCTAAAATTAATTAAAAGTAAAAGATATTAAACTATTAAAAGTTTAAGATCGCACGATCTAAGCATGAGTTTAAATATGAGAAATTAATCAAAAGATAAAATAAGTGAATATAATAATGTAAGTGCACATGGGATTAAAAGTAATAAATTAATTAAAAATAGAAGTCAAGTGGAAAATTAAATAAAGTTATTTCATAATTCATTTAACGTGCATTAAAAGATAAAGCAAAGATAAATAAAGTTGATTTGGAGTTTGAGTCTTGTGAGCAAGGAGTCCACTCGGGTGAACACACAATTAGTGCCCCGATTTGAGGAGAAAACTCCTTATCACAACTTTGGAGTTCATTATTGGGGGATTGAGAATTTTGGAGGAATTTTGGAGAAGATTTTTGGAGGAATTTTGGAGAAGAATTTTCGAGGAATTTGAACACAAATTTCTGATAACAAATTTCAGAAGGGGAATTCCAGGAAAGAATTTTAGAGAAAGGTTCTTAAAGAGGAGCGAATTCTCTCATAGTTTTCGAGGATTGTGTATTAGCATCAGGCTCAGGTAGGGTCTTGTGTTTTGATCACTGATTAATTATGCAATTATCCTTTCCTATCTTCTTCGTGCCTGTGGATTGTATATCTGAATTCTCTGTGATGAAAGCTTAAATATTTCAATATTGTAAATTATTAAATGCTTGTCAATATATTCAACATACGTAGAGATTAGAAAAGTGATCAGGAATCCTTGTTGCTAGATTAAAGAAATTAGGATTTAATTTGGGGAAGGTTTGAATTTTTTAAAAAATGAAATTCTAAATTAGAAGTTTGGATGGTTGACAATATTTTCTCTATCATAGTAGGAATGAAAACAATTTAAAAATTTTAAAAAATATATAAATATAGTATAAAAGAAATTAATAAAATTAGTTGTGAGTGAGGAGGGTCTTGTTTTAATTAAAAATATTCAAAAAATAATAATAATAATATTTGGGAGGTTTGTTTATTTATTTATAACATAATATTTTTATGGAAAAAAGAGATTTGTATATATAAAAAAAAATTATAAAAAAATTAAATTAAATTTGGGAGGGAGGGGGAATTAACCCCACCCCATCCCCTTACCTATCTATATTTATTATACCCTGCTGCTAACGCAAGGTCAGCAGCAGTGGTAGTACACAGTACTGCCGTGACCGCAAGCCCTGCGACAGTCGCAAGGAAGCCACAACCAAGGCTGGTGGGCCTTTAAATAAACACCTGTATATATATATATATATATATATATATATATATATATATAGTGCATGGTTATTTTATGCATTTTTTGATATGTATTTTGATTTATTAAATATTTTTAATATATTTTAATTAAAATTATTAAATGTTTTAAATTTATTAATATATTAAAATTAAAAATATTAATATTTTTAAGTTATTAAATTTTATTAAGTGTTAAATATTAAATGCTTGCTAATAGTAATAATGTCATTTATTAATAATGATAATTAATTGTTTATCGATAGAGTAAGATTATTTTATTTTATTAATTATTTTAATTAAATGAAACTTAATTAAGTCTAATTAATATATGAGAATATATAGTGGAATTAGAATTACAAATGTTGACTTTAATAAAATCTGAGTTATTTATATTAGAAGAATGATCATTATTATTTTAATAATTATCTATCCTTTGATTATTTTCAGGGAAATGACTTAATGGGGTAATTTTATATTTAATTTGAAGAGACGAATGGGCTTAACTATAAGGATTAAGATGTAATCTTTTAAACTCGAAAACTTACACTAGAATGGAAACTAGAAACCTTACTATAAATTAAAATATATGTGTTTTCAAGACTTGACCAAACTGAAAGATTATCTTGTTTTCCATGTGTTGTCTATGTTTGGGATTTGGGTGGTCCTAGAGTGTTGACCAGTTTAGGACATTTACCAGAGGCTCAGGTTTTATGTGATTGTGATATTATGATGATTTGTTCTTGATCTTTCTAAACCCAACCACGGTGTTGTGTTGATATGCTCTATGATGGATGTTTTTATTGTTTATTATTGCTTTCTAATTTCCTTGTGTGGAGCTGAGGTCTATGTTATGAGATTCCTAACTTAACCATTTTTGAGTCATCAATCAGTTATACTTGGGTTGCTCGTTGAGAACCATTGGATATTGTGACTTATCATTGATGCCTTCAGTTGCTGATAGAGAACTGTTGTGATCATTATGATTATCATTTGATGCTTTCTAGTCACTTGTATAGGGTTGAGGTGATATTTTTTATTAGTGATTTCATGAGCCTAGGGTAGGTTAGCTATATGTAGTGTCGGGAAGTGGCTTGCAAAGGGGGTCAAGGCCCTAAGAGGCTGCCTAGAGAAACCCATTGTAATTTTTTTTAATAAGTGAAAACATCTCATCTAAATAATGACTTAAATGAACCTAATAAGATAATTGTATGTTCTCTCCCATGCTTTGAATGCTAGTACAGACTAGGATGGGGTAGTGAGAATGCTTGGTTGTGACCTTGCACTCTGTAGTATGCCTCGTCAGTATGAGAGGATACTAGTGGCCGCAAGATCACAGGGCACCCAAGATTCCTAAGGGATTTCTTGAGTAACTTCCAACATGACTTTTGCGATGACACCTTCCCACTTGCATAGTAGGTTTCCTGCATGTCTTTGTGTGCCTTTGGGTCTAGATGTCTATCCATGTTGGAACCTTTGAGTTAGTGTACTTTTAGGATTTCCCAGACTTAGAGAGTACTTGTGTTTTGTTTTTTCTATATCTTGTTTGGGACTTGAGACTATCTCCTTAGGGCAGTGGGAATGGACCATTTAGGTTCCATGCAGTCGGGTGGTAGTGCTTTATACTCTTACCATTGAGATTCATCTGTGGTCACCATGGCTAGAGCTTTCTTGGTTGTCATTTACCTTCATTCTGTTCATGGATTATTAAGATGGATGGTTAGATTTTATGATGGATGTTTTATCATTATGGATGTATGGATGTATCATATATGGTGAATGATTTCATTTATTTTCTTGCACATGTATCATGGATCTAAAGAGGATGATGTATTTCTATTTTTACATATGTATATTCTTTTAAACCTTTCATACCCTATGACATGTACAGTGGATGAATGAGCATTCTAAATTAATTTTCCAAGAGGCATTCAGAACAAATGTGTATTAAATGGACATTGGACTTTATAATTATTTTTTCATATGGAAGTGGCATTTGATGGACTTAGTTTTAGATTAGATTTAAATGTGACTCAATGTCTTGGGATCCTTAAGGATTGTAACCTATTATGTATGTTTGTTGATTATTACATATTATTGCTTCCACTACTATGTGTTTGATGTGCATGTTATAGTTTCTTACTTCAAAAAAAAAAAGTTTAGCAAACTTAGTACCTTGGCAGGGTGTTACAAATGGAAACTATGTTAAAAATTGCATGTGTAGTGCAATGGAATGGAAGAGAAGGATTCCATAAAAGATGAATAAAAAGGGTATAGAAATTTGTCAGAAAAATAAATGTTTGGTGATATGGAATGAATGTAAAGCTTTAATTGATGGATATTCCAAGTTTACTTGTGTAAAACTTGTACCCTTGGGAGAATTTACAGTTAAGTCTTCTTATCTATGTTGTATGGGGGAGATAGTTTCTCAAACTAATTGGAAAAAGTCTTGGCACCCTTGAATCCTACCAAAGATAAACTTCTTCTAGTGGATAAATTTGCATAGATCAATCCTCACTATTGATAACCTCTAGCATAGAAGGTGTCAACTTGTTAACTATTGTATTGTATGCCTCCAAGATGCAAAATCTATTCCATGCCTACTTATCTACTACCCTTTTCCACAATTTTGTGGAGGGAAGTTCTTTCCCTATGGGAGGTCCAATGGTGTATGGAGAATGAATTCAAACAATTTATTTATTGGAATAGGCAAGCAATGCATACTTATCTTAGAAACTTATGGTCAATTATACCCCCATATGTTACTTGGCATATCTAGAAGGAAAGTCCAACAATAGGATGTTTAGGGAACAATACAATACTAGTTTGGGTGTGGCCCAATAGGTTATTAGGCTCATAAAAGAATTTAGTGGGATCTATCATTGGGAACCCCCTCCCCCAGAATCCCCTGGTGGTCTAGACATGAAATGGGCTTTGATGTGGAATGTTGAATCAATCATGGTGTAATTTAACAATTCGAAAGCCCTAGCTAGGAAGAAGTTGGTGTGGCCCCCTCCCCCTCTATATTGGCTCAAACTAAATTTATTTCTTTGGATATGATCGGCAACACCATAGTGGTAGGCATCCTCTATAATAATATGTGAAATATGGATGTCGCCTATGCTAGTAACTATGGAGGAGGCTCTAGCAATGAAGCCAAAGGTATAGCACTCCAATGGGGGCTAAGGATTTTGAGATCCCAATGGATCAATAAGGTAGCTATTAAGGGGGATTCTGTGCTTATCATTAAGGCCACTAAGGGAGAAGGATAGAACAACTAGTTGATTAAACTCATAATCAAGGAAATATGAAAGTTTTTGGAATATTACCATGACATCCAAGTGGTGCACATATATCAGGAAGGGAATGGTGTGGTAGACGAGCTAACCAAGTTTGGCCATGGTGTTAGGGGATTAATGGAATGGGGGGACACTAGAATGTTGCCACCATCAATGCAAGTGGTGATGAAAAGGGAGCATACTTTCAAAAATGCCATTGAAAAATCAAAACAAGTTACAAGCTATCTTTTTTCCATGTGGGTGTAAGGATAAGAGGATCCATAAAGGGCTTGTTTAGAAAGATTGTAGGAGGATATGCATTAATGTTTCGGCTATCGTGAATATTGATTAATTTCGTAAGAAGATGTCGAGGGGAGATTTAGTGAGATATTGAAGGTGACCTACTAATAATCATAATGACAACTTACTGTATTCCCACATAAACTAGAGCTAGCATTGCCTGCCTATAGAGGGAAAGAGATCGCTCACACATGTCATGGAGGATGGATTCCTATCTTTTGGGAAACTTTGTAGAGTTATGATGACCATCCAAAGCCTTTTCAATTTTATCATTCAGGATTCTCATTTTATATTTGGTAACTATCATACCTACAAAGAAGCTATGTCATCTAAAGATTTGCTTGTCAACCTAGGTGAAAACATTAGTGTTATTGATCACATAGAACTAGTGGGTGTGGAGGAATGCATTGATAGAAGTGAGGTAGCAATGGTTTATTTGCAAGAAGGTAGCCTCTTACCATATATAGAGGGTATGGGGAAGCATGACAAGAATGTCTTGATGTATTTCTTCTAGACTTGAAAGGACAGAAAGGTGACCATTAATAGTGTTAGTGTAAATAATTATTATTTATGCTTTACTTAATTTTACATAGGATAAATGCATTATTTTATTATTTATTAGGTTAGACACCTAAGAGTTAGCATTGGTCTATTGTGCTAGTTATTGTGCTTCTTGGTCTTGGGTGAATTTTGCACTAACGCAAATTCTTACATGGTATCAGAGTTATACCAAATTCCTACAAATAGCATGGGATTTGAAATCTCTAAGGAAACCATTATGAGGACTAGAGATTTTACTATGGAAGGAAAGAAATGGTAAAGGTAGGATAAGGTTAATGAGGAGCCTAGTTTTAGGAAATTTTTCAAACTCAAGGAGGAACTAACATGAATGTGGGAATAATTTTCACAAGAAGCCCTCCCTAAGCCTTGGGACACCATCTACTATGTGATTATGTGGTATATCATCCTTGAGGACTGCTTCAGGTAATCTATTATTACCACTTCTCTATTTTGAATCATTTCAAGATTCTTGACCACATTTCCTTCTCATTTTTGTTATTGCATTCACTGGAAGATTATATTTTTAAGTCCAAGAGGAAACATGAGGGTAAAACTTTCTACTTTATCCATCAGGGGCTTATGAACAAGTTGTATATCCAAAACCTAGTCCAAAACCTACCACTTTTGGTTAACCCTCCAACCTCTGTGACCCCCTAAGTCTCCCTGGACCCTGGACCTGGCCCTAGCTATAAATAGTTTAAGAAAATCCATGGCCCGAAAGTTAAAATAGACCCTAAAGTCAAAATCAGCCTCATAGAGTCAGACTTGTGTACTAAGAAGGGTACGTATAGCACTAGGAGGACCAATTACTGCCTCCAGTTAGATAAATTCAAGTCCCCCCAAGCAAGATTCCACCACTGAGTCTTCCAACAATGATGTCAAACCCATGAGAATAAAGAGATTGCCTCAATCTAACCCTAGCCCTCACAGTCATTCCCATATCTCTGACACCCTAAACATTACCCTAGCTAGAAGTCTGGGGGAAGACATCACATCCCCTAGGAGAGAACTACACAACGATAGTGGGAGTAAAGGGAAGAACAACCATAGTAAGGCCAAACTAGAAAGGATGGAATATTATGTGAACTAATGGACCAATAATTAAACTAGTATCTACCAGTGATTTGAAACATTGGCAAAGTTTTCCACCAAGGCCATGCCCTCCACAGCATAACCTTATATTTTATGTAGGAAAAGAAGGAGGAGAAGGACCTAGACAAAGCTACTAAGAGCATCCGATCCATCTCTAGTTTTCTTGTAGAGGATTGGCTAAAGACCATCCTCAACAAATCAATTAAGGTTGAGGGGGAGGTTTTGGTCAAGGATGTTGCTGAGGAAAAGGAGGACAAGCAAGGGAAGGAAGATGGTAGTTAGCTCTAGTTCTAGTTTTTTTTTTATGTGTAGTTTTTATGCTTGGTACTTTGAACTTGATATCCAAAGGGGTTTTATCTTTTATGATTATGTTGATTAATAGTAGCATTTTGTTTAGGGGTTTTTGGTCCACTTTACAGTCTATTATGGATATAAAACTAAGGTACAATAGTACCGTTAATCATGCTACTAACATATTTTCTTTTTTGAGGTTTAAAGATGACATACGATAGACAACTGTGAGGTTACCTCCAACAAATTTTTCAACCTATTTGTTACTTAGGGTCAGCCCCTTGTCTTTTTTGGCTACTATCTAATACTTCAAAAACTTGAAGACTTGAAAGGACCTATTACTCCTTGGTGGAGCAAACTACAAAGAGACAAAGAGGAGAAAGGTGAAATGAAGATCACAATATGGATGTTGATGTTAAATAAGTTGAAGGCCAAGTTCATTCCTACTGATTATGAACTTGACATGTTTAAGAGACTACAAAATCTAAAACAAAAAGATTTTTCTATGAAAGATTATATTGAGGAGTTCTACAAGTTGACTATTTAGTTTGGGCATAGAGAATTGTCAAAGGAAAAGGAATTGGTATATTAATGCTTTGAGATTTAATATCCAAGATGATGTTGGCATTTTGAAAATTTATTTGATTGAGGATGTGTTAGAATTCTTTAGAATAACTGAGAGGGGGGGGTGAATCAATTATCCAAGGTCCAATGCTATCCAATACAACTTTGTCTACAAATCCTTAATGGCACATAACTGAAATTATCATGCATGCAATTAAACATTAAACAACCATAAAAGATAACATGCATCACACCATAACACTAAGGATTTTGATGACCTAGAAACCCTCCAGGAATAAGAAGGTAAAACTGGGATGGGGATGATACCCACTGAATAACTGCACAATTGATTTCAACCACTCCTGATGGTCTGCCCTGTTAAAGGCCTACCTTATTAAAGGCTTTACACAATGTAAGATGTGACCCTGTTAAAGGATTTAAGAACATTCAATTTAGAATGTCACCTTGTTAAAGGATTTACATAGATCTGTTAGGTTCACCCAAGTCCATGGGATTTACAATCACCTTCTCAAAAGAATCTTTCATCCCTCTCTAAGGATCTCCTATCCTCCTCCTAAGGATCTCTTTATCCTTCTCCTGAGGATCTCTTTATCTTTCTCCTGGAGATCTCTTTATCCTTTCCCTAAGGCTTATCCACCTAGCTTATTAAGCTAACCTAGCAATGTAGGGTTTCAGTGTCTAATAAAATGGTAAGAAAGTATTAGAAGGGTTTTGACATTCAATACAGATTGTAACTTCAACCTTGCAAATTTTAGATCACTATTTAGTCCTTTTTATTGCTTGGCTTTCCTCCCTTGTAGTGCTGACAGCTTGTTCACCCTTTAAGATCTGTCTCCTTAAGTTCCTCCACTTGTTATGCCAATGCACTCCATGGTCACTTGATCAACTCAAAGTCTTGATGCTCTATTCTTACTCCTCTTGGCTTCTTCACATGATCACACTTATGACCAATTCCCTCTCATGCATGCACATTTATTCTCTGACCTATAAATCCTTATAAAGAAGTTATGTTCTTGATTTCCAGCTCAAATCTTAATTTGATCTTGAGAAAATGGTATTTTTTCCCTCCAAATTGCTTCCTCTAGAAACTTCATGATAAATCCATTACCATTCACCTTGAATTGGTTTGCATGGTTTACCTAAAATTCTGTGACATCTACTCATCATCCTTATCATCCAACTAATTCACAAAATTTGATGTAACAAACTTATCACTATTGATCTGGTGAATCTTTGACTTAACAAATAATTCAGCAACTCGGCATTATTGGTTTACTGATGCTCGGCTCCTTCTGTGTCACTCAGCTTCTGTTGTTAGTTTACTAGCACTCGACACCTGAAGAAATTCTGTGTTACTCGATACCTGATGTTCACTTGGCACCTGAAGAAAATTTGTGTTACTCGGCATCTTATCTTCACTCGGCATCTAATGGCTACTCGGTACCTAAAGATCACTTGGCATCAGAATCTTGCTTGGCACCTGTATCTTGCTCAACACCTGTATCTTGCTTGGCTTTAACTGAGAATCTATTCGGCACTAACTAGCTAGCTTGGCTCTCTCCAATGAACTTAGTTAATCGTTACATCTTTGATGTGTCTTAGTGTGTCCATCCTCTGTGTCTTAGAGTATGTCATCAATACAATATTTCATCAATGGCTTAGTTGATCCTTATACTTCATTACAACATCATAAGTTCAACCTTTCTCTAGGTACCCTAGTTACATCTTATTGATTGTCACCTCCTTGTCAATCAACCAATTGATAGTATTTGGATCACTTGGGTAATTGTCATTCCTACAAGTAGCAAGTTTGACATCAATGACAAAACAATGATTGAAAACATTCTTTACCAGTTCCATTATTATTCATTCGTGATCTTTTCAATCATTTCCAATAGGATGCATATCAATATGCCCTAAAGGAACAACATAAGTTGAAGAGGAAAAATCAAGGTAATGCTAGAGGGAAGGAGAAGTAAGATAGCTCAACAATTTAACCTAAACTAAGTGATGAAGATGAACTAAAACCTATTGATCAAAAGAAGCGGATAGGTAGAGGTGATTGTAAGGGTACTCGCTACAAATTTGGAGATGTAGGATATAGATTTTATGAATGTCCTAAGGTTGGTGATAGAAGAGTTGTTGTGGATGAAGTTGAGAACCATGATATTCAACTTGAAAAAGGAGAGAGTTTATTGGCTCAGGGAGTATTGTTTGGTCAGAGGACACTAGATTCTTGTTAGAGGACTAGTTTTTTTAGGACTCATTCTAAGTCTAGTGGTAAGGTCTACAATGTGATTGTGGATGGTGGTAGTACTGATAACCCTGTTGCTGAGGAGATGGTTCAGAAACATGGTTTGAAGAGAGTGAGAGATTTTTATCCTTATAGGATTAGTTGATTGAAAGGTGTGCATGCCTCGGAAGTAAGAGAGTAGTGCCTTGTTGATTTTTCAGATTGGACAATATAAGGATTAAGTGTTGTGTGATATTGTAGAAATGAACAGTTCTCATAATCTTCTTAGTAGACCATGGCAATATGATTCTAGGGTTGTGCACAATTGTGTCAATGATGTATTTATAATTTTGAAAAGTGGAAGGAAGCATTTCCCGATTCGTTTGCAGAATGAAGAGCTTAGTAGGACGAACCTGGGTATTGGTAGCCGATTTGAGTTAAAGAATTCTAAGAGGGTGAGAGATCAGCATAAAAAATAGACCTATGGAAGACTCAGTATGGATGTCAAGAAGAAGAGAGAAGGAAAGAGTGTAGAAGTTGAGGACTTTGAGGATATGTATGTGAAGAACCAGTTTGAGATTTATATGATGAATCTAACAAAATGTTCGTCCAGCTACTAAGAACATCTTTTCAAACCTACACTATTTGATACAAGAGCATCTTGGGTTGTCTTGCAATCTTGCATGTTGGAGGGATTTTTGCTAGCAGTTGTGGACTTGGTCACCAAAGAGTGGTGCTCAATCTCTTTTGGGTGTAGTGTCGGCCAAGGTGCTTATTCATTGAAGGGCTCAGTCAGTAAAGGAGCTTGACATATTTTGTTTCTTGGTACTCACTATTGTGCTTAACATGTATTGGTTGCTTGGCACGTGTTTGTTTCTTGACAATCCTTAAGATTTTGTTGACACTTGGCTATGTGTTGGTGTTGACTAGAGTTCTTGTAGATTTCCTTGAATTATTTGGTTTATGTAATGCATGTACCATGTGATCATTACTTGGATCAATTTGAGAGTTTGTGTGGACCTATTTGGGTCTTGGTTGTTTGTTTTATGTGCATTTAATATTTATTATAATCCTTTTAAGGCATTTGGTATTTAATATCAATTGGAGATTGACTTGTGGCTCAACATATATTTAATGTAAGGATTTAATTTAATTTGTAATGAAAAAGAATGACCTATGGCTTAGTTGGTTATAAGTAGGGGATCTTGTGGAGTCTTTAAATGATTATGAGATCATTTAGTTTGGAGAAGAGGATGAAGTGTAGGAGTGAATTTTAACAAGGCTAGTAGTTGTGGCTCAGAAAACTAAGAGATTTATTGGTAGCCTTGTGAGCCCAAGTTGAGATTTCCTTGGGGGTTTTCTTCCAATGTACAGATCTAGACTAGCTGAGATTACTGTGGAGTTAGATCTTCAAGGTTAATCTTGTAGAACTATTTTTTAATTTTTGTTGTAAAGACCCTAACTTGGAAGGTCTTAGAGCTAGGCATGTTGCATGTAAATAGTTATATTTATGAATAAAATGTTGTGGTTTGGTATCAGATCTTTCTTTGTTGTTATGTTTCCATTATGTGATTATTTGCTAGGGGCTAGGACATCTCCTTTGGGGATTCTCCTACCTTGCACTTCATCATAACTTTATCATCTTCTACTATAATTTTTTATTTTTTTCTTTTAACTTATTGTAACAATCAAATAAACATTCAAAATTATTTTATACTTCTTTAAAATATGAAACTTAACAAACTCTTGATAAATGGTTGATGCATTTTTCTATAATACTAAAGATTGAAAATGCACCACACAAACATGCAAGTTCAAAAATAATAGTATATAACTTATGAATGTCAATATTGATACTAAAACCATCTTATTAGGTTTGAATTCTTCTTTCATGTGATCATCTTTATAGGTTGAGTTATGCTCCCTTTAAGGCTTGGCACTATTTTATATTCTATATTGGAGTCTTACAATTGCAACAATTATTATTTTATTAATGGTGTCAAATCTATTTATAAGACATATTTCTACCTAATCAAAATGTAATGTCTATTTGATTGATGAAGAGGATTTGAGAAATCACTCATAACAATAACAACCTGAGGAAAGGTTGAGTTATGAAAATGAAGCTAAAATGAACATTTGGTTAGTTAGATTTTGATGAGGTAAACTGATTGTCTATATCAAGAAAGTTAATCCAAGCCAAGAAATAGAGTAAATGGTTAAGGAATGTCAAGTTATGCTAGTTTCAACCAAGCCACAATTAGAACTAAGAAAATCTAGTGTCTACCAAGCATTAGTAACGATCGAGTGAGCTAGTTGATGTTGAGCCAAAAAGATTTTTAAAAAATGACTATTAAGTAATAACCAACTTTTAAGTGATGATCGAGTGTCAGAACTTAGTGATTGCCAAGTAACACTATTGAGGATTAATTTTAGGAAATTGTGATTCCTAGCCAACTCAATAGATTTCTTGGGAGATGTAACCATGTTGAAGATAAAAATTTTGAGTTAACTCATTAAATTCAAGGTGAGGATTAGGTAAAGAAATAACAAACTAATTCTAGAGAAGTTTCTAGAGAAATATCAAGAAGATGGACAAATATAATGAATCATGTTGAACCTGATCATAAACCTTAATATCTATAGTGATTATGGAAAATGATAAAAACAAGCTTTGCATATTTATAGAGGTACATAGCTAAACCAAGATATGCCAGTGTAAGTGTGTATGTGAAGAGAGGCATACAAAAGAAGGTGGATTAGATACACACAAGTGTGATAGTGAATGCAAAGCTAAAATATATTTCTTACATAGATGTTGTTGATATTGATAAGTGAAATCTAAGAAAGAAGGCTTAAGTGTTGTTGAAGGGGAAAGACTAATTGCTTGAAGGGTTGCCAAGTGAATCAAGAATAGAGATGACAATGGAGAGCTTACTAGTGAATTAGCACCTGAACTGAATGGAAATCAAAACTTGCAAAGTGAGTTGTAATCATACATATCAAGACCCTATTTTTTTCTTTCTAATCATTGTAGTTTTTTTTATTGAAATCCTTTTAATAGAGGTTGACCTAATAGTCATTTGAAGAACTTAACATTCTATGTAAATCCTTTCAAAAGGCGACATTCTTAATGGAGTGATCAAATTCCTCTAATAAAGCCACTCCTAAAAAGGTGATTAAAACCTTTAACCAGGTCACATTTAATAGTGTGTTTTGTAAACCTTTAATAGGGTTGGTTGTTAATCCAGCTCACTTCAAAAGAGTAAAAATTAGTGACATATTGCTGGTGGTTTTTCCTAAATTGGGTTTCTATGTAAAAATTTTTAAAAATCCTAGTGTCAAATATATGTTGAAAGCTTTATATGTTTTACATTTTATGTTCAACAAAGCATGTTATATTTGGAATAGTAATTTTGGTTTACAGTAGACATCGAGTAACAGTAGAGACCAAGCAATAGTAGAGACCAAGCAATACTAGGATAAATAGAACATTAGGATTTTTATGATTAATTGTTAAAATGGTACTTAAGAACCTTTAGTAACTAATTAACTCCCCCTCCCCCCTTAGTTATTCTAAACATTTCTAAGATTCTAGTTATAGTCTTCACAACTTCTAATGTACATTTTTCAATCTAAATTTACTATAAACATATTGTGTTTTTTTCAAAAAAATGGTACAATAGTGTAAATATCTTATTGTTACTTTATATTTACGATTCCCACATTATTTATGAATAAATATGCAAGGCAAAAAATGAAAATGAGATAATACATTTTTTTAAGTGGTATTGGTTTATGAAATATACTTACTACCTTTCGGTGCAATGTAATAAAAATTATGAAAGTGGATATTAACTCACATTATATAAACAATATTGAACATTTAGTTACTATTGAGTGTAAGAAACATATATTAAAATAAGATAAGTCAAATCTTCAAACCATTTATTTATCACATAATTTTAACATGTGTAGCATAAATAATATTGAAATTAAATATATATTTTTCATGTTTACAATTATATTGATAAATTTTATAATTTGATGAAAAATAAATAGCTTGAGTCAAAGTATTTGTCTTTAGTTATATATATAATTTATAATATTTACATGTATATTTATTTAAGAGCTTTAATATTGATAAATGCTATAAATCATCTATAAACCAATAGATAGTATTTTTTCTTGTAATATTTTTCTCCTATATCTAAAAAAAATCTATTAATGATAAATACTATAATGATACATATATATTGTCTACTATTTTATTAGAATCAGATCTAGAAATCTATATTCAAAGATTAAATAAAGCAAATGAAATATATGCTCTCACTTTATTTTCTTGCCGTCATATACCAAATTAATGGTGAAGAATAAATAAAGTGAATGACGGAACCATAAACTTTCACATAATGTTATCTTCATCGAATCTGTTATTTGTTTTTTAAATGCATAGGAGGGCATACACTTTCTCTTCTCCGAACATTGCGCAAACATACAAATTAGAAAGGTAGAGATGACGAGAGCTTAAAGCACATCACATTGAACATGGAACACTTAGGGTTAGAGTTAGATTAGAGTTAGGGTTATATTTAGGGTTAGAAATAATGTTAGGGTTAGAATTAGGGTTAGAGTTAGGGTTAGGGTTAGTGTTAGGGTTATGGTCAGCATTAGGGCTAGCATTAGGGTTAGGGTTACAATTAGAGTTAGAGTTAAAATTAGAGGTAGTGATAGCGTTAGTGTTAGTATAAGAGTTAGATTTAGAGTTAGATCTAGGGTTAGAATTGGGGAAAAGATTAGGGTTAGGGTTAGAATTAGAGTTAGAGTCCTAGTTCAAGTTAGAGTTAAAGTTAGAGATAGAGTTGGAGTTAGGGTTAGGGTTAGAGTTGGAGTTAGGGTTAGAGGAACAGTGGCCAGCTGCCAACTAACATCCTCAAGCTCTTGCGAAGAAAGCATGTTCACCACCACCTTGGAATCAGGCTCACAGATAATCTTACTCCATCCTCGCAAGCAACACTGTTCCACAGCATATAAAATAGCTTGAGCTTCCATGAGATTGTTAGTATAATCACCCTTATGAACTGAGAAGAAAAATTTAATATCCCCAGAGCTACAACGAGCCACTCCGCCAATACCAGCCAGACCAGGATTCCCACGAGAAGAACCATCAGTGTTAATTTTCAGAACTCCACAGGGAGGAGGAGTCCAGTGCCCATCCCGATTAACCCAACCCTTCCTCTGATGGTGAAACTGCCTGGACATAGAAGGAAACCTATGAGCTGTAGCCCCATCCTAAAGATGAAAATTGAGGTGATTACAAATAGCAAGATCAACCGGATCCATACCCCCATCAAGCTCACACTTCACAAGAATAGTTTCCTGAAGAGAATGTGATATTTTCCACCAAAGATGCAAAACACCAAGATGAACACCTTGGAATATGCGATGATTCCTCTCCAACCAGATATGCTAAAGCATGAAAGATGGGCCAGCAATCCAAGCAGCATGGAGAAAAGAAGACGTGGAGGGAGCAGTACCTAAGCGGGCCCAGAACTCAGGCAAAGAGGAAGCATGCCAACAAGAGCAATCCCAAGCGCTCCACCAAAGGTGCCATATCTGAGTAGAATAGGAGCAATGGAAGAACAGATGGGAGACAGAATCCTCTACATTACCACACAAAACACAATAAGAGGGGCCCTAAAATCCATGTTTACAAAGATTATCCCAGGTAAGACAATGGTTGTGAGCCACTAGCCACATGAAAAAATTGCACTTGGACCAAGGAACTTTATTCCAAACTTGCTTCCACCAAGGGACGTCAACATCCCCAAATAATTGTCTAGTTATCTCCTAATACCCAGCAGAGACATGATATTTACCAAACAAGGTACCGCCCCAAGCCAAAACATCTGGACCAAGCAAAGAAGAACACTCTCTAGAGGCCAAAATTTGAGAAAGCTTTTGATGATCCATGTCTGTACCTCCAAGAGGCCAATCAAAAGAATGCTTCCATCTGTAACCAACAAAAGGTCCCAATTGATAAGGAGTCTTGTAATGAGCCACTTTATCCCATCTAGCGGCAAGAAAAGAGTCACAAAGAGGCTGAAGATGAGGGTATATGGATAAAATGGAAGGGAATCCATCCCAAACATCAGACCAAAACAAAGCCTGAGAACCTCCTTTACATATCCAAAATAGACCCCTCTTTACCAACATCGCACCTGTCTTCAAAGTATGCCAAACCATTGAGCCACGACCTTCAAGAGGAAGTGTAGAAATAGAGCAAGGATCAGCACCATGAAAATATTTATGAGTGATAATACGAGCCCAAAGTTGATGTTTTCTAGAGCACCATCGCCAATAAAGTTTAGCAGCCAAAGCTTGACTACTCAATAGAGCAGATCAAAGACCAAGACCACCCTCCTTTTTAGGCCTACAAACAGTTGCCCAATTAACCAAGCTCCATTTAGTACTATGCAAATTACCACTCCAAAGGAATTGTCGAGAAAGAGCATCAAACTCCTTGAGAAAGTAAATAGGTGTAGCGTGAACCATGCTTCGATAAGTAGGAAGAGCTTGGATAACAGCTTGAAGAAGAGTAACCCGAGCAGCAGTAGAAAGCCATCTATGAGTCCAATGATTTACCTTATCCTGAAGCTTGGTAATCAAATTTTGCTAGAAGAGATGTGGCTGCCTAGAAATAGCAATAGGGATGCCAAGATAAGTCAAAGGAAGTGATCCTATCTGAAACCTTAGGATACCAACAATCCTGTGCTGAATAGAATCAGGAGTGTTAAAAAAGTAAATGGAAGATTTGTGCTCATTAACTTTTTGGCCTAAAGCTGCCAAATAAATGTCCAAATCATGTCAAAAGGCTTCAGCTTCCTTGATCCTAGCAAGACCAACAAGAGCATAATCATCAACAAATTGAAGATGGGAAAGAGATGGTAAGCCATTACCCGACCGCCAGCCTTGAATAGAATTCTGAGACACCTGATGCTTAATGAATCTACCCAAGCCTTCAGCCATGATGATGAATAGATATGGGGAGAGAGGGTCACCCTGGCGGAGGCCTCTAGAAGCACCAAATAGTTGAGAAGGTTGACCATTAATAAGAACAGAAAAAGAGGCAGAAGTAACACAACTCATAATCCAACTCACCTAGTCAGAGCTAAATCCAAAAGAAAGAAGAATACTCCTTAGGAAGCTCCATTTAACTCTATCATAGGCCTTTGCCATATCCAGCTTAACAAACATGGCTCTCTCCCTTGAAGTAGCCATAGAGTGAATAGCCTTAGTAGCAATAACCACCCCATCCAAAATTTGTTTGCCAGCAACAAAACCACCTTGTTCTTCTGAGATAATAATGGGAAGCCACCTTTTCAATATCTCAGCAATCAACTTAGTAATAACTTTGTAAACCACATTACATAAGGAAATTGATCTAAAAAACTCCAATTGATTAGCACCCTCTCTCTTAGGAATAAGAGTCAAGAATGTAGAGTTCAAAGCTCGAAGCATCTGCTTGCTAGCATAGGATTCTTTAACCACCTCCAAAAAATCATGATTAATGATGTCCCAAAATTCCTGAAAGCATTCAACTGGAAAGCCATCAGGACTAGGAGCCTTCCCCTTAGGCATGCCAAAGACCACCTCCTCCAGCTCTTCCAAAGAAATAGGACGCATGAGATAATCATTCATTTCCTGAGTGATAAGGGAAGGAATACAGGACAAAATAAGATTTTCTTCATTATCAGCAGGAGGAGAGTCCTCAGAGAAGAGGGTAGAGAAGTACCAAATAGCCTCCTAGAACAAAGCTGGCAAGGAATTCAGTTGGATACCTTGAGAATTAACCAAAGAAGAGATAGTGCTCTGATTCCGGCGAGATTGCACTGTTTTATGGAAAATGGCAGTGTTACGATCACCTTCCTGGAGCCAATCAACTCTAGCCTTTTGCTTCCAAAAAATTTCCTCTCAAAGTTCCCATTCTTCTAGAGCTCTAGAAGCAAGGGATTCAACCTTGCCAAGATCCTCTGAGAAACCTCGATCTCTAATCTCCCTTGTAATGACATCAAGATCTTCTTGAGAAAGCCTCTTCATAAAGTGAAGGTTTCCAAAGCATTCCCTATTCCATATCTTGAGCTTCCTTTTAACATATTGAAGCCTTTTAGAAAATGAGAACATTGCAGTACCATATGTAGGAGTACGATCTTTCCACCAACAAAAAACACAATCATGAAGAGAGGAGTCTCGAAGCCACATCAACTGGAACTTAAAAGGAGGATGCTTCATAACATAAGCCCCTATAGTGGAAAATTTGATTGGCCAATGATCTGAACCCCTCCAATCAAGGATTTTTGAAGAGATAGTAAGGGTGCCACTAACCTAGAAGCAAGAAACAAGAAATCTATCCAGACGTTCTGAGATAGCATCAACACCAGTCCTGCAATTATTCCAGGTATAGAGACCATTAGAAGGCTTAACATCAGAGAGATGCAAAAGAGATATATGTTGCCAAAGAAGAGCAGAAGAAGGCCCCAATCTAGCCAAACCACCATGATTCTCCTCCAGACTTAAAACTGAATTGAAGTCCCCTGCTAACACCCAAGGATGATAAGGATGAAAATTTCTAACATATTGAATATGTTCCCAAAGTTCCTCCTTTCCCACAAGATCAACAGGTGCATACACATTAGTAACCATGATTACCTCTCCTGAGTCTAGAGAAGAAGCTACCATAGAGAGAACTAAGCGAGAAGACATCCAGCCAAGAGGAGAAATTTTTTGAGGATCCCAAAATATAGCTAAACCACCCGCACTTCCTATTGCCCTAACACACTGGCATTGGCCACGAGACCAAATACTAGAGGCATGTTGGACCATAGACTCCACAAAGAGCTTAGTCTCTTGGATACAAAAAACATCAGGGCTATGATCAACCACCAAGTTATGAATAGCCTTTTGTCTAGGGATGCTATTCAAACCCCTTACATTCCATGAGAGAATAATCATCATTGGGTAGAATTGGGAAAATGAGAATCCAAAGGTTTCACTGAACCAGACTCAATCAATATATCTCCTGTGAGTTTAATCTTCTCTTGGTCTATTTTGCACCCACTCCTTAGAGGAGGAGTAGAAGAAGCCCACTTAAAGGGTCGAGACATCAACCCCAAGGGGAGAGGAGAAACCTTGCTCTTACTTGATGATAGCACATCCTTAACCAAGTCAGCTAAAACAACATCATTATCCTCCAACACTACAGGAGTCACCAGAGCCTTTGTCACAGGAGCTACAGGGACCTCACAGTTCTGATATACTACAACTTGGGATGCCCCACAAGCATCATTAGGAACAAATCTCTCATCTAGGCAAACTGGATCAGAAGAGATAGAAGGAGGAATACCCTCCTCTAGAACCATACTATCCAGCACCTCAAAGCGGTTAAAACCTGAATCAGATAATCTTTCTTTCAAAGGCCTCTTTTGACCACAGCCCTTAGCATGAGCGCGAATAGGGGTAAATCCATCCTTATCCTGCATTTGAGCCTTACCCTATACCTGTAGCATCTTGCAGATTCATCCCCTTGGTAGTATTAGCCATTTGAGATTTTCCTTTCCCTGTAGTATCTGCCAAACCACCAGTATTTTCTGTTGTAGAACAATCCACTCCTTTGAAACTTGAGTTACGGGGGCACTGATGCAGTAAATGACCATACTCATGACAAATCTGGCAACGGAAAGGGAGAGATTCATAATCTAACTACTGCACCCAAGAAAAATCCTCCATACAAATTTCCAAAGAATCTAATAATGGGTTATTCAAATTAATTTCAACACAAATTCTAGCATAAGAAATAACCTTTTTATCGAGGGATTGATGTGCGATCACAGCCAGCTTCCCCAACAAAGAAGCAATTTGTCGAAGGATGTCTTCACGCCAAAATTCTAAGGAAAGATGAGGCAAGCGAACCCAAACTGGCACTGTTGAAGGGAGATCCTTAGCAGAATTAAAACCTGAATGCCAAGGTTTGATAAATAACCCCACATGGTTGTAGAAATAAGAGCCTCCTTCAAAAACACGATCCCAATCAGACATGCAAGAGAATACAACAAAAAAATAACTATTCCCCGCCAACATAATCTCCATATCGCCTTCCACCTGCCATGAGTGGCAGATCCATGCCTCAAGAGCAGATAGGGAAATCCGGATTCCAAGAAATTGGCATATCAAAGCATGCTTGGTTCAATAATCAATGTCCTCCATTACAGCCATTGGAGGAATAACCTGAACAGGGCGATCATGGCTACACGGAAAATAATCATTAAATTTTTGCAACTTGGAGCTCTCCCCTGAATAAAATGATTCAGATCACATTGCATGCATAGTTGCAGAAGAACCATCTATTCTCACCAACGGAGAAGAAATCCCAGGCACTGCCATGCAAACAATAAAACCCCAATCCAAAATTGACTGCAGAAGATTTCCTAAAACACCGACACAAATTATGTCCAGTAGCTAGCAATCCAAACAGAATAGAAAAATAGTAAAGATCAAACACCAAGAATAGGCTAGGGGAAAAACCCTAGCCCAGCTGGCAGCCAACGCTTCTCCACATTCTCCCCAACATTCAACTACTTCATTTTTTATTTTATGATTTAATAATTTAATATTTAATTTAGAAGTTTGTAACTTCTGCTATTTCTTTTTTATTGACAAAGAATCTTGGCATATTTCTGTTGTGTTGGGCATTTGTGCTACCATTGTATAGAACGCCTCTCGGCGTAAAGATAACCTTACGTAAAATGTCTAGTGAAACACAACTGAAATGGTAAAAAATAATTATTCATGTGGTTCTTGGAATCGAATGAGTAAAAGGAAGGTAGCGAAATAAAGAGTTATTTTTCTCAGATCCATCCGTAGAATTGTTTCAGGTGGCGCTGCCCCACTCGCAGATGGGGGTGCATTATCCCACACTCTATCGTATTTTAAACAAATTGTCACAGCATCAGTGAGCGAGTTATAAGCGCAACCCTTATCCTGATAGAGAAGACTGCTATTATTCTCCATCAACTTCTTATAATTATGTTCAGCTTTCGTTCGTCTTTGTTTTCCTCGTTAAAATTTTGCATGATAGAAAGATATATTAAGTTACTTGTAATTTTTATTATTGATTGTTAGGATTAATTTAATTCTGAAAACATAATTTATTACATAAGGTGTGTTTTACTGATTGGTAAGGCCTTGTTCTATGTCGTACAAAATATGTAGTGCATGTTTCTCCAAGGTAGTTTGTTTAACTACAAAATTGTAGCTATGAAGCATTTTATACACCTCTGCTACAATTATGCATATTTGAGAATTAATACTTAAAATTTTATCTTAAATTCTATTTCTTAAACATCAATTTTTTTCAATTAAAAATATATACTTGTTCTTTACATTTAAATCTATTAACGAATAGAAAGGTAATATTTTTGTATATGTTGGGTAAATTATGAACAATTTTAAATTGAAATATTATATTTAGAACATATTCTTCTTAATAGTATAAATATTCTTAAATAATAGCTTAACACAATTGTTTAATGCAAAAAATTGTCATTTAATATTCAAAGTTAATTAGTTGCATTCATTCATTTAGTAGTCTATTGAAGAAGAAACTTGTCAATAGACAACATATTATATTTAGGTAAAAACTATACTACATAGGCCATTTCTAAATGAAGGAATAGTTTTAGTAGGGATCAATAATAATTTATTATTAATATTATTAAAATAGTATTTTTTAAATAAAAATATAGACTAGATGTTTGAAATATTCATTTACAACAAAAATATCATATTAAGTAAAATAAGATGTCATTTTTTAATCGGTCCCCTTTACTCCTTTACCACGGCTTTTTGCTCTCATATTTTAAATCTTTAAAATTCACTATGAACAAATATTATAAAGAAATTAGGCAAGAGCATAGAATGCATCAATAAATTGTGAGTCTCACATCGAGGATGTCTTGGATTTGAATCTACTCAAGATTAACACATAATAATAATTAATCTAACAATAACAATAAAATGAATAATAAATAATCTAGGCTTGGGTTGATACTGAGTAAGTAGGATAGAAAAGGGAATATAGCTACTTGAATTATGAGTCAAATATGCAAATAAGAAATAAAGAAATGTAAAAAAGTGATTATATGAATAAGACTACCTATGTTGTTAAATATACATTGATTTTTCACTCAATAGGAGAAACTTCAAGAACATAGAATGTAAAAGAAAAATTATACATCAAGCAACCTAAAGATAGGAAATGAGTATAACCAATGTAAGTACCATATGAAAAAAATTGAAGCTAAAATGAGGAAAAAGAGAACACAATAATTGTTAGAAATGGAGGAAGGAAAAAGAAGTGTGGAAAAATATGGAAGAAGTTGGGCTAATGCCTTATATCGAAAGGATGAAAATGGTGAAACTTGATGTGATGGACGACTTCTTTTTTGGATGGAATAATAGCAAAGTCAATTTGGGAGAGAGGAGATTGAATCTCAACACTGCAGTAATGGCAAAAATTGTAGGGCTCAGTGTGAAAGCTAAGCTCTTTTTTTGAAACCTTAATTTCTCTAAAGTGGCTATTAAGAAATTCCCTAAAGACACTATTGGCTAGATGATTAAGTAGGAGGGTAGTATTTTTCTTACATCTTTTATTAAGATGTTATGGCAGCTTGTTCTTGTTGCAATGATGGGGTATATTTACCTTAATGGGAGATATGATAGGGCCCATACTTACCACTTTGTGTTGTTAAACCACTTTAGATATAAGAAAAAGGTGTCTTTCCCCTTCTATTTGTTGTTCTTGTTGTCTCATAGTATTAATGTGTTGAGGTATAATCCTAACAAACCCATTATGCATGATGGTTGACGAGAATGATTGATATTGAGGTGAAAAAAAATTGTTTTTGATCTGATTCTGAGGAAAATTGAAGATCAATGTGAAAAAAAGCCAAGCTCAGGGGAAAAAGTAGAGAAGTGTAAAAGAATTTTAGGAGAATTGGGGCTTGAAAACCCTGGCTCTAGCAAAAAGGAGAAGGAAAAAGTCAATAATTTTGATATGATCTTTGATAATGAGGAAGACACTAATTATGAAAAGAGAAAGAGGAGAAAGTAGGTCACAAAAAAGTTGAGATGGAAATAAATAATTCAAAAGAAGAGGAAAACTTTGAATTACTCGAAAGAATGTTTAGAGGTGGTATGGACTCCCCTCGCTCACTACAATTTGTTTCAAACGAGATAATTACTTTGGTGGTTAAACATAAAGAGACTTAGGTCAATCAGAATGAGACGAACCCCCTGCTACCACTAATAAAAAAGATAATGTATATTTAAAGAACAACTTAGATGAGAAAGAACCTAAAGAAGCCTTCAGTCTTATGGATTATGAGGAGTCGATAGACCATGATGCATATATCTCTCTAAGTGATGTAGAAAGGAAGACAATTAGGTGCCAGTCTATAAAAAGGGACAAAGTGTTCTTTGAAGAGAAGTAAAAGAGTAAGTAGAGAATCCCTATGTTACATATTGTTGACAAGGATGGAGTCAATGTTAAACTTACGATGGTTGTCACATTAGAGATCTAGTTTTTTATCCTCCCCATGGGATTTTCAAAATTGCTAAAGCCATTTCCCTGTATTCTTTTTTAATAGATCTATGGATTTTTCACTCATTCAATATGTTGAACCTAAAATTTAGATCATTAAAGGGGACAATCGAAGAGATATATAAAAATAATGTCAAGATTCAATAGAAGGAGAGTGTCAATGAGCAGCAAGGTAGCTATTAGGTAATAGAAAATTCGAAGAAGATTGATACAAGGGAAAAAGTCACCAAGGACATGTTTACTAAATGCTTGGAAATGTTGGATTGTTCAGTTGAGTGTTTAAAAAGAGTGTTGAGTCATTCAGACTAAGCAATGAGGTAAAGTTGGTGCTTGACTAAGAGGAAGCTGAAAATGACAAAGAGGAGGCTAGACCTAGGAAGAAAATTTGGTCTAGCCCAAAGAAGAAATAGAAGAAAGAGACCTAGATTGACCAGTAATGCATCAAATAGGTCATTAAGAAGATAAAAAGTATTAGTAGGAGATGAAAGACAAGGTTGAAGCTTTAGCCTATTTTATTCCACTCTTTCGTTGTCTCTTTTTTGGTTTTGTTTTCTCTAGTTTGGAAGTTTGTTGTGTCTCTATAGTTTATGAGTTTGGTGTTGGCTTTAGCCAAGTTTTTTTGGAAATGGTTGTGGGTGTTTCTATTGGTTAGAAAAAAAATTTGTATTGGGACTTTCAATTCATTATCTTTCTATAAAATTATTGGGGTTTTAGGTACCCTACAAAAAACATTATTTAACCTTAATAAAAAAACACATGAAAAATACTAAATGAATAAATTAAGATATAAGCATATCAAACATACTAAATACTAATTTTAATATACATAAGTATAGCCATAGAATGTGTAAATAAATTAAAATCCTTGGTGACAATATAAAAATATGTTATATTAAATCAGTATAGATGAGAATCGAGTACATTAAATAAATTTTATTTCATTAAAAAATAACGTATATAATATAATTTGAATATTTGATTTGGATAAACAAGTGAATAGTTTGCCATATGTTCTTGTATGTCCTTATTTATTGAGGTAGTACACAAGTAGATCTTCACACTACTTGATTAATTAATAATGAAACCATGTAACTAGATTTTAAAAAAAAGGATTTTTCAAATTCAAAATGTCTTCCACTCATAAATAAATTCTATAAAATACACAACTTCTCTTAAGAATAACTAAGAAAACTCTAAACCTTTAAAAACAATCTTGTTTTTTTAACACATTTTAAGATTTTTTTTGCATTTTACTCTATTTCGTATTTTTTAAAAATATATCCTATAAAGCTATGATTCGATCTAAATATACTTTAAACTAAGATAAGAACAATTGGCAACTAATTTTTGAAATTAGAAACAAAATTTTGAAGTTCTCATAAAACACATGTTTCTAAGAAAGGAGAGGAAAAACTAAAACTTAATTTTGAAGGTCTAAAATAATTTTTTGGCTAAAAAAAAATGTTGAGACAACCACTAAGAGACATAGCTAAGTTGGACAAAGCTACTTTTAAAATTTCAAGAAAACTACATATTCAAGTACCAATTTATATGCATCCAAACCCCCTACAATTTATTATTATTGTAGTATTAATCATTATTGTGTGTTAATAATGAGTAGATTCAAACCTAAGACCTCCCTAATGAGGTTCATTATTTACCCCTGCATTGCAAACTCTTGACTTACATCATTCTTTTAATTATAACTAAATACACATATAGTCAATATTAAAACTCAAAACAAAAAAATCTCTCATTCTATTCTATATACTTATTAAAATGGAATTCTTATTGGAATTTTTTTTTTTAATAATTAAATATATTATTATGATTTTAAATAGTTATATGTCTATTGTTCATTCACCATTGTCTTTGAACAATAATTGAGGATAATCTCTTTCCTAATTTATAATGTTTCAATCTTCAACCATAATAATGTTCAATGTATATCTTTTCTCTTTTTCCAGCTATGTATATCTTGGTTAGGTAATTTTCTATCTTCTAATTCTTTTTCTTCAATTATTTTTTATCATGGTGTTCATTTATAAAATATTAACACAAAACTCAAAAAATTAAACTCTATTACAGATAATGACTTCTTAGATATCAATGTAAAAATAATAGAATTTTTTACCTATCTCTTTCTATTTGATGTTTGATACAAATGTCTAATAAAAATATTTTAAGAAAATTGATTTAACACCTTATATATCAAATTGGAAGGTTCAATAGAATACTATGCATCCAATTTAAATTTTAAATTTTAAAACTCAATAACCTTTATTAGTATTTTTTCTAAGAGTCAAAAACCACATTAGAAATAAATTTTATTATTTATACCAACCTTCTATTATGTTTATATTTGTACATATTATTTACCTATTAGATTATAAATAAATATACAACCAATCAAAATCATACTTTCTACCTTACTCTCAACATGCATAATATCTTCTTCGTCATAATCACAAATCAAATATTTCTTAAATTTTTCAAATAATGGTAACCAAAATATATAAATATTGGTAAATAAAAGTAATACTATAAATAAAATATTCTAAAATCTATTAGAACTTATTCAAGAACCTATATATATATATATATATATATATATATATATATATATATATATATATATATATATATATATATATATATATATATATATATATATATATATATATATATATATATATATATCTCAATTGACCCATGCAAGAAAATAGTTTTGAAATAGATTAAGCACTCATGGAAAACTCAACAAAATACCAAATTCTTATTGAAGGAGTTTTATCAAACATTCTTAAATAGTCCATTCATGTTTTCATTATTAATCCCTTTATGAAAAAAAAGCATATTTATAACATAGAGAGTAATTTAATTGACAAGAGTAATAGATTCATGTCCTTGTTTTAATTATAACTAAATACAAAAAATATTAAAATTAAATCTTAAACCAACAACTTTTCTTAAACTACTTTATTTACTTATTATAATGGACATTTTTAATATTTTTTTCATATTAATAACTAAATATATTTTATAGTTAAATTAAATGGTTTGATTCATATTCTAATTATATTTAGTACTGTGATTATTATTTTACAAAATTTTATAAATCTAACGATATATTATTTTGACTAATATACAATAATAATTAATTAATTAATTTAAATGACAAGTCCTAGTCACTAAGTAGCACTTGTTTCTGAATAATATCAATATAATAGTTAATAATATTGTAATTAGGGTACTAGTTATTGACTTCCACTCGATTAGATTCATAATATGAAGGTAGAAATACTTTTGAAAGTTCAACTGGATACCATATTCATTAAGCATTTTGTTTTAATTTTAGAATATACATTTTCTAATACTTAAGATTTGTTTAACCTCATATAGTATGTTATACTTTTTATTATAATAATTAAAATACTTAATTTAATGATAATGTAAAATACTTTTAAGGTACACATTTATTTTATAGGAGGGAGGATGACAAATAAGGTTTTTCTATAATTATTATTAGAACACATGTTGCATAAAAGACTATTTTAATTTTTCCCAAGTTTACTTTAATTATAATGGTTTTTAAGTAAGTACTTAAACCATAACATGTGCATAATGAGTAATGACACTATAATTGTACCATTCGTTCAAGCTTTGCATTGATTAGATTTTATGGAAATGAGGAAGAAATATAAATGTGTATTATTATGTTCCTAGTAAATAATATATAGAATGCATAATGTATTAATATACATGGGTATTCAATAAAAAATCATATAATATATACATCATGTCACCTAACTTAATTTAAAATTTAACCAAATGATTATAAAGTGTGTTACTTTTTATTAGTTACTCTATGCTAACTTTATAAATGCAATACTAACTATAATAAGCATAATAAGTACACAATAATTCTAAAAGTGAACAACTTAAAAACAAAAATTAAAGTTTTAAATTTACATAATTAGGTACATGAGAGATTTAAATCATTAGTAATAAATACAAAACATTTAAAGGAATAGGAAAACCAAAGAACAAAAGATGATATGATGGTCTTGAGGACAAAATATAGACCAAGAAAGGAAGAACTCAATTAAACAATGCAAAGTAAAAATTACCTAGAAACATGGGACAATAGTCCTCTATCAATTATTGATAAATTTGTAACCTTTCTAACATGCAACATAAAAGGATCCACAATATTAATCTCACTTCCCTTCACATTAGTTGATGATGTTTTAATTAGTGTGTTAGTTGATGTTTTATTAATGAGAAACCCATGTAGAGAAAATAATACTCATACATTTGTATCACTATCTAAGGAGGAATAAAATATATTTATTCACATCGTTAAATCATAAAGAACTAAAAATTTCATTCTCTAGACCAATGTTAATGGTATTTTACCCTTTTACATACTCATGTTACTTTCTCAAGTATCAACAATGAATAGATCCCCACCCAAACTTTCCCATGGAATATATCATAACTATGAGTATCTTTGTTTAGAGAAATCTTTTTAACAAGCTTTCCCTTAGGGCTGATTGGGACTTCTTTTCCTTTCCCTAGAACTAGCCTAGCTTTGTTCTATCTTTCTTGGTTGTTGTTTGTGGGCTGCTAGACCTTTTTTTTATTACTTTTTCATATAAATTCATGTTGGTGGGATTCTAGATCCCCTTTCAAATCTATTTGCATGGGGTTTAGGGTTCCCAAAAAAACTTCTTTTACAATAAATCAAAAACATTATAGAACACAAGTAAATCATGTATACACATAGTTCTATTATATTCCAAAAAAATTTATGTGTATCTTCTTCCAATGAACCTCATAGACACAAATAACATGGCTATTGTACCTATTATACTGGGTTAGATAATTTCTTCACCTTAACATACCAAAAATTCATCTTTAGTATAAGAGGCCTTAACCACATATAGTGTTTCCATAAATAAATATAATTTCTTAACTCAACCAAATTTCCAGTAATCTTCCCCTTTGGCATTGATGGAAACACTTAGTGAATAATTAGCTAACTATCAAAAATGTCCAAAACTTGAGAACTTTGATCTATACAAAACTTTATCTTCCTTATGCATATCTTACAATCCTATTTAATATTTTCTTGCTCTCACTTTGTATGTATATACTTTTTCCCCTTATATTTTTCACCTTAGCAGTTTTTGTCAATGCAGTCTAATGAGTATCTAAATCATCTATCACCTATTTCAAGTTATCTACAATGTTAATTTCTTGTAATGGTGTATGCATAAGTAATGTATAATTATGTCCAAATATTTCTCAAGTATCCTCACATGCTTCTCTGATTTATTCTTTTATTTATCTTTAGCCATTGCGAATGAAAGAATGGTATTTTCATGAATCCATTCATTCATGTCCTCTTTCACCAATTTAGTGATATCCTTAGTTAGACTGCTACTTTTCATATGTTTTTGAAGAGATTTTCTTAATGTAACAAGTGTAGTATTCTCTTTTTCTTCCCCTACTGACCTTTGTTCTATCATAGTAGTATGAGATTCTACTTTGTTCTTGTTATCATCTACTATGGAAAATGAATATTTATATTCATTTTCCATAGATGTTAATCATTTGTAACCTAGATCCATATAATTTTATCTTAGGTCCCCATCTTTATTTTTTCCTACTTCTATAGCTTGTTCCTTATCACTATCACATGTTTGTCCTCTCATGTCAACTACCTCTATCATGATGTCTTTGATGTCTATTGTATTATCCAATTTATCATTATGTTTAACCTTTTCTAGCTCTTATGTTGTGGCTTCAATAGTAATTGGTACTCCACTTACAAATAAATCTAGTCGTCTCACAACACAAAAAAATTGGAATTTTGTCATCCTCATTACTATCCTTATCAGTGGGCTCATTAATTCTTACTCCAACTAATCTCTTCTTGGGTTTTGAATTCTTAAGAATGAGATAATTTAGTAATTCTATTGATTCCTTCTATGTTTCATCTCCCACCACATAAGATAAGGCAACCATTAGCTTAACTAGTCTCATCTGGGTTCTTAACTTAGGTTTGGCATTGTCCAATACTTCATTCATCTCATGATAGGTGAAAAGTGTGTGAAGTTCACACATGTTATCCTCTCTCATCTTCTTATCTTCTTCCAATGAGCCCATTTTCTTTTCTTCCATCTTACTGCATAGATGATCATGGATGCTACCCTTGATCTCTACCAAGTTCCTTTTAAAATTCAAATATACTTGATAATTGAAGCCTCACTAATAATCTCTTTTTGATTAATTAAAAAAATATATTGAAGGGACCTGAAACCCTTTACAACTAAATTACATACAAATATTATATATAAACCATGTCTTAAAAGACTACAAAAGGAAAAAACCATGACAATAAAAATAAGAGAAATAAAATGTTACATACCTAGTAGAGTAGAATACCCAAAAGTAATATGAAAAAGAGAGAAAACAAAGAGTAACACTAGTAGTATCAGTAGACACAACTAGCAAACAAGACAAAGAAGTAAAAACCAAAAAAGAGAGATGAACATTAAACAGTTTTTTTAAGGATCTCAGCAAACTACATCTTAAGATCCTCCATCCTATCAAAGGTCATTTTAATCTCATTAGTATCAATTTTTCACATGTTCGGCGGCTCCTTAGATGCAGTTTTCTTTTTCATGTTTACTTTGGTTCTTTTTCCTGAGCCTTCCTTCTGACTAGAAAATCACATCTCCTAAAGATCCACCTTAACAATCTATTTGTTGTTTTTTTCTTGCATACCATAGAGGCTCTTCAAGTGAGTGGAAGAGGATTTAAGGTCCTCATGGCTATGGAGAAGAATAAACCTTAGAAGCATCTTATTCTTCTTCATTCTGTCATTCAAAAGAAGCATTTATCATGAGGAGATTGTTTCTTCTTTTTTGAGCTACCTTCATGAGAAGTCTCACTCTTTCTCTTGTCCTTCTCATTTTTGGATTCCAACAAAATATCCACCTTACTATTCCACCAATACTCAACGATGAGCAAAATCAAACCCTTATGAAGCACTCACTTAATGGAATTAATTATGTTAATTTTAATGCCCTTCCCCAAAGAAGATAGTAAGGAAAATTAATAAGGATTTTTTAAATTGATAAGTTATGTTTACTTTCCTTTCTCTTATTGAGGTGGAGGCGTTGAATGAAAAATGGAACATTTAGACATATCTTTGGAAGGTTGTGGGAGCTTTTTGGAGACCACCTGATTAGGCTATGGGTTGTTTTAAAACCATTTTCTCTGGAGTTTTGAGATTGTGATATTCCAGCTTGAGCCTTTTATGCTTGTTCTCTTGGAGACGATTTCTGTTTTGATGTTTCTTAGGCTACTAATGATTTTTTTTAAAATCTTTCGAAGCTTTCTGTTATCATGATTAAATTTACATCAAAGTTTGGTTGTACCAAATTTGAATAACGCTTCAAAACCAATTTATACGTAACCACATACTTCTTTAAAATACTTGCGTCCTTCTAACTAGATAACGTTTTTATAACTTAAAATTCGGTTTCGTCTTACGGACAAAGAAAGAACCCTTTGCCAGCCAACATCGAGGGTACAATTCGATATTTTGACGGCGTGGAGTTCGACGTAACTAAACCAGCTACCCATTTCCTTTCTCCAGTAGAATTCGCATAGTGGAAAAATATTTTTATTGATCGATGGAGCCGACATCTTTGATTTGAGAGCTTTTTAATCAATTCGGACGCTGAAAATATTTGGTAATCGTTACTAGAAAGAAAATTAAGTTAATAGGATTTTGAGAAAGAAATACATTAACTTAAGAAATTGATATGGAATGGAAAATTACAATTCAAAATAAAATCTACGTGCGTCTGAATTAAAAGAAAATATTGCAATGATACTTAATCGAAAAGTCGCATTATCAATCTTCATAATAACACTTACGTTTCTTCATATTACTTAGGAAGGTTTGGTTTATTTGAGCGAATTTTGTAGGCTAAATATTTTTGTTTGCAAACTGAACACAGTTGTGGAGTTTCTCTGTGAATACCTGGTGAAATTCTCCAGATATGGCGAAGGTTATGATCGGTAACAATCCTCAAAGGGATAAAGGAAACTCAAATTGCAATGGATTGTTGGCATGGCTGAAAAACGGTGGCTTAGGAGACTATATACACTCTCCCGAGTACATATCCACGCTGGACTTCTCTGCGCAGAATCTCCGATATAGAGAACCTCAAATACGCGGACCTGACATTATCATTATCCCCGAAGACAAATCCCACCTGCAACTATTTGTGAAACTATTCCTAAATTACCTTAGGTCGAACGGGCAATGGTAAATGTTTGTTTTAAAAATGGAAGAAAATCAGTTATTATTTCTTAACTATTGAATAGGTAAAAACAAAGTAATGTGTAAAATCGAGTTGATTCTTACCGTGTAGGATAAAAATCAAGTGGGAGATTCGTGTTCGATGTGGAGGACACAGCTACGAGGGAATTTCCTACAGTGCGGAATCTCCTTTTGTGCTTATCGATCTTCTGAAGCTGAACAAGGTCACAGTGGACACCAAATCAGAGACGGCATGGTGTTGGTGATGTTGGCCTCCACCTGTCTGTTTAATCTTCCCTGCCCTTACCTACTCCAACTACTTGATTTATTACTTTTTTTCATCAAGAGTTCTAGATCTCTCATTTTAAACTATGCTTCTAGATTGTTAGGTTTAGGTTTAGGGTATTTCCAAAGAGTCGGTTGTAATATTTTTCCTCTTCTCGGCTAATAGTAGATTTCTCTAAAATATTGTATGCTTTCTTATAAAAGATTGTATATACTCATTTGATATGATGGTGGAATAAATATAATATAATTTATTGTGTGGCAACACATTGTATTGTTTTGTGTCTGTGTTTGTGTTATTTTTGTCCTCTGCCTATCCATCAAATTGGTGTCAGAGTTGTAGAAAATCTGGGCATTATTTTTATGGGAAGATGTCATTGTGGGTGAAGGGCAAATGAGAGCAAAAAGATCTAAGGAGGAGATCATAGTTTCTATGTGAGGAAGGAAGAGAAAGGGTTTGTAGTGGTTACACGTCAGAAAGTTTTACTATTAAATCATGGCAGGAACTAGTGGAAGTATTTCATAGCTACAAATTCCTACTTTCAATGAAAAAAATTATGATTATTGGAGCATCAAGATGAAAACACTTTTTCGTTCTCAGGATATTTGGGGTTTAGTTGAAAGTGGGTTCTCTGAACCAGTAAACCAGCAAGCATATAAAGCTCTTTCACAAGCTGAAAAAGATTTATTAAAAGAAAATAGGAAAAAGGATGCTAAGGCATTGTTCTTTATTCAACAGGCAATGGAGGAAGCAATATTTTCAAAGGTAGCTATTGTTGCAAGCTCAAAGCAAGCATGGGACAACTTGCAATCAACATACCAGGGCACAGGAAAGGTAAAAGCTTCAAAGTTACAAAATCTTAGAAGAGATTTTGAAAATTTGCAAATGAAAGATTCAGATTCAGTAGACTCATTTTTCACTCAAACAATGGGGATAGTAAATTAGATTAGATCATATGGAGAAACCCTTGGGGATCAACAAGTTGTAGAGAAAATACTTAGAAGTCTACCAAATAAGTTTGATTCAAGAGTTGCAGCCATTGAAGAATCTAAGGATCTCTCCTTGCTATCAATAGATGAGTTAATGGGTTCTCTTTTATCACATGAACAAAGGTTGAATCGTTCGAGAACTTCATCATTGGAGACTGTTTTCAAGACTCAACTTTCATTTGGAAGAACAAGAAGAAGATCAGATCATAGTAGAGGCAGAGGACGTTTTACACCAAGAGGAGGAAGAGAAAATCAATAGTTTGAGAGTAGAAGGCTAGCATCAAGCTCACAAACCAATTTCACATCAACAAGAGGAAGGGGGAGAAACCATCATCAAGGAGAAAGGTATGACAAATCTAACATCCAATGTCATTATTGTAATAAATTTGGGCATTTTGCATCTGAGTATAGAAAAAGGCAATATGATATGAATAGGCAAAAGGCACATTTTACAAATGAAAGTTAGCCCAACACTAGTGAGCAAAACACCATCTTGATAACATGCAATGTTGCACAAGAGAGTTCTAAAGAAGTATGGTTCTTAGATAGTGGTTGTAGTAACCATATGAGTGGGTCTAAAGAGATATTCTCAACAATAGATGAATCAGTAAAATCAGAGGTTAAGTTGGGGAATGATCATCAAATCGCAGTCATGGGAAAAGGCTCAATTAGCATAAGAACTAAGAAAGGTGAAGAAAAAAAAATTCTTGATGTATATTATATTCCTGAATTGCAACACAATCTCATAAGCATTGGACAACTAGTACAAAAGGGATATAGAATATATTTTAAAAATGGTGAATGTGTGATTCTAGATAAAAGACCAAGCAATAAGCTGATTGCAAAAGTTGAAATGACTCAAAATAGAATGTTCCCACTTAATATCCAAAGTGAATTATTCTTAGATCCAAATGAATTGCAAAAAGTAGATGAATCTGCATTCAAAGCTTTACACAAAAATGAATCTTGGCTATGGCATTTAAGGTTTGGTCATTTAAATTTTAAATGGTTACAACTCTTATATAAGAAACAAATGGTCTATGGTTGCCATCAATAGAGCCACTTAAGACAACATGTGAGAGTTGTATTTTGGAAAAGTAACAAAGAGAAAAAATTTCAGTTGAAAAGTCTTATAGAGCAAAACATCCACTTGAGATAGTCCATTCAGATCTATGTGGACTAATGCAAACACCATCCTTAAGTGGAAAACTTTATTTCTTGACATTTATTGATGATTTCAGTAGAAAAGTTTGGGTTTATTTTGTGAAGTATAAATCAAAAGTATTTGTTGTCTTTAAAGAATTCAAGGAAAAAGTTGAGAAAGAAAGTGGATACTCTATTAAAACATTAAGAACTGATCAAGGTGGAGAATACATATCAAATGATTTTTTGAATTTTTGCAAAGAAAATGGCATATGGAAACAATTTACAGCAAGGTACACTCCACAACAAAATGGAGTACCAGAAAGAAAAAATAGAACAATTATGGAGATGACAAGGAGTATGTTAAAGAAAAAACACTTGCCAAATGAGTATTGGGCTGAAGCAGTTGCATGTTCAGCATACATACTAAATAGATGTCCAACAAAAGTAGTAATAAATAAAACACCTAAAAAAGCTTGGAGTAGAAGGAAGCACAATATAGCACATTTGAGAGTGTTTAGTTGTGTGGCATAATCATTGGTACCTCAAGAAGTGAGACAAAAAAATAGATGATAGATGAGAGAAGTGCATATTTGTGCAATATAATGAACAATCCAAGGCATATAGGCCATACAATCCCATCACAAAGAAGTTAATAATAAGCCATGATGTTGAGTTTGTAGAAGAAGAAGTATGGGATGGTAGCTTGGATAAGTCAACTACAGTTGCAGCTAGTGTTCTACAAGAAAATGAAACTCAAGATGTGCATTCTACAACACAAACAAATGTTCCTAAAAAACCTACAAGGGCACCTACCACTCAAAACACTACTACCCCAGCAAGCACTAATAGCAGTGAATCATCTAATCCAACACTTGCTTCATTAAGATCAAGAACTATAAATACTTCAAGGAAGACAAGAAGTCTTAGAGACATATATGATGAATTACAAGAGGCTGAAAATGATGACTTATGCATTAATTTTATACTTTTAGCACATGCTGATCCAATTTATTTTGAAGAAGCTATTAAAGATGACAAATAGATTTCAGCCATGGATGAAGAAATTCAGCCAATAGAAAAGAATGATACTTGGGACTTAGTAGATCTTCCTAAAGGCAAGGATGTAATTAAGGTTAAGTGGGTATACAAAACAAAATATAATGTTGATGGAAAAGTGGAGAAACACAAGGCAAGGCTAGTAGCCAAAGGCTTCTCACAGCAACCAGGTATAGACTAAAATGAGACATTTGCACCTGTGGCAAGATTAGACACTATTAGAATGATTTTATCCATTGCAACTCAAAATAAATGGAAGGTTTATCAATTGGACATGAAATCAACATTCTTGAATGGCATTTTAGAAGAAGTGTATATAAAACAACCACCAGGATATGAAATTCTGGGAGAAGAACATAAGGTATACAAGCTAAAGAAGGCACTATATGGCTTGAAGCAAGCTCCTAGACCTTGGTATAGCAGAATAGACTCTTATTTTGTGAATAATGGTTTTGGTAAGTGTGGCTATGAACCAACTTTGTATGTCAGAGTCAACAATGAAGGAGAAATATTAATAGTTTGCTTATATGTAGATGATTTGATAGTCACTGGTAATATTTCAATTAACAATTTCAAGGCAGCCATGAAAAATGAATTTGATATGACTGATTTGGGACTCATGAGATATTTTCTTGGGATACAAGTAAATCAAAATAATCAAGGCATTTTCATTTGTCAAAGTAAGTATGCTACTAATTTGTTGAAAAGATTTAAAATGACAAATGGGAATTCAGCCCCTACACCAGTTGGATTGGGTATAAAACTTAGCAAGAATGATGAAAGTCCTAACATAGAGACAACTTTATTCAAAAGATTAGTTGGCAACCTTTTATATTTGACAGCTACAATACTAGATATAATGCATGGAGTTAGTCTCATTTCTAGATTCATGGACAAACCAAAAGAAACTCATTGGAAAGCTGAAAAGAGGATTCTGAGGTATATAGCTAGAACAAAGAACTTTGGGATCTTATATGCACATTCAAATCATTAAAAGTTTATTGGCTATATAGATAGTGACTGGGCAGGTAGCTTTGATGATAAAAGAAGCACTTCAGGACATATCTTTCACCTAGGGTCATGTGCTATTTCTTAGGCATCAAAGAAGCAACCAATTGTGACATTATCATCGGCTAAAGCAAAATATGTTGCAGCAACATTAGTAGCATGTCAAGCAATATGGATGAGAAGAGTACTTTCAGACTTGAAGCATCCACAAGAAGAACTTACAAGAATATATTGTGATAATAATTCAGCAATTCCTTTATCAAAAAATCATGTCTTTCATCAACGTAGTAAACATATAGATATAAGATATCATTATATTCGTGAATTAGTGAACAATGGTGACATATGTCTTAAGTTTTGGAGGTCCAAAGAACAATTGGAAGACATTTTCACAAAGCCTCTTGCAAAGAATGTCTTTGAACATCTTCGAGAAAGTATTGGTATTACAGACATACATGGCAGTGAAGATTAAGGCAGAGTGTTGGTGATGCTGGCCTCCACCTATCCATTTAATCTTCCCTTCCCTTACCTACTCCAACTACTTCATTTATTGCTTCTTCTCATCGAGAGTTCTAGATCTCTTATTTTAAACTATGCTTCTAGATTGTTAGATTTAGGTTTAGGGTTTTTTCAAACAGTCGGCTATAATATTTTTCCAAAAGTTTGTAAATGTTTTGTCTTCTTGGCTAATAGTAGATTTCTCTAGAATATTGTATGCTTTCTTATAAAAGATTGTATGTACTCATTTGACATGATGATGGAATAAATATAATATAGTTTATTGTGCGACAACACATTGTATTGTTCTGTGTCTGTGTTTGTGTCATCACATGGGTGGAGGGAGGTGCCACTTTAAGAGAAGTTTATTCTGCTATTGCGAAGAGCTCGCCCAAGCTAAGGTTTCCTGCAGGAATTTGCCACATAGTGGGATCCGGGGGTCATTTTGCTGGCGGCGGGCTAGGGTTTCTCTCAAGAAAGTATGACCTTTCAGCTGACAATATTTTGGATGCCCAACTGATAAATGGATCAGACGAGATGGTGGATAGAAGCACAATGGGTAAAGATGTGTTTTGGGCCCTTAGAGGAGGCGGTGGTGGCAGCTGGGGAGTTGTTTATGCCTAGAAAATACAGTTAGTGACGGTGCCTTGAATTCTGACGGCCTTCAAAGTGTTTAGATACGATACAGATACCGTCACATAGATCATTAACAGATGGCAATATGTTGCTCCCAAAATGGAGGACAACATCTTCATGGAAGTAAAGGTCGACTTCAATGACATGAAAACAGTCAGAGCCTTGTTTCGTGGAATACACCTTGGGCGTAAGAATGAATTTCTAGATAAAATTGCTCAGAGCTTCCCAGAGCTTTGCATGGAGTCAGCGGATTGTGAGGAAATGACTTGGATAAAGTTGATAGCCTACGTTAAGAATTAACTAACAGGTATTATTACAAAAAGCTCTACTTCAAAGTGAAGTCAGATTTCACTAAGGTTCCTCTTCCAGAATGTGCACTAAGAGGATTGTGGAGCAGGATAAAGAAAGGGCCGTGTGACATGTATAAAACTTTCTCACCATTGGGAGGGATGATAGACAGGATATCCTCTAGTGCAGCGACATTTCCTCAGTGGGCAGGGACATTGTTCTACATGCATTACAACGCATTGTGGAGTGAGAGTAGAGAAGATGAGCACTACCTCAAGTGGATGAGAGATCTTTACAAATACATGGAACCTTATGTCACTCATTCTCCTAGGGCTGTATATGTGAACTTCTTGACCTTGATCTTGGCACTGGCCACGGTTCTGTGGAAGAGGCTAGGATTTGGGGTGAAAAGTATTTTGGTGCAAATTTTAATAGGCTTGTGGACACTAAAATGCAGGTGGATCCTGCCAACAACTTCAATAATCCTCAGAGCATTCCTCCGAGGAAATCGTACTAGGCATCTGTCGCTGTTGACATGAAAAAAATTTCTATAACCTATTCTGATAGTTAACTAGCTTAAAGGGCATATACCTTAAAAACTTTATAATAGTAATTATATTTCTATTTATATGCACATGACCATGTGCTTGGAACATAAACTTTCAGAGTTTGATATTTATATCGTACTAGATTGTCACTGATGTGCATGAAACATTTCCCTTCTGTGAATTCTACTGTGATATAGGTGTGAATACTCTATATATTAGAGCTTTCATAATTAAGATTATTTATTAGATACTTTTATCATTAATAATTTTAGTGCTCTGGAATTTTGAGTTGGATGTGGATTGGTTGTCTGCTATATTTTTAAATATAGATTATCTAAATATTCATGGAAGATTTCTTCTCACATAGCATAAATTATTTTCTTTTCTTCTATGTAAACATTTTTTTTTTTTTTTTTGAGAAAATCACCCTTTATGTCATTCATGGTATATTTATTTAGCGAGCCCATCTTCTTGAGAGATATTTTTACTTTAATTCTTGTTTCATAATTACCCATTCCTTAATAGCATACCTTTAAAAAACAAATTGTAATGATGATAAATCTCCTAAATTAGTGGATATTTTTGATGTTATATAAGGTTTCAATTGTTAAACAAATTTTTTATATGCTTTAATTTCTTTTATATTTTTATTTCCCAAAAATTACAATTCTTTAGCCTATTCTCAATTAAGGCCTCAACTCCTATTCACGGAAACCTCTAAAGTTAGTCCTTACTACAATTTTGATGATTAATTAGTTAATTATGGTTATCAACCATTAAAATCACCCCTTTCCACAATGCTTAGATTAAATATATTTAGACTAAAATTGATTAGTTTACTACAAAAGCTAGATGTAAAATCACCCCTCCATCGATATTTTGGATAGAAATTTTTCTTACAGTTCTTCCGTTCTCCAAATGGATTAATTATTTCAAATGAATAAATTTATTTTCCATTTACATCATATCATGCCACATTTTGGTCATGAATATTTATTAACTTGAGATGGTTTTATTTTTGATAAGAAAAATAGGTTTTATAAGGATCCCAAAACCCAAAACTTCTTACACAACATAGAGCTATAAAATATTCAAAATAAGCCCAGAAATAGTACTACAGCCAACCAAAAGGCCAAAACTAAAAATAGTACTTGAGATGAGTTTGTTACTGAGTGGTGCTATATTTTTTTCTCAAGTTATAATTCAAACATTTCTAATAGGTTAGTAAGAACCTTCATAAAAGCTTTAGTGAGTCTTACATATCCTTCTCTATTTTTTAATGGTTTGTACATTTCTATCCTTAAATTATTCCAATCACCTCTAGTTTTAACAATTCATCTCTAATTGCATTTGAGTAATCTTTCTTAATTTTTTTTTATTGTCTACTAACTTTAATACATTATTTTAGTTTTACACTAATCATAGTAATCCTTAATTATTGGATTATGATAGAGTACTATTTTTTTATCAGTATGTCATCAATGGCCTCATATCTATAGGATAATTTAATCATCCTAGATACATATTTAAAGCTTGTGGGCTAGATGTGTCTCAAAAATAATTTAGTGTCATGAACCAAAATTAATATAGCTCTTCATTAATGTATTTGATTAATATTTCTTTATTCATGCATTACAATTATTTAATTAATCCCATATTTGAAATTATTATATGTGATGTCTTTTCAAATGATTCTTATCTTGGATTTTTATCTTATAAATTGATTGCTTTCTTCAAAATATATTAAAAATATATTAATTAAATCAAACATCATAAATTACATATTAATTTTAATACATTAATCTTTACTATACTTCATAAATATTTAATTTTAAAAAACCTAAACCTATGGACATGACTTTCCAACATGACACATCCAAAATGTATTAATAATCTTAAAGTGCAGTATGTAATACACACAAAATGAAAAAAAGCGATAAATTAAATCAGAGGTAAAAGTAAACAAGGGAGTGATAATATTGTATCATGCAACCAGTGAAGACATTTTAGGACGCCAGGTCATCCTCACGACAACACCTTAATACTGCACAAGGAAGTACGAGTACCTCCGTTCCATTGTACTAACGCTGCCAGACAACGCCCCCACAGTAAAAGATCAGGTATACCGGACCCCCCTGCACACTTCAAACAGCAAATACAATGACATATATATATAATCATTGTTGATTCGTGACATATGACATTGGCCTTGGATGATATGCATTGCGAATAATGTGGTTTGGAATTCAGTCCAAGATCATTTCCATTATAGATTTGAATTAATAAGTATTTTGCATGGGTATGAGAATACATATTAAATAGAATTAAATCAATACATGCTATCAAGCATCAGAAATATATATATAGATGTGTGTATAGATATAAAAAGATAAATACTTCAGAATAAATGCATGATTTATGTAAATAAGCATTGCATCTAAATACTAGTACATTATATATATATTCTTAAAGATTTTAAGAAAGTCTAATGATATTTCATTTATAGTACGGAGATGTCTATCTCTCATTTCTGCTATGAAATCCTGAGATAGGGAGTTGGTGGAGGGAGAGGTGGAGAAATTTTGAGCATTTTTCAGAACTGCTTGGAGCTTGTTTCACATGCCCTCTGCACTGTCATTCTATTGTCTCGAGATGGTCATAGCCAAGAGAGAGGAGATGATCTGATACTATGAAAATAGATCTTCTAACAAACTAATTAATCAATTTATTTCAAAATGCTCAACTCCTCAAATATTTTAATAACAATAAGGATCATAGACTTGTTTAATTTGGATGACTTCCTAATTTATACCTAAAATTGAATATTAGGTTAAGGGATTAAAAGAGCTCATTACATTTAGTGCTTCCTAGTTCAAGGAAAATCTATTGATAGAACCCATAAATTAAATTTTAGTAATGTCTTTTACTTCAACTCACATCCTTTTAGATACGATATGATCATTAAAGTGGGAACAAAATGAAATTTAATAAATCTACAATCTAGTGTATTTTTTAATTATATCATGTTCCCACCTTAGATTAAGACATTAAAAAAATTATGCCCCACTCCACATTTATACCATATGACTTTTCAGCACATAATCAAAGTCTTAGTCATGCATTGTAGATGACATGATATGTTTACATGTTGTAGAGATGTCCATGTAGTGCAAACCTATACACAGATTTCTAGATGTGGAAACTATTGTTCAAATGTTTTTGACTAAAGGAGATAGGAAAATGGTCCTCAACCCAAATTACAAAGATAAAAATTAGACATTTTTGGCTCTAGGCCATTATAGCTAAGTAGTAGGAAACACCATCTCTAGAGACCCACTAGAAAACATAACTTTATAAAAACTCAAAGTTAATCCCTAAGAGTATCAAAGTCTAACTTATTAACCAAAAAATAGCTGATAATTCTAAAATTTACTAGGATCTCAGAGTTCTGATCATTAAGGATAGCCATAATAAACATAACAATTTTAAGACTGTCCTAAAATTAGAAGTAGCATCATAGTAACCAATTATTGCCACAAACTATTAACTAAGAGGCATAAAAACATGAACTAAAAGGAAGAATAGGCTCACAAAAACAAGGAATGTTTGATGTTGTCCCATTCTTTGGATAAGTACTTGAGATCATTAGTCTATTTGTGATCATCGTCTACACTCTTCATCTCCACCCACACATTATTCTTCTACATCTCATCTCTCTTTAGTTTTCTTTATGATGCAATGCAATACCTGATGTAATGCAGTACAACCACGCAACACAAACACAAGAACAAGAAGAAACAAATAATAATATATTCATAAAATATAACTGATTACATGCAATGTGTTGGGCTACAAGGCCTTTTCGGTTATGACCAAATACAAAGCAAGTAATAGTTCTGCAAGATCCCTCAAGATCCAATCCCAAACCCTAGCTAGTCCATATCCAGACTCTGGTAGGAACCTCCAAGAAAGATCTCAACTTGTGCTCGCAAGCCCGCCAAGCAATCTCCTTCTTTTTCCAAGCCCCAGCTACTAGCCCTTCTCAAAATTCGCTCTTCCAAGCTCCTCTACTTCTCCACCATGGATGAATAATGCCTAAAGACTTTCCCACAACTCCTACTTATTATATCGATCTAAGCCACAGGTCGGCCTAGAACAAAAATTAAATACAAATACATAAATTAAATGCCAAAGTCAGCCTCGTACAACAATTAAATTTCCAAAATTGATGTCTTGGTAAAATAGTGATATCTCATAGCTCCAAATGAATTAGAACTCAAGCTTCAAACCGTAGGTAGAAGTCTAGGCCCTCTTCCATTCTTAAAATTTTCATCCTCTAACTCAATTTAAAAAATTAGATACATGTTCTACAACAAGAACCAAATTTTTAAGCAAAGCCGAGCTCCTCTCAGACCATGCTAAGCTCCACAGACCATGCCGAGCTCCTAGTGTATGCCGAGCACTAAATTTCTTCTTCAACTAAGTACGAATCCAAGCATCCACCAAAAAAGCTATCGAGCCTCCTCCCATGAACTCCAAAGTACCCACCGAGAAAAATCAAGATGCTCCTGCATTAGACTCCCCAAGTAAATAGAAAAGTGTGTCCTACACTTTGATGCCCAAAGAAAGAGCAACAACCAACTTCATCTTCACCAAAAGCTTCCACTCCAATAGGGATAAGAAAACCAATCTGCACATCATCCACATCCACATCATTCTATCAAACACCAGAATCTCAACCATCCAATTAGCATGCTCACTCCCAGGAGCAAATTGAACATAATGTGTCAACATCAAATCCTCATCCACAACAACAACTAGTGAATCCACACTAGCAGCAACAAACTCCATATCAGCCACAAAATCCACATCAGTAGCAACATGAAGATCTCCATCAACAAATGCCAAACTCTTAACACCAACCATCTCATTGCTTACAACAAGATGCTCAACAACACACAACTCACCACCAACAGCAACTAGATCATCCATGACCAAGTGCTCTGCAATTTCTATGTCAGACTCATCCAACTGATCATGAAAAACAATGTCCATCCTAGTATCAACAAGGATAGGGATATCTTTAGCAACTTCTAGCTATTCTGTAGGTTCTATATCAGACTCCACAAACTGATCAATAAAACTAAACTCTACCACCTTGACCTTCTTAGCTTGATCAACCAATCTAGCATCCAACCGAGAAAACATTTTAGAAAAATTCCTCTCCACTATATCATGGAGTTTTGCAATCATCTTAGGGTCCAATCCTCTTAGAGCCATCCCCCAAGATCTTCATTAACTCTCTCCAACAAATACATTTTAGAAAAACTCCTCTCCACTATATCATGGAGTTTTACAATCATCTTAGGGTCCAATCCTCTTAGAGCCATCTCCCAAGATCTTCATTAACCCTCTCCAACAAATCCTTCCTAAGCTCCTTATGACAACCAAATTGTTTGCAAGTCAGATTGCAACTTACCACCTCACATGAACAATCGGGAACCACATCACAAGTCTAGGACCATGGATTTGCAATCCACAAATTCTCTATGATCGTGCCTCAACAAGATTAGATTCCCATCTCCACATCCATCAATCCATCTATGAGCCCTCTATAATTGTAAGTTAGAACCATGATTTTCCACCTCACAACCAAGAGATTTAGGACTCCAAAAAGAAAATCACCATCAGATCAAGATCAATTCAGATCCACTTCTCCAACAAAAGCCCTGGTGCAAACTACCTCAGCTTCAACAATTTGTCTACACACTCAGGAATGACTGTGCTCTGATACCACATGATGCAATACAATACAACCACATAGTGGAAACAAAAGAATAAGAAGAAATAAATAATAATATATTCATAAAATATAATTGATTACATGCAATGTACCAGGTTGTAAGGCCTTCTCGGTTACAGCCAAATACAAAGCAAGTAATAGTTATGCAAGATCCCTCAAGATCCAATCCCAAACCCTAGCTAGTCTAGATCCACACTCTAGTAGAAACCTCCAAGGAAGATCTCAACTTGTGCTCGCAAGCCCACCAAGAAATCTCCTTGTTTTTCCAAGCCGCAACTACTAGCCCTTCTTAAAATTCGTTCTTCCAAGCTCCTGTACTTCTCCATAATGGATGAATAATGCCTAAAGACTTTCCCACAACTCCTACTTATACCAATCTAAGCCACAGGTCGGCCCATAACACAATTTAAATATAAATACATAAATTAAATGCCAAACTCGGCCTCCTACAACAATTAAATTCTCAAAAATTAATGTCTTGGTAAAATAGGGATATCTCCTAGCTCCGAATGAATTAGAACTCAAGCTTTGAACCGTAGGTAGAAGTCTTGGCCCTCTTCCATCCTTAAAATTTCCATCCTTTAACTCATTTTAGAAAATTAGATACATGTTCTACAATAGGAACCAAAATTCTAAGCAAAGCCGAACTCCTCTCAGACCATGCCAAGCTCCACAGACCATGTTGAGCTCCTAGTGTATGCGGAGCACCAAATTTCTTCTTCAATTGAGTACCAGTCCAAGCATCCACCAAAGCAACTACTGAGCCTCCTCCCATGAACTCCAAAGTAGCCACCAAGCAAAACCAAGATGCTCCTACATCACTTTAACATCTAATAGTGTTGAAGATAGCCTTCCTTTTCATCCTTTCTTGGACCTTACAAATAGTGGAAATGGCCACACTATGCTTGATATAAGTTATAGCATTATCAAATTTATTGTTAAGAGAAATCACCTTTGTATTGAGATCAAAAATTTAGCCTTTGAGCTATTTTTTAACCATCATTGGGATCCCTAACCTCTATTGCCTATTAGTGTTAATCACATAGGCATTTACAAGGTAGAGCTAGATGGTCATCACTATGAATGAGCTACTCTACATAGGTCGAGTCATGTACATAAGATAGTACATACCATGTAATTGTATAGAAGCCGAGTAAAGTATGGTCACATAAAATTTTCTATATGGATTGAGCTTATTCAACAACTAAGCAAGTCATCAGTGATTGAGTATAATTCCAAGTCTATAAGTATCGAATGAAATAGTATGTGTAGAGCATAGTATATTTCGAGCATAAAAAATTTAATAAATGCCAAGCAACAATAATGTCAAGCACTAGTAATAGTAGAGGCCAACCAATGAAGAGGTTTATATTAAAGTTAGGAATGGAAAAAAGTTTTAGGGAAAATGATTATCAGGCTGACTTGGAAGGTATATTTATGTTTTGAAGAGATTTTTATAGATCATTTTATACTTGTTGAGGTTGTTAAAAAACATTCACATGGTGTGGCTCACATATCCCCATGTGTATGTTCAATGACCATGATGAAGAGGTAAAACATAAAAGCATCTAGAAGACTCTTCATGAAATCTTTATATAGAGATAATCTTAGCCTATATATATATAGAGAGAGAGAGAGAGAGAGAGAGATCATGTGTGTGTGAAGGGTAGAGAGAAGAAGATCAGAAGTCATTCAAAGGTTCTATTATTAACTAATGGAACAAGTGACTTATTCATAAGCAGTGAATGTGGATGGAAAAGAAAAGAATATCATATTAGAGGAAAGAACTAATTAGTAAGGAGACGACTGATAATTAGCTTGCAAAGAAAACCAAGAGTCAGGTACAAAGATAGTTTTAACATACTTGAATAAGGGTAAATCTCTTAATAGAGTGGTCTTAACAAATCTTTGTAAATATCCTAACAAATCCTTACTTAATTGTAAGTGTTGAACAATCTAGTAGGTGAAACCTAATAGTTTCTTAAGTCTTTAATAAGAAAAATTCCTCACAAAGTAGATCATATATTATGGTCAAACATTGTAACCTTAGTTGGTTAACTTTATTACTGCAATAGTAAAGATTTGTGGGTGTCTTCCCCACCCTAGTTTTACCTTCACCTTGGAGGATTTCTAGTTAACAAATATTGTATTATGTGTTATTACTTTCATTCATGTGATTGAATTGATTTACATATTACAAACAATTTACATTTATTATATTGCATGCATAATTTATTAGTGGATGTATATGAATTTATGGAAAGGTATAAAGTGTTATAGATTCTTATTCACCCACCTTCCCACCCCCCAGTATCTAGTTTACTCCTCCATAAATCAGCATTTGGTATCAAAGCATTGGTTCTCTAAAGGAAGCTTAAATTCTTATAGATTAGCTCTTGGAAGATGGAGGCTTTCAAACTAGATAAGGCTATTGATAATTAGGTGATCAACATTTAACTCAAACTGCATAAGTTAGAGGAGACAAGAAAAGATCTGAAGGATTTCCCAAAAAGGAGAAAGGAAATTACCATCCAAATAAAATTCTTCTATTATGAAGAATTTATAACTGAAGGACTATTTGATCCAATCAATACTAATGAAAAACCATTTGTTGAACTACTTGAAAAAAAAAAATCATAAATGAAGAGATAAGGGCATTGAAAAGAGAGCATGAAATCCAATCAGTAACACTATGTGAAGTGACTAAAACTAGAAAGAAAGACGAAGAAGACAAAACTATGGTGAAATATGAAAAGAGGGTAATGGCCACTAGACTAGAAGAAAGGTTATCAAATGTGAAAAATCTTACCAATACACAAATGGATCCAATGAATCAACTAATGAATACAAATCACGTACTGAATCACAAGGATGTGGATATTGCCAACCTAATATTTCATAATGAGATACTGAAGAATGAATTGAAGAATGAGAAGGAATACATGTAGCAATTTCAAAAGCAAAGCAAGAAATGAAATATTTTAAAGAACTTATGAAGAAATCAATTTGTTCCAATAGGTTAGGACATTCATGCACCGAGACAATAGAATCATCCAAGAATGGAGAAATGAGAAATGAAAATCCAAAAGACAAACCAACTTGCTATCACTATGGAAAAAATTGGTCATACTACAAATATCTATCGAAGAAATCATGGTATGCAAAATTCTAAACATAATTTTATTGGTAACTATCTTTACTACAAGAAATAAGGACATAAAATACATAAGTGTAGTTCAAAACTTATAAATGTACCTACTACACCTAGATTTGGAGGATACTATTAAAACTGTCAAAAATATGGGTGTAGAGTATTTGAATGCATATTAGAGACAATACCTTATTGGCCAAACCAAAGAAAGAAGGATTATACACCTAACAATGCATGTTCCAAATGTAACAAGTTTGGACATCTAAGCTAAACTTGCAGAACTCAAGTACATTCAGTCAATCAAACAAAGAATAAATGAGAAGGTAAAGTAGATATCAGCAAGTAAATAATGAAATGAACCATAAATGGAAAAATAAACTAGAAGGTGGAAATTACAAGAGTTAATGGAGCTAAGGTTACTCAATCCAATGGACAATGTAATCATGTCATCTCTAACTAGGCAAAAGAGGTATGGATGGAACTTAATACCTATATGATCCATCATAGAATAGTTCCTTACATAAATGTGTGGAAAAAATTCATATCTCCATATATAAGATTCAAGAGAACAAATTTTGTAAAAGGTTTCTGAGTATTAGTATACTATTTGTGTTGACTGAGTGTTGTAATAGAGAATGAATATTTTAATAGAGACTGAATGATATGAATGAGATAGAGTAGTTATGATTAGCTAGGTGCCACTCAAAAAAGTAAACAAGCATTTATGGAAAACCTAATCAATTAAAAAATGAGGTATATAACAAATTTAAAATTTACATTGTTTCATACCGTGCATATAGATTTTTGAAGAGGTCAAACTGATTAAGAGATCAAGTGATAAAGTGAATTCAAGAAACTATCAAAAATTTCAAGAGGTGAATTGATCAAAACGTTGAATGAGAGCCTGATTGAGTGTTGAGAATCTAGAAAAGGAAATATGTCAAACCCTAGTTATGATCATGGCAACTTCAAAAACTATTGAAATGAGCCAAAATAATAGTAAAGTTCAATTGGTGATGAGTGATGCCTATCCTCCACCTAAATTTCATTTTATTCCAACATATTTTGTTAAAGGAGACTCAATGAGCACATTATTCTTGATACTACCTAAAGTCATCATGATTCACAATTTTAGAAGTTGCTACATGTGCAAAATTGGAGAATTGGGAGACTATAAAATCAAAGAAGCTTATGAGAAGCTATGAGATGAAGGAACTTTGAAAGATGAGTTTAAAATTGTTGAATGGGAAGGATTAAATTGAGCCCTAGAATTTCAAAGAAATTTCATAATAGAATGGTTGAAAGTCACATTAAGAAGAATTTATCATATAAAGTACTAGCTATAGGATGGAATAATATAAATCACAAAGATGATGATGCATAAGATTACTCGTTATCCAACCTTAGATAGGAATAAAACCATGCAATGCTTGAGCTTAAGGCTAAAAGAGGAGCTAGGTGGAATGGAAGTGGTTTATCCATTAGAAAAATTTCTCATCCACTTATAGAAATTTCAATGAGAGTCATTACTCACAAATTCTATCAATATAGAAAATTAAATAGTGTATCGAGGATGGTTCTTTACCAAGCATGGAAGATTGTGATGAAATATCATGAGTATGATCTTGCCAAGCTGCAAATGATACAACTAGTAGAAAATCTATCATTAATTAGAGAGGCAAAGAATATAATGTGTAACTTAAATTCCCTAATTATTTTTACATTCTTTAATATTTAGAAGTATTTTCCTAGAGTATGAAATGTTGTGTGGGAACAAGACAAACCAATAGCTTGACAAATCAAAGAGTTTATTACTTAATTGGGAGATAATTTTGAGAATGAAATGAATATATATTTTAATGAATTCAAGTTGAGAATGAAAAGAATGATAAGAATTCTAGAGGAATTGGTTACAAAATACTAATGTAACATTTATTTTCTTGTTGATACAGACAACACATTTGTGCAAGCAGTAAAGACAAAAAAGGCATGATTAAAAAGTTTTGGTTATGAAATATAAAGTGATGATGTGAGGGCAAAAATTAATGCATTATTGAAGGAAAAAATAGATGTCGAGGTAGAACCATTTAGAAGATATGAAAAATCACAGGAAAGCATAATAGTAAACATAAAGATAGCTACCAAGGAAAAGAAAAGGAACAAGATGATTGAAGACCTAGAAGCTAAATTAGGCACCCTAGGCATGGGTAAAGAACAATTGTAATTGACTCAAAGTATTGGTGAAGATGAAGAACAAGATAGTGATGAAGAGGAGTTAGAAGAAAAAGATGAAAAAGATGACAAGGGTAAAACCCTAACTATTATCATGCCACTGAGTAGGAAGGATCAAACATCAAAGAAGAAGAAGATAACAACACCTCCACTAGCAACTAAGCCAAGGACCAGGGCAACTCCTATTGCTAAGCATTCTATAAAGATAAAAGTAGTACAGAATAGTGATTCAAGTAATCCTCAAACTAGAAGAAGAAGATTGTTTAGAGAACCACCTATCATACAGATCAAGAGTGTTGAAGATGTATGTGATAGAATGTTTGTAGGTTTACCTAGTTTTAAACATGTGAAATATGATACATTAGACAATTATGATAGAAAGAAAGTGGAGGAAGCCATTATAGAAATAATTTCAAATCAAAGGCTAACTCCTAGTGAAATAGAAAAGAAAATACAAGAAAAGAAAGTACCCAACCATCTATTTGATATATTAGAGAGGAAATGGCAGTAGGCTGAAGTAACATAAACTTAGATAAGAATTGGCACACTAGTTAGAGTTATGCCTAATCTATCTCAAGAACAAAAGGAAATTTTTTTGAAACAACATAGGAGAATATTCATTCCTCAATACATGATGTTCTTGATATTAGAAAATAAAGAGGAAGTTGTACAAAAATAGAGCAAATTATTCTGGAACAAAATTGTTGGGCTTACAAAAAAGAAGGTAGAAATTATAAATATTCATGATGAATATAGTAGTGGAAAAATATTAGGTGTGCCAAGTCTACAAGACAACATGTCTCATATACATGTCAACACTTCTAACACTCTAGAGGCTGAGAAATCAAGGCTTACAAATGAAGAAGAAGATTGTGAAGATAAAGAAGTTGATAAAATTGATAATACTATTTTAGCACCTTAGATTTAGGATAAATAAATAAATAAATAAGGATGAATCAAGTGCTACTATTGTTTTCTTGAGTATCGATGCACATGAAATATCTAGTGGTGAAACTCACTCACCTACTCCTAAGGAAGTGCCAAGTAGTAGCACTCTTTCACCAAACAACAAGAGAAAAGAAATAAGGGGCATTTCACTAGATATTAAAGTTAGTCTAGATGAAAATATTGAGATGCCACAATTTAATTCAGGAAAATCTCACCTTGCAGCAAAACCTTTTGCTACGAGAAACTTTGAAGAAGAAAAAGAGGCAAGAAGAGCTTAGGAGAGAACTTAAAAAACAACATACTGTACAAGATGTAAATCATATTTTTGTTGATTCTTTTGACATATATAATGTCAATAAAAAGACATCTATTATTGATCAACTTGTAAATATCATTGATCAAGTGACTACAGAAAATTTTGAATCCAATGACAAGTTATTGAATTGGTTAACAAGAAGAGTTGAAACCAACATGATGGACAAAGTCTTCATAGCCATAGCTAAGAAGATAATGCTTTACAAGAAAAAAGAAAAGTAATGGTGGATATTATAAAAAGGGTACAATAGGCATACACAATTTCTCTAGATGTGCCAAGATTTACTGATAATATTTAGGCATAGGTAGATAAGACTTAGACTGAGATGAAGGCATCCAACATTGTTATCTTAGAGTTAGTAGGATCTATCATAGATCACTATAATATTCTACTAAATTATCAAGTTACAGTGATTGAACTTCAAGGAATATTCATCACCATGAGATCCAAATTGATCTCAATTTAGGAACTATTGATACCTTATTTAGAGTTCATGCAGAGAGAATTGAAAATAAATCAGGATTGTATCACAAAAGATTATAAATTATCAGTGGATGAGTGTTTCATTGATTTAGCTACAAGACTACAACTACATAATTAAATCTAGAGGTAGCAAGAACCACATGAAATCATGCACTGGCCAAGATTACCAGAGTTCACAAGGAATTCGTTGAAACATATAGATTACTTCAACTCTTTCAACCCCAAAAGTAGTGATATCAAGTGTTCAAAAAAGATGAGTAAATGTATATAAGGGAGAAATATATATAGAATGAGTATCATGTATAGGTAATGAATAAAGGTTGTAATTCAATTTTGTATTCATTTTATAGAAGTCATAAGACTTAAGGGGAGAGAGCTCATTCTGGAAAAGCTCACTTTTGTATTGATATGATAAAGTGTTTTTTCCACTAATGTCAAAGGTCAAGATTGTTGGTATCTCTAACCTTTATTGTCTATTAGGGTAAATAATTTATTCATTTACAAGGTAGAGTTAAAAGGTTGTCATTATGAATAAGGTACTGTTCATAGGTTGATTCATGTACATAAGATAGTAATTACCAAATAATTGCATAGAAATTGAGTAAAGTATAGTCACAAGACAATTATCTATATGGGCCAACCTCATTCAGCGACTGAGCAAGTCATTAGCTGTCAAGTATAATTCCAATTATATTAATATTAGATGATGTAGTATATGTTGAGAACAATATATGCTAATCATCATAAGTTAATAAAGGTCAAGCAACAAAAATAGCAAGCACCAAGAATAGTAGAGGCTAAGCAATGTAGATTTTACATAAAAGTCAGGAATGGAATAGAGTTTTAGGAAAAAAATATTATTAGGATGACTTGGAAGGTATATTTAATACTTATAGAGGTTGTTATAGAACACTTACATGATGGGGATCACATATCCCAATGTCTATGTTCAATGATCAAGATGGAGAGGCAAAACATAGAAATATATAGAAGACTCTTCATGGAAACCTTCTATAGTAATGATATTGACTTAGATCATATAGAGGAAGGGGGGGGTGGGGGGGGGGGGGAGAGAGAGAGAGAGAGAGAGAGAGAGAGAGGAAACAAGTGATCATGCATGTGTGTGAAGGGTAGATAGAAGAAGATTAGAAGTCATTTAAACATAAGATTAGCATCTAATAGAGAAAGTGACTTATTCATAAGAAGTGAATGTGGAAGGGAAAGACAAGAGTATCAGATCAGAGGAGAGGATCAATTAGTAAGGAGAAGACTCGAAATTAGCTTGTAGAGAAGATTGAGACTCAGGTACTGATATAGTTTTAACAACTTAAATCAGGGTAAATATCTTAACAAAGTGGTCTTAATAGACCTTTGTAAATCTCCTAAAAAATTCAATAGTTGTATGTGCCAAATCCTCTAACTAGGTGGAACCTAATAGTTTCTTAAGTCTTTAACATGATAGACTCCTCACAAATTATATCATATACTATCGTTAAACATTGTAACCTTAACTGGTTAATTGTATTAATACAATAGTGAATATTTGTGGTTGTCTCCCCCCCCCCTAGTTTTACCTTCACCTTGGAGAGTTTCTAGGTAACAAATATTGTGTTATAAAATATTACTTTCATGCATGTGATTGAATTGATTTATATGTTAGAAAAAGTTTATGTTTATTGTATTACATTTATAAGTTATTATTGGATGTGGATAAATCTATAAAAAGGTATAAAGTGTTATAGATTTTGATTCACCACCGCCCCCCCCCCCCCCCCCCCCCCCCTAGTTTACTTCTCCATAAATGAATAGTCAATACTACCAAAATCAAAAGATTGAGGATTGATTGATTCCTTAATTTCCTCATCCTCAGGGGAAATAGAATTGGGGATATCATCTTGGATCCCAAGATCAACCTCAATATTGGCCTCTTGAACTTCTTGTTCTTTCTACTAAGGCCCCTTAGCCTCTACTTCAAATTTCTCCTTAGTGGAAGTATTTTTGGCTTTCTTTCGAGTTTCCTCAACTTTAGCCTTATAAACCTCCTAATTCTAGTCATCTTTTCATTCTTTCTTATAGTTTTTTTTCCTTTCTTATACCTCAATGCATGATACCTCATCTCAAAAAAGCTAGATTCAAATCTATACCATGAACTAGAGCTTTCTTATCTCCATTGTCATCTTCAGAATACCCTTCTAGATCCTAATTATCCACCTTAATAATTTCCTTCAAAATCTTACATTTCTTTAGGGGTATCATTCAAAGTAGACTTAATAGACGCATTTTGCATTTTATCAGGGTTTCAAACAAAAGAGATTCTTCAAAGGTTTGAATTTTCACTTCATTGGTTTTGTTTTAGCATTGCTAGTATCTCTAGACATGGGAGGATTTTTAACAATGTCTTTGTGAAGTTCAATTTCCTCTATAATAATAAAGGTCCTAGGGTGAGGCTAGTGACTTTTCTTATCAGTTAAACACTTGCCAAGGCCAAGACTATTGTTTAAGTGTTGTTAAGTACCTCCCTACAATTATAATGTATGAATTCCCTTCCAACTAGTGTTAGATTCAATGTAACAACATAATAACCCTATATTTGAGTTTTTATTTGACTATTCTTCATAAATTCAATACACTTACTCAATTTTTGGCTGCTCTTCATCATCATTATACATATATGTTTAGTTCATCTTAAAGCTTGTTATCATATTTAGTGATTCCCTTGCATTAGAAGCACATTAGATCAACTATCCTTTACAACTCATGTCCATCTCATTGAAGGCAAACTCTTAACCTTGTTTATGTTCCTAAAATTATATATATATATATTTATTTATTTATTTATTTATGTTGAAGAAACTATTGTGAATTAAAAAATACCAAAGTAAGAACTTGACTCTAATCCTTAAAAGTAGCCTACAAATTTTAACCAATATCAAAACCAAAATAAATATTCTTTAAAAAGTGCATTTGACATATAATTTATCTAAACCATAAAGAATTAATGATGATATAAATTTTTTATTTTTATAATTTTCTGTTTATATTGTATGTATGTATATATATATATATATATATACATATATATATATACATACATATATATACATATATATATATATATATATATACATATATATACATATATATACATATATATATAGATATATATATATATATATGTATATATATATATATATGTATATATGTATGTATATATATATATGTATATATATGTATATATATGTATATATATGTATATATATATATATCTATATATATATCTATATATATATATATATATATATATATATATGTATATATATATATATCTATATATATATATATCTATATATATATATATATATATATATATATATATATATATATATATATATATATATATATACATATATATATATATATATATATATATATATATATATATATATATATATATATATATATATATATCTATTTTTTAAAAACTTTTATGTATTCATTTTCCTATCTCCTTCAAAATCTAATTGTTTAACAAAAAATATAATTTTTAAAAAGTGACATTCACTTACTCTATTAGATTTCTTTTCTAAAGAGGATTAAAACGTAATTGGTTTCCATCTAGACTTGTAACTTATATGTATAAGTATTGCAACTAGTTTCATTTTATTATGTTGAATATCTTGTATGTTATTAAGTTTTGAGCTAACATTAACATTAATTTTGATGTAGGTTAACTCACTAATTTATAACTTGTTATGTTTGTTTATAGATTTAATTTCTTTTGTGACAAAGAGGGCATCAATATATAGTGCCTAGCCTTTGTCTACCAGTGAAGTTAAATGACTCATAAAGAGCCTATGAGAGATTGAGTCTTGTGGAGTGCAAGGTTCTGATATCATGAGGGATGAGTTTAGGATCATTCCCTAAGTGATTTTGATGGCATGGGTGCCCCTCATTTCTTGGCTCTAAGACAAAGATGTTTCATGCACGAGCGGGTCCATTTTAGGTTCCTAAATTGTTTCAATGGTGGTCTTCACTGGTTGGTAGCTCACAAGCCTCATGCTTTATTGGGTTTCCTCCTAGGTCTGAACACTCAATCAAAAAATAAATAAATAATATATAGTGCGTAGATATTTTTCAACCTTCTTCTGTAACTCACTTTTCTATTTTTCATAAGAATTGAACATCAAAATTTAATTAAGGTATACAAAAAATATTTACTAAAACTAAAAAGTTAATTCATGTAAAAATTAAATCTTGGAGTAATACAATCCAAAAACTAATTTATTTGATCCTTTGAAAGAAAAAATTTTAAGTCATATTTTGTAAGCATTTTGATTGGTAGAAAAGATGCTTTCTTGTAGGTATGATTAAAGAGAAGAGATAATGATCCAAAAAATGATTTGACACACTTTGATCTAACAAGTTTCAATTAATTCCTTCAACTGCAAGCTTTCAGGGATTTAAAATTTATAGTTTCTTAAGAAAATATGTTTTCACCAAAAATTATGATGTTGAAAATGTAAAACATATAATTCTAGGGAAGACAAGTTTCCAAAAAACCATCCAATATTTTTACTTTCTTTTTTATAGGTTTAGACATACAAAAGAAAATTAAAAGGATTCATCAACCTATGATGGTAGTAAGATTACCTCTTCACCACCTTATAGTTTTGGTAGTACAATTGTATTTTTTTTAAAGAAAATTTCATATTTGACCTTTTATCTTTAGATTATTCTATTCTTAGTTGTAGTTTACTTCCTATTTTTGTTTTCCGTGTTTAGATTACTCTATTCTTAGATGAATGTTTTTCATTTTGAGATTACATATTTGCAATGTCATCCTTGAGCCATCCTAAATTCATAGTTTTCATCTAAATAAGAAAGCTAATCTGTATATAAATTGTGATGTCTTATGCACAAACACAAAAGATAAATTTTTAACTAAAATTTTTTAACTTCTATTATAATTCCAAAAAAATTAAATTTATATAAAAGTTTAAATTATTATATCTAATTATCTAATCTAATTTTTAATATTCAATTATAATATAGTAACTATCAATTGTGTTATACCAAATTTCACACATTTTATTGAATTAGAGCCAAAATTAAGCTAAGAGAACCTTTATTTTAGTTTCATTATTTGCCTATCATGATCAATATCATTATTAGAAAAATGAAGTTGGATTTTCTATTTAACTTTTAATTTTAGAATCATCATTTGTGTTCTAAAACCTTAGAGCTCTTATAGTAGAAGGGCTTATCAAATATATGCTTCAATATTTTAATGGAAGTAGTTTTAATTTGGTTTTATATCTTAACATAATATTCAATAGCATGATACTAAGTCTAAGAGGGATAACACCTTGGATAAGGACAATACTGACAATTCTAGGTCCATTTATAATCTAGGTAGGAAAGCCAGACCCAAGCCCAAGAAAGAAACCACTAGAAGGAACTATGGGGATTAGGAGGAGGATGCTACTAGTAGTGAAGGGGAAGATAAAGGGGTTATGGCTTGGGAAAGAGATAGTCATGAATAATCTAGGGTGTTTGATACTTTCAAAACTGAGACCAACACTCCTGATTACATGAAGGATGACAAGATAGTGGGATAAGGGTATAGTCACATCATCGATCAAAATGGGTTATCTGGGAGGCCAAGCTCAAGGTGTTGTCCTTGTGGGAGGTGATGTTCCAAAGGAGATGAATACTATTGGAACTACCATGCAAAAGGAAGCAATAATAATGGGAAAAGCTATAAAATAATAGGGTAGTCTAGATATTGCCAGGTTGGAGGAGTCCATACCCACCCTAATCAAGAAGAATGAGTACTTGGAGGAAAAGATTGACATACTTTCTGACTTCTCTATTAGGGTCTTGCATTCCACTACAACTACCCTTCATCTTCTATAGGCTAGCAAGGATGAAATGATAGATGAAAAAGAAAAACACTTCTAAGTCTCTATATGGATTTCTTGTAGATGACTAGTTATGGCTACTCCTAGAGAACCCAAGGAACCAAAGCAAGGAGAGTTAGCTCCTTTTAGGTGTGTCTCTCTTTTGGTTTTTTTCTATATTATTTAGCCCTTGTTTTTTGTTGAGTGTTGTTAATGTTGATGCTTTATGGACTGGTTTTATGCCCATAATTTATTTTTTGGCTACTAATATCCATAATGGAGATATTATTGTTGTTAGTAGTAGTAGTAAAATTAAAAACATCTTCATTTGGTGGTTTTTTATATTAAGGAAGGGAATTGGTTAGTTTAATAGTTTTGGCTTTGAGCTGATTTTCAACTATTTTGGTTTTTCTAGATTAGGCTCCAATTTGACTACTTTTTAATATCAAAAACATTACACAAAAGTAAGACAAATTAACAAATTTAATTTTAAGTGGTGTATTTTACCCTCAAAATTCAAAGAAAATAAAAGGTTTGAGATAAGGATATAGATTTTGGAGTATATTCAACTCTTATTTCAGTGAAAAGATTTCTTGAATGGCAAGGGGGTACTATGAGAAATGAAGCCATTGAGTAGTGGTGGAAACACTAAAATTAACCAAAAAGTGTTGAAATAATAGTCAAGTTTGTTATTAGTGACATAAACTTATTCAGATTGTAAGTATCTACCAAGCTTATTATACATTTAACAATGTTAATCAAGAATTTCAATTGTTATTGAGTTCTATAGTTGCTACCAAGTCCTTCGAACAAATTTTAGTTTGTGCAGAGTAGTTGCAACTATTGTGAAGATCAATAGTGTAAACCAAGCATCTTGGTGTATAATAAGTTTACCAATGTAAATTGAGTTGTGCAGTGCTTACCGATTTTGCAGTTGATGTAATGCAAGTCTAGTGTTAACCAAGCTACTTAGTGTTAACTGACTGATTCAATTTATACTAAGCTCATAGTGGAAGCATTGATCGAGCAAGGCAAAGTGAATCAAGTGATTCAGTTTATATGTCAAGTTTCACAGTATTCACTGAGTCACTAATCCAGGCTGAGTTCAAGACTACTTGGAAGTGATCAATATGAACCAATCTTCTACATCTACTAAGTGCACAATGATACTGAGCATTGAAAGTGAATGCCAAGTATTAGAACCTCACCAAGTCAGTCTTTAGAACCTGAGTGTCTACATTTGAGCTGACTTTGCAATATTTGTGTAAACTTGCATTGTGGCTAACATCATAATTATGTAATTTGATTGATATATATGTAATGTATTGTATCACGTCCAAACGTATGTGTATGAAACTATGCAATAATCACAAAAGTGAAGAAGAGTGAATTACAAGGGCTACAATAGTATAAGGAGTAGCAAAGATAAATCTAACATAGCAAGGTGATTTGTACACACATAGTAATCTCATTCAACAAACCAAGATGCAGATCAAAGATCATCTATTGCTTCATCCTAACAGGTGGATCGATCAAATCCTTTAACAAGGTAGACCTAACACTCTTATTTAAATCTCTTTACCAAGTGCATACTTTATTGTATGTTTGTAAATCCTTTTCCAAGGTGGACCTAGCAATCCTTATTTCTCCTAATAGGGCAGATAATCAAAAGTGATCAATGTAACCCTTAATCAGGAAACTTTATACTATAGTACTAAAGCTTGTGGGTATCATCCCCACCCCAGTTTTACTTTCTATTTGAAAGGTTTTTGGGTCACCAAATCTTTTGTTGAAGTATTGTGTATGTTTTCAATTTCTCATGCATGCAGTTAGATTATAATTCATATAAAGGATTAATTAATTACATTCAAGTTTTATATGTTACTAATTCACCCCTCCCCTCTCAGTAACTTAGCCTTTCATAATATTTACAACAAAAAGAGCATCTAATACCTAGGAGGAGTAGCTATTGGAAATATAAGAGGAGTAACATAGAGGGGTGGGTGAATCAGTTACCACTAAAATATTTCTCATATCCCTTAGATGTCAACTACAAAATTCAAACTAATAAAACTAGTTACTACTGATATTCGATAAATGTAGAGTGTAAATTACTTTAGTAAATCTTTAAGATGTTATTAGTAATTACTTGCAAGCATGAAATAAATAACATGAACACATGAGACAATAGGATTTAAAGTGGAAACCTAATTTTGGAAAAACCACCAATTGTAACTAGTTACTATTTTTCACTCTTCTAAAGTGATCTTTGTTAGGAGCCAAACCTATTAAAGGTTACAAAACACACTATTAAGTGTGACCCTATTAAAGGATTTAATCACCCTATTAGGAGTGGCCTTGCAAAAGGTCTTAAAAAAATTCAATGGAATTGCCACCTTGTTGGAGGATTTACAAAGGGTTGTTAAACCAACTTTATTAAGAGATTTTAGATTATTGCTACAATGGTTAGAGAATAACAATGAAATGACCTAATTGTGATGAACTAAATTGCTGATTAAAGATCTCAACTCTGGTTCATACTTGATCCTTCCTGATCAAATAATACTTTTCTACACCACAAGGATATCTTTTTATCCTTCAAGTTTTCTTTCTCTTCTTATCCTTTTCAACTTATTCAACTTGCATCTTGCACACGTCACATTCTACATACTTGAAATCACAACTTGACCTTCTACTTATACCTTTTAGATTGTCAAATTGGCTCAAATACAACTAAATATAACCAATATTCATCACCTTAGCCAACTAGAATCAATAGGCAAAATAATTAAGCTTTACATGCTAAAACAAGAAAATCCTTTAGTAGCCCACCCAGCTCGGTAAAAACTGATTCTAAAGAGAATTCTAGTGTTAACCAATAGAAGCTTGGTTAACATTGTGAACTTACAAAATTCAGTTGGTAACCAAGTGAACTCAGTTAACACTCTTTTATGCTCAACTTCCTTCGATGCCCAAGTGAGCTCAATAGAAATTGTGATCTGCATAGAGTAAACCCAAGAACGCTCAATAGACTAGGAAAACTATCTTCACTGACCAAGTGAGCTCGACATGCACTGACTATCAACTAATATGAAATTTGTGTAACATCAAGGATGACACAAAATTAATCAATTGTATCCAACAATATCCCTCTTTGTCATTGATGGCAACACAGTATGTCATAGCACAATGAAATTTTGAGAACAAGACTCCCTCTATCAAAAAGTTTCTCCCTCTTTGATTTTTACACGGAAAAATTCTCTTACAATGTTCTCCCTCTATGAATGAACTACTTAACTTCTCTTTCAAAATTTTAGAAAGATATGATAGTAAACTTCTACCTCTTTGACAACACATGGCAAAGACAATTCTGATTAGTATCAATGTACCTTGAGTACAGATTTATTTGCAATATGTCCTTGTCAATACAGCATCAACTGATTCATCTTCAACTTGGTTCATGTTGATGCATCACTAAACTTTATTTAGTGAGCTTCAAATAGGGGAATTGGCACCTAGCTTACCTCTTAGATACAAAAATACATCCTTAGGTAATGGCTTGGTGAATATATCTGCAATTTATTCTTTTGTATGCACATATTCAAATTTTATTTCTTTGTCTTGAACTAATTCTCTTACAAAGTGATATTTGATAGCAATGTCCTTTGTTTTGGAATGCATCACTAGATTCTTTGATATGTTGATTGCACTGGTGTTATCAAAATACATCACTATTGGCTCTTTGATTTCAACCTTCATTCCATCCAACAAATATTTGAACCAAACAATGTTAGAGCAATTCAATGTTGCTACTACATATTCTACTTCTGTTGTAGATTGAGATGTGTAGTTTTGCTTCTTGCTTGTCCAAGTTACCAGCATTTTACCAAGAAAGAATGCTCCGCCACTGGTGCTCTTTTTATCATCAACATTTCCTACCCAATTAGTATTAGTAAATACTTTTAATTCAATGTTACCTCCAAGTTTATACCATAATCCATAGTCTTCAATATACCTTTCAGATATCTCAAGATTCTTTTGATTGCCATCATGTGGTTTTCTCTAGGTTTAGTTGAAAATCTTTCCACTATCCCAACTACTAAGGAAATATTAGGCCTTGTGACTACCACATATTATATTTCCCCAATCATTGGTCTATATAGGATCTAATCTACTTCTTTGGATTCATCGTCTTTTGTTAGCTTAAGTCCAGTACACACGGGGATTCCAACTTGTTTTGAATCTTCCATTCCAAATCACTTGAGTATCTCTTTGATGTACTTAGATTGAGTGATATAGATACCATTTTTGTTCTATTGTATCTACAATCCAACAAAGAATTTTATTTCATCAAACATGGACATCTCAAATTCTTTATTCATTTTTTCTGAAAATGGTTTGCATAAGTCATCATTTCCAATGAATAGAGTATCATCCACAAATATTTTTGCCAATACAATCTTCTTGTCTAGTCCTTCCTTGATGTATAGGCTACTCTTATCATTTGTTCTTTGAAAACCAATCTGTATCAAGTAGTTATGTAGTCTTTCATACCAGGGTCTAGAGGAGCTTGTTTTAGACCATATAGGGCTTTGTATAATTTGTAGACCATGTCCTTTCTATCTAGATCAAAAAAACCTTTTGGTTGTTGAATGTAGATTTAACATCCATCTGATATACTTTGAATCCTTTGTGAGCTATATAAGCCAGTAAAGTCCTAACACCTTGTAATCTTGCAACAAGGGCAAAAGTTTCACATTAATCAATACCTTCTTCTTGAGAACAACCTTTACATACCAACCATACTTTGTTTCTTAACACTTTTCCATCTTCATTTAACTTATTTTTGAATAACCATTTTATATCAATCACATTTTTTTCTTTAGGTCTAGGTATATGAGTCCAAGTTTTATTCTTTTCTATCTGTTCCATTTCTTCATTCATAGCCTCAATCCAACTTTCATTTTCAATGCATCTTTAACACTTCTAGGTTCAAATTAAACAAATAAACATGTACCTTTTAGCTTGCTTCTTTTCATTATTCCATCAAATTTGTCTCCAATAATCTGATTAGGTGTATGATGCCTTCATACATATTTAGCCAATACAGGTTCTTTGACTTCTGAATGATCTGAACTATCTTCATTTTTAATTTCAACTTTTGGCTAAGGTCCTTCTATTTGTGACTTGGGTTCTTTAGACTCGATATGCATTAACTCAATAGCCTCTAAATGTGACTTGGGTCCTTATGAATCAATTTGAACTTCTTGCAACTCAGTAGCTAATGGAGATTTGGTCAGCTCAAGAGATGAAGTCTCCTTTTGTCAAATGTGTTTGGCAATGTATCAAGTTCATAGTAGACAAATCTTCTATAATCTTCTAGTTCCCTTTTTCTTTCTTCTTCAATATTTTTTGCAAACTCATTAATTCTCACATGTGCACTTTCTATGATTTTGTGAGTTGACGAATTCAGACATATGTATGCTTTACTTCTATAAGAATATCCTAGAAATATACCTTCATCAAATTTTTTTTTTCTAGATTCTTTCAAGACATAACATTTTCTACCAAATACTTTCAAGTAACTTACATTGGGTTTGTAGTCATACCATAGTTCATAGGGAGTTTTGTTTGAGTCTTTTTAAAACTAAACTTGGTTCAAAGTATGAACTATAGTGCTGATAGCTTCCTTCCAGTATTTGATAGCAACATTCTTCTCAATCTTTAGTGTCCTTGCACAATCCATGATGGATTTGTTTCTTCTTTTAGCTATTCCATTTTTCTCAAGAGTACCAGGGGTTGATACTTGTCTTTTGATTCCTCTTTCAATGCAAAAATTGTTGAATTCATTTGAGATTAATTCACCGCCTCTATCTGATCTCAAGAATTTCAATCCTTTTCTAGTTTCCTTTTCTACTCTAGGTAGATACCATTTGAAATTTTCAAAAGCTTTTGATTTTTTTCTAAAATACATAATAGTCACCTTTCTAGAATAATCATCAGCAGAAAGAATGAAATTTTTTTATCCACTATAAGTTTCTATTCCAATGGGTCCACACAAATTAGTATGCACAATTTCTAAGATATCATTTGAGTGATAGTTTTTTCTTTTAAAACTAGTCTTTCCCATTTTACCAATTTGGTAATTCATGTGTAATCCAACATTAGGTTTCTTCAAATTAGGAAGACCTCTTACTCTTCTGAGTTTTTTGATCTCGACCATATTATCAAAGTTTACATGACATAGTCTTCTGTGCCATAACCAACTTTCTTCTACTTGAGCAATAAAACATGAACAATTACCAAGATCAAGATAAAATCAATTACCTTTTGTTTGTTTGCTTGATCCAATTAGATTTCCTTGATTATCTAGTAGTCAGTGCCTTTCCATTCATGAATTCTACCTTGAATCCAATGTTGTTCAATTGTGCCACACTCAAAAAATTATGTTTTAGTCTTTTAACCCAATAGGAATTGTCACATACAAGTTCATTAGTTAATGAGATTCAACCTTTCTCTTTTATGCAACAAAGTTCATTGTTTCCAAACCTTACACTACCTCCATCATAGTGTTCAAAATGTTCAAACTTAATTTTGTCTCCAATCATATGATGAGAACATCCACTATCTATGATCCATGTGTCATTCTTTCTAACATGAGGGACAAGTGCTATCTTATCTCCTTCATCATCAGATTCATCTTTTACATCAATATACACTATTGCATCTTCACTATTATTAGAATATTTAGCCATAAAACAACTTTTCTTACCTTTTTCTTTGTAGAATTTTTTACCTTTGAATTCCTTCTTGCCTTTGTACTTGTGGCTTTTCTTCTCTTCCTTGTCTTCTTTGTTTGGGCACCTAGTAGCAATATGACCAATTTCTTCACAAGAAAAATATATTAGAGAGAATTTACCTTTGTACTTTCCTCTAGTCTTAAAATATTTCTTTGCAAGTAAAGCTTCAACAATTTCAAGATTACTATCTGAACTTTCTTCAGTTTCTTCTTTACTTTCTAATTGATTATTTTTTATTTTCTTTCCTTTTTCTTTGAGTGAGAGCTTTGATTCAAATGTAGATTCAATATTGTTAGAAGTAGGAACATAGTTGTCAAAATTGTCTAGTTCAAAAGCTGTCAATCTTCCTACTAGGGCATCCAAACTTAACTTGTAATTTGGATCACATCTCTTTTCTTGAATAGCAGATACTCTAATTGTATAGATCGATAGAAAAGTTCTGAGTATTTTAGTTACAACAGTTTCTTCTTTGAGTTCTCCTCTAGATGCTCTAGTTGCACTAACACTAGCCTTAATTTGTTCCACATATTTTGCGACATTTTCATCTTCTCTCATCCTCATTTGATTGAATTTTCCTCTAAGGATTTCTTCTTTGGCTCTTCTTACATTGTCATCTCCTCCATAGATTTCTTTTAAGTTTTTCCACATATCAATAGTAGTTTTCCCAATCTTTGACCTCATCAAATTTAGCATAACTGAGAGCAGATGCAATGTCAATCATCATGATGTTATGGTTCTTCTTCTCAACAATTTCATTAGCTAATAATGTTCTGGTGGTAGTTTTATATTCTTCATCAAGATATTTGCATCTTGAATCACTGATGGTAGCCAGATGAAGCCTCATAAGTCCTTGCCATGCTGCAAAGTTATCTCTGTTGAGCTTTGAAATCTCTCTCTTGTAAGACATTCTGATCTTTAGCTTAGGTCTTTGAAACCTTCTTTCCAAGAACCAAAAGCTCTAATACCAATTGTTGCAAATATAAGAGGAGTAATTGAGATGGGAAGGGTGAATTAGTTACCACTAAAATATTTCTCAGATCCCTTAGATGTTAATTACAAAATTCAAACTAATAAAATTGGGTACTACTAATACTCGATAAATGTAGAGTGCGAATTACTTTAGTAAATCTTTAAGCTATTATTAATAATTACTTGCAAGCATGAAAGAAATAACATGAACACATGAGACACTAGGATTTAACATGGAAATCCAATTTGGGAAAAACCACCAATTGTAACTAGTTACTATTTTTCACTCTTCTGAAGTGAGCCCTATTAGGAGTCAACCTTGTTAAAGGTTACAAAACACACTATTAGGTGTGACCCTGTTAAAAGATTTAATCACCCTATTAGAAGTGGTCTTGCAAAAGGTCTTGAAATAATTCAATTGAATTTCCACCTTGTTAGAAGATTTACAAATGGTTGTTAAACCAACTCTGTTAAGAGATTTTAGATCACTACTAAAATGGTTAGAGAGTAACAATGAAATGACCTAATTGTGATGCAAATGAATTGCTGATTACAAATGTTGGTTTTGGTTCATACTTGATCCTTCTTGATCGAATAATACTTTTCTACAGCATAAGGATATCCTTTGTTCCTTCAAGTTTGCTTCCTCTCCTTATCTTTTTCAACTTATTCAACTTCCATCTCACGCACATCACATTCTACATAACTGAAATCACAACTTGACCTTCTACTTATACATTCTAAATTGTCAAGTCAGCTCAAATACAAATTAGAATGAGCAATATTCATCACTTCAGTTGGCTAGAATCAATAGGCAAAATAATTAAGCTTTAGATGCCAAAATAGGAAAATCCTTTGGTAGCTGACCCAACTTAGTAAAAACTAATTTTGAAGTGATTTCCTGTGTTAACCAACAAAAGCTCAGTTAACACTAAAAACTTACAAAATTACTTTGGTAACTAAGTGAACTTAGTTAACACTCATTTCTACTTAACTTCCTTCGACACCTAAGTGAGCTCATTAGAAACTGCCTTTTGCATAGAGTAAACTCAAGAACACTTGGTAGACTAGGAAAGCTATCTTCACTAACCAAGTGAGCTCAACATGCACTGATTGTCAATTAATATGACATTTTTTTAACATCAAGGACAACACACAATTGATCAATTGTATCCAATAGTAGTCACTACTAATGTAGGAGTATCCTAGGCTTTTTGAAAGTTGAACATGTTCGATGTTTTTCTCCTTTGTGGACTCGATCACCAAAGGAATAGTACTCTATCATCTCTAGGTGTAGTATTAGTTGAGGAGCTCAGTTAATGAGGGGGGCTTGGTCATTGAAGGCTTGCTTAGCATCTACATTATTTTTCTTAACATATAATATGCTGCTCGACAATGCTTGTGGTTATTTCTAATGCTCGGTAGAGTGGCTTTCAAGATGAACTTCTCGTTGATTCATTTGAATTATTTGGTGCATTTATTGCATGAAGATTGGGATCATGATGTGGATCAATCATTGGAGTTTGTGTAGACCTATATTTTAGGTCTTTCTTAATTACTTAACACATGTTGTAAGCCTTTTAAGGTCCTTCATATTTAATATCTATTAGAGACTAACTTGTAGTTCAATATATATTTAATGTAAGATTTTAATTTAACTTTTAATAAACTAGGACAATTTGTGTCTTAGTTTGGTATAAATAAGGGGGTCTTGTGGACTCTTAAGTCAATTATTCATCCATCTTAGAGAAGAGCATGAAGTAGAGGAAATTTTTTTTAGAAGGGTTAGTAGCTACAACTTGGGAAGCAAGGAGATTAATTGGTGGGCTTACGAGCACAAGTTTAGGTCATCCTTGAGGGTTTCTACCAATGTGGATCTGGACTAGCTAGTGTGAGGATTAGATCTTAAGGAATTATGTTTAATTGTTTATTATAATTACTATTTGTATTTGTCCCTAACCTAGATGGCCTTACAACTAAGCACATTGCATGTAAATAGTTATATTTAATGAATAAAGAGTTTTGATTTAGTTTCAAATATTGTATTTCTGTTGTATTTTTTATGTGTGGTTATTTTTTGGGGGTTAAGATATGTCCTTTGGGGATGCTCCTTCCTTGTATTGTGTTAGGTGGTATAAGAGACTATTCATTCCTAATTTCTAAGGTTCTTTGAATCCCAAAGCTCTGATTAATTGGATTAGTGAGTTGGAGGACTACATTGAGCTTGAGGATATTGAGGATCCATGCAGAGTTAGGTTTGTGCAAACTAAGTTGATAGAACATGTTGCTCTTCACTAGAAAGAATTGCAAAGAGATAGAGAGGAGGAAGGTGAAATGAAGATCATTATATGGAGGTTGATGGTGACTAAGTTGAAGGCTAAGTTCAATCCTATTGATTATGAACTTGAGTTATTTAAGAGGTTATAGAATTTGGAAGAAAAAGATATGTATGTGAAAGATTATACCGAGGAGTTCTACAATTTGACTATTCAGTCTAGGCATGGAGAATTGTCAAAAAAAAAGGTAGCTCAGTGCATTAATGGTTTGAGATTCAATATCTGAAATGAGGTTGGTATGTTGAAGATTGATTTGGTTTAGGATTATTTTCAATATGCCTTGAAGGCAGAAGATAAGTTGAAGAATAAAAATCAAGGTAGTTACAAGGGAAAGAAGTAGTATAGCTTGAAAAAGCTAAATTGAGTGTAGAAGATGAACAAAAACCTATTGATTAGAAGAGGAGGATAGGTGGAGGTAATTTTAGAGGTACTTGCTACAAATGTGGTGAAATAGGACATAGATCTTTTCAATGTCCTAGGAGAGTTGTTGTTGTGAATGAAGTTGACAACCATAGCAATGAACATGACAAAGGATAGAGTTTATTGGCTCGACTAGTACTAATTAGCCTAAGGAAATTGGGATCTTATCAGAGGAGTAATTTGTCTTGAACTTGTTGTAAATTGGGTAGTAAAGTTTACAATGTGATTATGGATGATGGTGGTACTGATAACCTTGTTACTGAGGAGATGGTTAAGAAACTTGGTTTGAAGAGAGTGAGACATCCTTATCCTTATAGGATTGGCTAGTTGCAAGGTGAGCAGGCTTTGAAAGTGAGGGAGCAGTGCCTTGTCAATTTCCAAATTAGGGACTATAAGGATTAAGTGTTGTGTGATATTATGGACATGAATAGTTGTCATTTATTGCTTGGTAGACCTTGGTAGTATGATTGTAGGGATCTACATGAATTTTTCAAGAATGCGGTTTCCATTGTGAAAGGTGGTAGGAAGAATTCCTTGATTCCTTTACAGAATGAGGAGCTTGGCAAGAGGAGCCTAATTATTGGTAGTCAGGTTGAGTTGGTAGTTATAAGAGGGTTATAGATTAACATGGAAAGCTGACCTATGTCAAGAAGCAAAAAAAATAAGGGAAATAATGTGCAAGTTGAGAACTTTGAGGATATGTATGTAGAGAACCAATTTGGGATTTATGTGTTGAATCTTAGAAGTTATTCAAGCTATTGCGAACATCTTTTTCGAACCTAGGGTGTCTGATCTAGGAGCATTCTATGCTTGTTGGAAATCTCACATGTTGGAGGTGTTTTGGCTTTGTGGACTCAATAACCAAAGGAGTGGTTCTTGGGTGTCTCTAGGTGTAGTATTGGCCAAGGAGCTTGGTCAAAAAAGGGAGCTTGATCAATGAAGGGAGCTTAGTCATTGATGTTCTTATCACCATCTATATTATTTTTCATAGTGTATGCTATGTTGTTGGGAATGCTTGTGAGATCTCGGCAATGTTTGTGGTGGTTGTTGATGCTCGACAGTATGGCCTACAAGATGGATTTTGTGTAGATTTGTTTGAATGATTTGGTACATTTATTGCATGAGGATTGAAATCATGAAGTGAATTGATCATTAGAGTTTGTGTGGACCTATTTTTATGGTCTTGGTTAATTATTCTTGATGTATTTAATACACATTATAAGCTTTTGAAGGCTTTGGTATTTAATATCTATTGGATGCTAACTTGTGGCTCAATATATATTTAATGTAAGGTTTTAATTTAATTTCTAAGGAACTAGGCTGACTTATGGCTTTGTTGGGTATAAATAATGTGGTCTCATGGAGTCTTAAGTTAAATGTTCATCCATCTTAGAGAAGAGGATGAAGTGGAGTAGAAACTTTTGAGAAGGGTTAGTAGGTGTGCCTTGGGAAACAAGGAGATTTTTTGCTGGGCTTACAAGCACAAGTTTAGATTGTCCTTGAGAGTTTCTACCAATGTGGATCTGGACTAGCTAGTGTGTGGATTGGATCTTAACCTACATCTTGTAGAACTATTTCTATTTGCATTTGGCCCTAACCTAGAAGGCCTTATAGTCAAGCATATTTGAGGTAAATGTTTATCTCTTATGAATAAAGAGTTGGGACTTAGTATTAGATCTTGCATTATTTTTTTTTTCCTATTGTGTGGCTATTTGTTGGGGGCTAGGACATATCCTTTGGGGATTCTCCAACCAAGCACTACGTTAGATGTTATTAGATCCTAGTTGTTCCTAAGTGTGTAAACTAAGCACCAAATTTTAGACAGTTTGCACTAAGACTTGGGTTTGTGAAGATCTTGGAAGATGCCTCCAACAAGATTGGACCCTAGGGAAATTGATGATCTCTGCAATCCTATGGAAGAAAGGTTCTCAAAGAAGATGGAATTGATGAAGAGTGACATGATTGTTGAAATTGTGAGTTATATAGGTGGTGTACCTTGACATGTGGGTATTGAAGGTACTTATGAGGAATTTGTTGAAGATTTTAAAGTTTCTAGATTGAATGGTGAGGATAGAGCTAATCAGTTGGAGAGACATATTGGAAATAATGCTAGTCTATTTTCTAGATCTGGATCTTAGTTGAAGTTGAAGCATAAGATGGCCTGATTTCTAATTTCTAAGGTACTTTGAATCTTGAATACCTAATTGATTGGATTAGTGAATTGGAAGACTACTTTGAGCTTGAGGATATTGAGGATCCCCTTAGAGTTATGTGGTGGTTGCTAATCCTCAAAAATATAGCTTGCAGGATGGACTTCTCTTGGATTCATTTGAAAGATTTGGTGCATTTATTGCATGAGAATTGGGATCATGATGTGGGTCGATTGTATGAGTTTGTGTGAACCTATTTTTTTGTGTCTTGGTTAATTTTTCTTGATGTCTTTAATATGTATTGTAAGCCTCTTAAGGCCTTTGGTATTTAATATTTGTTAGAGGCCAACTTGTGGCTCAACAAATATTTAATGTAAGGCTTTAATTTAATTTTTAATGAAAAAGGCCAACCTATGGCTTAGTTGGGTATAGATAAGTGAGTCTTTTGGATTCCTAAGTCAATTATTCATCTATCTTAGAGAAGATGATGAAATTAAGGAGTGGATTTTGAGAAGGGTTAGTAGTTACGGCTTGGGAAATAAGGAGATTACTTGGTGGGCTTGCAAGAACAAGTTTAGATTGTCCTTAAGGGTTTCTATTAGTGTAGATCTAGACTAGTTAGTGTGGAGATTAGATCCTAAAGAATCTTGCTAAAGTGTTTATTGTAATTTTTATTTGTATTTGGCCCTAACTTAGAAGGCCTTGTAGCTAGGCATATTGTACTTTAATAGTTATATTTTATGAATAAAGAGTTGTAATTTGGTATCAGATCTTGCATTTTGTTGTATTTATGTTGAGTGGTTAGTTTCTTGGGGTTAGGACATCTCCTTTGGGATTTTCCTACCTTGCACTACATCAATTGTTGATTTAGAACAAAGATAGGTTTGGTAAAGGAAAATGAGAATACCCTTTAGTTCATGGATATGGCGTGAGTAGTGAACGGGGAGTGTAGACATTAAATGCTACATTACTATTACATGCAAGACAAGGTGGAACTGAGTACTTCACCATGAAGGTGGCACTATAACCAAGATTCGTGGTGGTAGACATGACAATTATCTAAGGGAAGAGATTGGCATAGACACTCTTCAAATAAGAAGGGTTGTACATTTCCAAATGGATCTCTATGGGGAATTGTAGTCTAGTGAGTTTGTAATCAAATTTTGGATTAGAATTGTCAACCATAACTCTTGTGTTTGGCAACACGTTAGCAATGGAGTAGTACATCTTAGTGATACCCATGGTGGCAAGAACACACCAATACTGCTATAATTATTAATGATTATATGGATCTAAGGGGGTCATAGATTAGCCTATGACCTTTTTTCATAAATTTCATGACAACATATGTCCTTAGGGGTCCTATGACCCTTAGATACATATTATAGCTAATCGTCTGGTTCAAATAGGGACATGTGTTATAATTAAATAAGTCAAAATGCGCTGGAGGTTAACCTATGATCTCCTTTGACCCATATGATCAATTATAATATGTCCCTAGGGATCCTAGGACCCCTTGGGATATATTTTTTTGTTGAATGAGTCAAAAGTGGTCAAAGTTTAACCTATGATCCCCTTCAAACCATGTGATCAATTATATAAGTCTCCTTCCATATCTTTTAGATGTCATTATGAAGTCTTTCAAAAATGACCGATCAATGTACGACTTATCACTTTTTTTCTTGATATCATCATCACTCTAGGAGATCATACTTTTCCTAAGCTACAGAAAGGGTAAACATTTAAGTGTTTGATTTTCTCTTTTTTAATCAACTATTTACTGCCCATAAATTTTTAGAAGATGGAATATTATGAATTTCTTAAAAAAAAAAATATTTCAGTTGACAAAAAACCAAAAGGGTTATATTATTATCAATTAATATCAAAAATATCAATTTAACAACAAAATTATTCAATTTGTCTAATTATCTAATCTAATTTCGATGACTTAGTTATATTTTAACCACTCTCAATTAACTTATACCAAATTTACATAAGGGAGTATAGACTTTAATTCACTTAGCTATAATTGGATAAATAGTTTTTATAGTGATTACAGTGATACTAGATGTGATAGTCTTAGTTTTTATTTTCTACTAAGTTTTTGATAAATGTGTCGATAGATAGTTGATTTGGCATCCAACAGTAATAGCCCATTGCCATTGTTTAGCAATTTTATAATGTGACTCTTTATGTCTGAATTCAAGATTCTCTTCATATTATACTTATCACAAACTTATAACAAATTTCACAATTTAATTAGATTAGTAAAACTAATCAAAAAGAATTTTTATTTTAGTTCAAACATTTACAATTTATGTTGGCTTTTGTGTCTAGCTTTTAATTAAAGAATTGTCATTTCCTCCATAAAAGGATGAAACCCTTGTTCTAGTAGGACTTCAAATATTCAATGTTTTGATGGACGTAATACTGTTTTGGTTTTAATTTCGACATATTCTTCAAAAACATTACACAAAGTTGACAAATTAACACATTCTATTTTTAAGCGATGTATTTTACCCTCACAATTTGTAGGGTTGTCACAACAGAAAATGAAAAGTGCGAGAAAAGGATATGGATATTGGAGTATATTCGACTCCTTATTTCAGAGAAAAGATTTGTGTAATGACTAGTGGGCCTATGAGAAATGAACCCATTGAGCAGTGCTGGGAACACCGCCGTTACCAACAAAGAGCATGTAATATCCGGGAGGAGCAGCCACTGCTGATGGGGGAGCTGTTACAGTCGAAGAATAAACATTCGTGGACTTCGGAACTAGGACGGGTTTGGTAAAGGAAAGCGAGAGCATCCTCTGGTTCATGGATATGGTGTGAGTAGTGAAAGGGGGAGCGTATATATTAAACGCTACATTACTGTTACTTGCCATAGCGGATGGAACTGAGAACGTCACCGTGAAGGTGGCAGCGTAGCCAATATTCGTTGCGGCAGAAACGGCGGTTATCTGAGGGCGGAGGTTGGCATAGACGGTCTCCAGATAATAAGGGCTGTACGCTTCCAAACGGAGCTCCGTGGGGAATTGCACACCGGAAAGTTTGTAATCGAAGTATGGGTTAGAACCGCCGACCACAACTCTCGCATCTGGCAACACGTTGGCAGTGGAGTGGTACATCCTGGCGATACCCATGGCGGCAAAAACGTACCAACGCTGCTGCCCGGCGGGCAGACTGTGTCTATAGAGGTAGGGCGTGAAGACGGGCCTGTCGGCCATGTCCCACCTGGCCACGCCCCTTGCCGCTCCGTTTATGATGAGAATTTCGCCGTTGGTGAGAATGAGCATGTCCGACATGGTTCTGGACTCGGGCATGTCCTCCATCTTGAAAGGATTAAACAGAGAATGAAAATGTTGCAATAAGAAGAAATACACAACACCAGATTTATCCTGGTTCACCACAATAGTGGCTACGTCTAGACTGCAGAGTATTGAATTAATAAGAAAAAGTTAACTTAAAAATGAGCAGGAGCAGCATATAAAAGGGCTCCAATAATATTACAAATGAAGAGTCTTTGGAAATCAAGAGACTCAATTATTGGAAGGAAAAGAAGACTTGACTGTTGGCCTTCACAATATCAACAAACTCCCACCTGAAGGACAACCAATGCTGCAACTGATCACCCAATACCCTGCTCAAAAAATGATCTATCTTTTCTTCACAAGCCCAAGAGAAGTTCTAGCACATTCGAACTTCTCTTTGGCAACAACCTTCGTGAATATATCAGTCGGAATTATCTTGGTGTCAATCTTGACAACATTCAGCTTGCCCTCTTCGACTGCATGACGAACAAAGTGAGCATGTGCATCAACATGCTTGGAGCGACGTTGTGATGACTGATTATGTGCCATGAAGATCGCACTATGGCTGTCACAAAACAAATTATATTCATTTTGATGAACTTTCAATTCACTAAGTAACCGCTGAAGCCAAATCATTTCCCTTGCACCTTCGGAAAGAGCTAAGTATTCAGCTTCAGCTGAAGAAAGAGCAATGCAATGTTGCAACCGTGAAGCCCAACTGATCGCAGCTCCAGCAAATGTGAAGGTGTAACCAGTGGTAGACCTTCGTTTGTCCAAGTCTTCGGCAAGATCAGAATCAGTGTAACCTTGTAGTTGAACTTTGTTTCCGCCAAAACATAAAACATAATCTGAAGTACCTTTTAGATACCTTAGTATCCATTTGATGGCTTCCCAATGAGCTTTGTCGGGATTGCTCATGAACCTGCTCACAACTCCCACCGCATGAGCAATGTTGAGCCGAGTAGAAACCATAGCATACATAATACTACCAATGGCTGATTTGTATGGAATTTTCTCTATAAATTCTTTTTCTTCCTGTGTTTGAGGACATAATTCAGAACTTAATCGAAAGTGACCAACAAGAGGAATAGGAGTTACTTTTGATTCAGCCATGCCAAATCTGTCAACAATTATGTCAATGTATTGTTTTTGAGACAAAGTGATTTCCCTCTTTTTCCTATCCCTTGTGATTGTCATACCAAGAATTTTTTGGCCACTCCTAAGTCTTTCATTGCAAATTGGCTTGCCAATTTTTGCTTCAACTCATTAACGATTCTTTTGTTTATGCCAGCTACTAACATGTCATCGACATAAAGAAGAAGGATGACAAACTCTCCACTTGGAAGTTTCTTGAAGTAGACACATGGGTCTGATTCACATCTTGTGAAATTATGCTCAGCCATGAAGTGATCAAATTTTACATACCACTGTCTTGGGGCTTGTTTCAAGCCATACAAGCTCCGATTTAATTTGCAATAAAGGTGTTCATGTCCCTTCTTTACGAACCCTTGTGGCTGCTCCATGTACAGTTCTTCTTCTACATCACCATGTAGGAAAGTTGTTTTCACATCAAGTTGTTCTAATTCAAGATCCCATGTAGCTGCTAATCCTAGAACAGTTCGGATAGTTGTCATTTTGACAACTGGTGAGAAGATTTCATCGAAATCTATCCCTTGTTTTTGATCAAATCCCTTTACCACCAATCTGGCTTTGAAGCGTTTATTGCCTTCGGCTTCATCTTTCACATGATATATCCACTTGTTCCTAAGTGGTCTTCGATTAGGCGGAAGAGATACCAAATCCCAAGTTCGATTCTTGAGTAAAGAATCCATTTCTTCATGCATCGTTGTTTGCCATTTATCACTATTGACATCTTTGAGAGCTACTTTGAATGTAGATGGTTCTGAAAATTCTGAAACTAGAATTGATGGCTCTGCTTCTTCAGCGTACAATAATTCATAATTAGAGAATTTAGCCGACATTCTTCGTTCTCTAGTGGATCTTCTCATTTGGGGTTCTCTGTTCTCTAGTTGAACCAATTCAAATGGAGAACCGGTTACACTAGTTCGCTGGTTTAAATGTTGAATGCCCTCTCTACTGCTTGAGAACAGATTATTATGAAGTGTGCCTTCTCCCTGTGATATATTTGTATTGGGTGCCTCAAAACCGGTATTACCAAGATGCTGGTATGTGCTCCCACCATGATTACCTTGCACATTAACGTCCTACAAATCAATTTGTAGACCCTATGAAACAACTCTAACACATTGCGAATGGAGTTCTGCACCCTATACATTCACCTCTGTTATGTGTGTTTGAACCTGGTTTTCATTTGCCCCTTGCGGATTATGTGTAGGCTGCGGATTAGTTGGACCTACACTCTGAAATTGCCCACATTTATTGCCAAGATTGTGGCTTGAGTTTCCACCGTGCTCAAATGGATATAGTGACATACGTTTACTATGAGTACTCTGTATATAGACGGGATTGTTATAGATATCAATTGACACAGCCTGCGAATTACTCTCATCCTCTAGATTGATGTCCTGCAGTTCTATTTGCCCACCTTGCATTGGTGGATGAGCATTATAGTCCTTTGACTGATAGCCCATTGTAGTAAGAGGATCCCTTGTACTTTGGTTTGAAAAACTTTCACAAGCTTGATCGTGATGGAGAGACAAATTCCTGTCATGAGAAGAGATATCAGAAAACTCTTGTGTAGAACTATCATCATGTCCTGTGTTCCCAGGAGTGGAAGAAGATGAAAAATTTGGAAATAGTACAGAGCTGGGACTATATGAAATAGTGTTAGAAACTATTTGTGGATTCAATCCAACATTCCTTTGTGCAGCGATTGGCACAAATTCTTTTTCAAACATTTCCTAAGAATTTAATGCTGGAAAGGTTTTCTCATTGAAGACAACGTCTTTGCTTCTAATAATCTTCGTATCAGTTAAGCTCCAAAGCCTGAAGCCAAACTGATCCTCTCCATAGCCAACGAATATGCAAGGCTCAGATTTAGGATCCAGCTTGCTTCTTTTTTCTTTGGCACATGTGCAAAAGCCTGACAACCAAAAACTTTAAGATGAGAATAAGAGAGTCTTCTACCTTGCCATTCCTCTTCTGGAATTCTGAAGTTCAACCTTGAAGAAGGACTTCGATTAATGAGATATACGGTTGTATTACATGCCTCAGCCCAGAATTCTTTTCCCAATCCCGCATTAGAAAGCATACACCGAGCTTTCTCCATTATTGTCCTATTGAGTCTTTTCGCTGCCCCATTTTCTTGAGGGGTATAGGGCACAACTTTCACCCTACGAATACCATTATCTGCACAATAATTGTCGAACTCCAGTGAACAAAACTCACCTCCATTATCCATTTTTAAACATTTGATCTTATGGCCCCTTTGGTTTTCAACAAGAGCTTTGAAAACTTTAAATTTAGAAAAGACTTCAGATTTATTTGCCATCATATATATCCATACTTTCCTAGTACAGTCATCAAAGAATGTAACAAAAAAATTTGAACCTCCTAAAGAGCTTACCTCAACCGGACCAAAGACATCCGAGTGTACAAGTTCCAATGGTTTCTCCTTGAGATCATGTCCATCTTTCAAGAAGCTGACCCGCTTTTGCTTTCCATAAAGGCAATGTTCACAAAATTCCAAATTTGCTGATTGGAGACCCGGTAGTTGATCCCTTTTGAGCATTATCTCAAGTCCCTTTTTGCTCATGTGGCCTAATCTTTGATGCCAAAGTGTTGCATCGCTGCCCATGACTGTCATAGCAACCCCTATTTCAGTAGGCTTCTCAAGAAGATAAAGATTACCAACTTTGTTTCCCTTGGCAATTAATCTCGAACCCTTGGTAACTTTCCAAGTATCCGGAGATAAGAATTGATAATATCCTTGGGCAAAGAGCTGACTAACCGAAATTAGATTTCGCTTTAATTTGGGAACATGGCGAACATCTTTTAACAACCATTTCCCTCCATTTTCCAGCAGTAACAAAATGTCACCTTTGCCAACTATTTCGCAAGATTTTTTGTCTCCAAGAAATACCTCTCCAAATTGACCACCATGGTAGTTTGTGAAACAATCCGTACATGAAGTAGCATGGAAAGAAGCTCCGGAATCTATCACCCAAGAATCTGATTTTGTGTCACTTGTAGAAAGAACTAAAGCACATTCATCTTTCTCATAGGCTGTATTTGCTTCCATGTTTCTCACATTTTCTTGTGCTTTCTTGTAAGCTCGACAATTTCTCTTTGTGTGGCCAGGTTTACCATAAAACCAGCATTCACCATTCCTACCTCTTGACCTTGAACGATTGGGTGACTTTGATCTTCGCTAATAGTAATTATTATTTTCTCTATGATGGCTTCTTCCTCTTCTCTCAGTGCTGACCATAGTGAGAGCATCACCGGATGAGGAGTCTTTGTTACTCCTTCTCATGTCTTCACTTAATAAGGTGGCAACAACTTCATCATAGGCCAGCTTTGACTTCGTAGAGCTTGAAGTACTTACAGCTGTAACTACGGGATCCCAACTATCAGGTAAAGAACATAACAAGATGATTGCTTTGGATTCGTCATCTTGAGTCACACCAACCGAGCTTGCTTGACATAATAGGGTGTTCAAATCATTTATATGATTTGACGTTGCAATCCCTTCCTTCATTTTCAGTTTGTAGAGTTTCTTCATAATGAAGATTTTGTTTGCAGCCAACGCCGTTTGATACATATTCTGAAGTTTGTCCCAAACATCTTTTGTTGACGTCTCATTTGAGACATTGAACAAGACATTTTTCGCTAGTGAGAGAAAAATGGATGCCATCGCCTTGTCATCCATCTTTTGCCAATCTTCATCAGTCATTGTAGACGGTTTCTTAGACTTTCCTTCGATTGTGAGAGCCAAGTCTTGCTTAACCAGCAAAGAACGCATCTGCACTTTCCACTGGCTGTAATTCTTGCCTGTAAATTTTTCTATTTTCAAATCCTCTATCTTTCCGAAAAATTCAACACATATTTTCCAACCTGCACACCTCGTGCTCTGATACCAATTGAAAGGATTAAACAGAGAATGAAAATGTTGCAATAAGAAGAAATACACAACACCAGATTTATCCTGGTTCACCACAATAGTGGCTACGTCCAGACTGCAGAGTATTGAATTAATAAGAAAAAGTTAAGTTAAAAATGAGCAGGAGCAGCATATAAAAGGGCTCCAATAATATTTCAAATGAAGAGTCTTTGGAAACCAAGAGACTCGATTATTGGAGGGAAAAGAAGACTTGACTGTTGGCCTTCACAATATCAGCACATCTTCCACGAGGGGTTGGCGTCCGTGATGACCATTCTTCCACAGCTGCGCAGTGCGGCCATGAAATTACCGGCATTGGTGGCGGCGTAGCCACCATCGGGGCAGCCACCGCAGATGAGTATTTCCACCTTGGTAAAACCGTCGGACGCAGAGAGCGGCAGCATCACGGAAGAGCCCGTGGAGGAGTAGTTCCGTGGGCCGTCGCCAGGCATTCTGGGGAATGTCTTGAGCACAATGTTCTTCTTGTAGTCGAGAAGAATGGAGTCCCTATTGGCGAAGATAAAGAGATTGCCATCGGAGGAGAGATGGAGGAAAGGATAGAGATTGTTCTCTGGCGAGGAGCTTGTTCGGGTTTGGGTGAGGAAGGGCAGGTTGTAAGTTCCCTCGCCGGGCTGCCTTGGAATGAACTCGTAGTTAAACACGCCCGTGCCCCCGAAGACGATGATGCGGTTGTCTGGAAGAATCTGGTTGGCGGCGTACCAGCGGTTGTTGAGAAGCTTGACAGGGGTAGAATTATCCCAGTCGCAGGAGGCATCCGAGCAAGGAACAAAGTAGCGGATATCTGTGGCTCCATCCCGCCACCCGCCCGTCTGAACGAGGGTGCCGTCGGCCGCGAAAGCACCGGAGCAGCATCAGGTGTCAGTGAAGATCATGAGCGGCCTAATGGTGTTGGTGGCAATATTGTATTCAATGGAGAGAGCATAGCAGTCGTGGGTCAAGTACTGGTTCTGCGGATTGTCACGGCACCTCCCATTGTCCAGTATTACCTGCGACGGGCCAAAGTTTGTCCGATCGAACATCACCACAGTGTTTTTGTACATGGTGGTCATGTGCATGGCCGAGACGCCGCCCTTCTTTACAAGAAGAGTCCATCTTCCCACCTTCACTCCAAGCTGCCCTGCTGCGTCCCACGACCATATGCTCACCACCAAAAGCATCATAAGCCAGAAATACTGAAATCCACTAGACATTTTCATCGTGGCTCTCCCTTGCACTAGTGACACTTTCTGTTCAAGTGTGAGATCGTTGGTGGAAGACTCATGGTTTCATGGGCATTTGAAGACTTCCGTACTGAGGAATTCAATAGGAGTAGGATAGGATCAACGGGTCGTGTGGCTTATCGCGTGTTAAGAGTAATAACAGGCATGGGATGCCTTTCGTGAATTGTTTTTTAATTCTAATTTCCCATTGATGTCAGTACAGCACCACTGGCTGCGGTCCAAACATTCATTAGACTGGTCATTACGGAAGGTTTCGGCTTTTGCCCCTCGCCAAGTTGAATCCTTGTTTTAATTTAGTCACTAGAGCTTATTCCTAATCGCATAAACAATATTCGAGATAAGCATTTCCTCGCCTGGTCTGCGGCTTCCTTTACGGCATACCGCAATTGCCTTCACGCTGTCAATTCTCACCCCTCTTTGTGGGCGTTTCAGATTTGCTTCGTTTTTCGTCTATGATTAATTAATGTGATAAGATTTAGGGTGTTATAAAAACGTGATGAAAGACGAGTTTAATATTGTGGTATTCAAAATTCAAAAATCGGCATATTAAGCCGAATTTTTAGGTAGATATATCGCAAAAGAAAAAGCGAGTTTACACTCAAGCGTATATAGCAAACGGGAACGGAAGCGAGTAGAGGCGGGACGCATTATAGTGTATATGTTTAGCACGAAACACATAGTTTCATGCTTATATAGGATAAATAAGTACGTTTGTATTTTTTATTATTTGTTCATCAAACATTCAAATGTTTGAAAATTAATCTTACGTTTAATGATTTCTATAAAAATCACATTAGTTTTGAGTGTAAGTTTATATTTAAGTTCTATTAAAATATTATAAATTGTTTTTTATTTTTCATTTTTCTTTGCTTTGTGTTTCTATCAAAATTAGGTTTTAGAAGGTCGAAAGGAACTTGATGTGCATAGAAGTAATGTTTGACGATGACTTCCAACTGATGTAGGGTGGAGGAAGATGAAACATGTCACCTAGTAATGGCATTGGAATGCGATTGGGGACTCCTATACAAATATAGTACAAGGTGTTGGAGGCATTAGAGTTGTTGGTTAAAAGCAAAATAAAATAAAATGAAGATAGACAAAACATTGCACAAGGGAAGGATAGCATGGGATGTGATCCCATGGGAAAGAGGGAAGCCTCAATCAAGGCTATTCACTTCGTGAATGGATTTTTCAAGAAACATAAGAAGGGCATGATGCACAGGTACCATTTTAGAGAAAATGCCTATAAATTATGTTATTGTCAATCCAAAAAAAAGATTTGAAGAAGATTTTGACAAGGAAATATGGAAAAAAAAAATATTACTTTACTTTTAAAGGGATTTTATTTCTTAATCCAAATGTCTATGGATGAGCCATTTTGAACTACATCAATGGATCTTTACCACCTATAACCTACCTTACAAGGAAATGTTCAAATCTCTCCAAGTGTACAAGATTTGTTGTAGTTGTTGACAATGTATGCGCTGAAAAACTAAATACTCTATGATTATCAATGGAGCTATGATCAAAATTTATTTGTGTTCCAGACATGATACCTATCCTTCAACCCTAATACCAAAACATTTAATTTTTATTTTGTTTGGGAAAGGGTCCTAAATTTCTGTTTGTAAGTTCTATTATATTTGTGTTTTCAAGTCATGGGTACCTCTTTGAGGAACATGTGGTGGATGAGCTAATCTCAAAATTAGTTCCACACCACTTATGCTTGCATCTTAGTATAGATAAAAATTACCAAAGATTATATAGAAGACATAACTTTGAAATTATTTAATAGCTTTTAGAAATAAAATAATAGATTATGAGGATCTACCCTTTTTAATTGATGGTTCTTTAAAACTAGTCAATCAGTTCGTCAACCTCAAAAATATAACTCTTAGCCAATTTGCATGTTGGAAAGACATCTCCTCTCATCATTATTTAGTGGAATGAGGATAGTATTGTCAAATGGGAAACACCATAAATGGAAATTTTATAGGCCTTCTAATAAAAAGATAAGTTATTTTGAAGGTTAAAAATGTATCTACTATGGTTAAGTGAATTAAAGTTAAGGATAAGGAATTAGAAGATGAGGCCACAAACTTAAAATGGGGAAAGATTTTATAAACATAATAAAGAGTCTTTCTAGTAAAGATTTTATGGAGCAAAAAATAGTCCCAAAGTTCACACTTCACAAAGAAAGGAGAGACAAGGGGGTTGAGAAAGAAACTATGTACACTAGGGATTTAGGAAAGAATTAGATATTGGTACAAAATCAAGAAGAAAAATAGGAGAACTATTAATATGAAGCTCTAATCCCAATCTAGTAGTGGAGTGAATCTTCTCGACACGGAGTTGAGTGGTATTGATTCTATGACTTTTATAATACATGGTCCCCTAGTTGTAATATTTCATAGTGAGGGACAAGTTTATTTTTCCATACGTTGATGGTTTTGGTCTTAACAACATGACATGATCTCATAGGAAACTAAGGCAGTTATATATGAGTTTACTATAAGTAATTTTTTAATATATTTTGTTTTAGTGAAGTATGTCCTTCATATCCATGGATTCATCTCTCTCAAGCATATTTTTTATTAAAAAAATTGTGTTGTATTACCATTGTTTAGCTTGATTTAATATTGCTAAGCACTATCTTTTCCACAAGACTATATTTCCTTGTTTTTTTTAATATAATTTTCCTTCCTTTAATGTTTTTGTTAATAAACCTTATTTTGGATAGTAAAATTTACATTATTTTACTATTTTAAATCCAATCATTTATAAACCATGGAATATAATGTAGATCACCTTTCAAATGTATTGAATAACCATTTATTCAAAAATCTTTTGATTGCCAACATGTGCATTTCAAGATCATTATTAGTAATAATATTGAATCTTGTTGTATAATTGCTTATAATTATCCATATCATGTATTGTTATGTTTATTCACAATTTTATTTTATTAAAAAGAATTTTGAAGGGACACTAAAAACCTTTGAAAGAAGAATTTTAATATGAAACAAGAAGAGGAAAATAAGAAAGGTGAACCGATAAGAGCATGAGGGAGATCAAGCATAGTTAGAGAAAAGTGAAAGTGTGAAAGCATGAATAAGAAAATAGATATCAAAAGAGGAAGAAGATAAAAAGGAACATAGATCTGAACAAGAAAAGGTAGTGCTAAACCTAACATATCATTTGGCTATTACTTTCTTACTATTGTAGCAAAAATATCTCTTAATCGATTCGACCTAACAAGTTTGTGAAATCCTATATGGTAACATTGATTAATGATGTTTGTAAGTCCTTTAGAGTATGTGAATCTTTAGATGCGATCAAGGATTGATAAGGTCTAAATGATCTTTATGTTAAAGCCTTGTAACTAGGTCACACTAAAATTGCGCATGTAAACCTTTAACAAAGTTGGCTCCTAGCGTAGCTCACTTGAGAAGAATGAAATTATTTGGTTGTCATTCCCAAGTGGTTCTTCCCTTTATAGGGTTTCCAAGTTAAATCATGGTGTGAAATTTGTGAATTTTTATTTATTTTGTAGGTTAATTTTCATGATATTTATATAATATTGCAACTTAGTAACAAGTAGGTAATAGTTAAGTTAAAGAAAAGATGTATTTTTTATACTTAGCAATAATAGAAACAAAGACATAATAGGTTTGATTAGATTGATTACAAGATTGAATTGTGAAGTTGAATGAGATCATTGTGTTATTTCTATTGATTTTTACTAATTTGCATTGGTACTCAAATGTTTGGAAGGTATGTAGCATAACTAGACATAACTAATTCACCACCCTCCCCCCTCTCACTTATCTAACAATTGGTATCAGAACCTAAATGATTTCAAAGAACAAGAAAGTTGTATTTTGGTAAATATAGACTTATGATTATCTTATTAAATGATTTGTAGTCTAAGATCATATTTTTATGTGTTTCCATCAAAGCCAAAGGGATATATTGTTATCCCAAACTAATAATGTAACTATGAATGCTATGAATTTATGTAAAATAGTTATCTCAATTGTTATGTTTGAACATTGATGTCAAAATCTTAGTTAGCTAAACATTATGCTAATTCCATATAGTTCTATATCATTTGATTACTAAAGAGGATTTAGTTGATGAAGAAGATTTGAAGAAAGTATGATGAGTAAAGAGTTAATAAGTATAGCATTCAATAGGCCCTTGAATGAAATGGACAATGATAATTTATTATTGGTTTGATTTGTTTTACAATCATGTAATTTTGTAATGTAATTAAGTATTCACCAAGCTATACTAGCTACATTGAGTGACTATGTGAAAGGAGTACATAATTGCACAAGATACTACAATATTAACCAAGAATTTGTAAAAGACAAGTTGAAGTACAATGTTAACGAAATAATTCATATATAAATAGAGTGATGTATTTCCTAATTATGATCTAGAAGAACTAGTTAGGAAATATGGAATCTAAGGATAACTTGTGGTGAATATAAGGAACATTCAAGTATTTCAAAGGCTAAATTCAAATTTTGTTACAACATCTACAACTAAAAGAGTACAATGAAGATCTGACAATGAAGATTTAAGTGAGATAATAGTGGACAAAAAGTTCAATAAAAGTTCTATTTTCAAAGTGACTAAGTGCATTAAATATGAGATCAATGGATGTGATTAAGTGGAAAAACCTAGAAGAATATGGGAGAAGAGAATTTACTAGAGATGTTTGAACAAATTTTTGGTTTCTGATTCAATTTTTTATTGATAGCATTGGAGTTGGAGATCTATGCAAAATAAGGAGAATAAATGAAGCATGAGTAGAGAAGAAGGGAGATCAAGAAGAGTTAGAGAAAAGTAAAAGTATGAAGAAGTGAATCAGCAAAACATAGATCATAAGAGAAATAAGATAGAGAGGAATAGGAGTAGTGCTAAACCCAATACATCATTTCATTGTTACTTTCTTACCATTGTAGAAGAAGAATATCTTAAAATATTGGACCTAGAAAGTGTGTGAAATCCTATATGGTAACATTGATTATTTATTTTTGTAGGCCTTGTAGAGCACACCACACTTTAGATAGGATAAAGGAGTGGGGTATGTGCAGGATCATGGTCAACCAAACTATGGCCTTAAGTGGTAGTGAAAAACCAACAAATCAGGGTTATGTCAACTCGACACATAACTTTAAAGTGGTTATGGACTTTATATCAAAAAGTTGTAAGAAAATAATCTGTAGGAAATTGAATGTAGTTTCTAAACTACTAGGCCTTATCAGAAGAAAAAAATAATTGATTGGTCAAAAGTTTGAATTTTAATGCAGTACTATAAAAATTATAGGGCAAAAATTAAAAGTAGGTGTATGTCTGACCACCTTAATCAAAATCAAATGATAATAATTTTTTAATATAATTATAGATTTGAAAAGTAGACTCATGCCCGGATGTGATGCATATTTTTTCGGTATTTTTATTCCAAATAAATAATTAAATATGAATTTTCTACCAAAATTTTTTCAAAAAAAAAAAGTCTCGTGTCTGACCACCTCAACTAATAGAAAATTTTACCAAATTTAATTTATTTATTTTTTCTTATACTAGGTGAAGCATAGAATACGACGCAATTTTTAGATTTAAAAAATGTTTTACCATTTGAAAGTTATAGCTATTTTCCAATCAGTATGTCAATCAGCACTTTATAATAATCTTCATTGATAATTAACTAATAAATACTTATTGAACTTAGAATTTGACAAAAATTATATTGATGGAATCTCGAGAGCGGTTATAAAGAACCCTTTTCATTTTACTCAATTTAGATCAAAATAACATTGTTAGACAGCTACCTAAAGTTTGAGTATCCCAACCCATTTTGGAGGGAAAATCGGGTTTAAGAGTTATAGCTTATAATTTATAAATTTTTTCAATTATATAACTATGTAAAGATGTATTTATATATATATATATATATATACATACTAACGTAATGTAAAGATATAAGACATAATCTATTAATATATAATAATATATTACGCTATTCTTATTATAATCTATAAATATAATTTATATTATTATTATTTTTACCAAATATAATAACGTTATATATATATGTATGTATGTATGTTATTTATATATTAACATATTAATATGTATGTTATTAATATATGTGAGTCAAAAGTGGTCATAGGTGACCTATGACCCGCTTTGACCATTAAATGACGACATATGTCTCTAGGGGTCCTAGGACCCCTACAGCCATATCAGAATTGTTCTTATGGGTCAAAGGGGGTCATAGGTTGACCTATGACCCCTTTCGACCCATTACATGACCACTAGAGACATATGTTGTCATTAAATCGGTCAAATGGGGTCATAGGTCACCCTATGACCCCCTTTGACCCATATTAACCATTCTAATATGTCCCTAGGGGTCTTAGGACCCCTACAGACATATGTCATCATTTAATGGGTCAACGAGGGTCATAGGTCACCCTATGACCCCCTTTGACCCATATGAACAATTCTAATATGTCCCTAGGGGTCCAAGGACCCCTAGGGACATATGTCATCATTTAATGGGTCAAAGGGGTCTATGACCACCTTTGACCCATATGAACATTTCTAATATGTCCCTAGGGGTCCTAGGACCCCTAGGGACATATTAGATCATTTAATGGGTCAAAAGGGCTCATAGGTCACCCTATGACCCCCTTTGACCCATATGAACAATTCTAAGACGTTCCTAGTGGTCCTAGGATCACTAGGGACATATTTCAACATTTAATGGGTCAAAAGGGGTCATGAGTCACCTTATGACCCCCTTTGACCCATATGAACAATTCATTTACATCGGTAGGGGTCCTAGGACCCCTAGGGACACATGTCATCATTTAATTGGTCAAAGGGGTCATAGGTCAACCTATGACCCCCTTTGACTCATATATATACTAATAATATACATATATCTTAATAAAATACATATTAATATAATAATATATATTAATAACATGTATATATATATATATATTACATTATTATATATATTAATAACATACATATTAATATTTATAATAAGAGCGATTCTCATATGTCCCTAGGGGTTCTAGGGACATATGTCATCACGTATTGGGTCAAAGGGGGTGATAGGTGTACCTATGACCCCCTTTGACCCAGATGAACAATTCTAATACGTCCCTAGGGGTCCTAGGACCCCTAGGGACATATGTCATCATTTAATAGATCATGGGGGCTTATAGGTCACCCTTAGACCCCCTTTGACCCATATAAACAATTCTAATATGTCCCCACGGGTCCTAAGACCCCTCGGGATATATGTCATCATTTAATGGGTCGAAGCCCTTTGACCCATAAGAACAAAATATGTCTGTAGACGTCCTAGGACCCATAGGGCCATATGTCTTCATGTAATGTATTGAAAGGGGTCATAGGTCAACTTATGACCCCCTATGACCCATAAGAGCAATTATCGTATGTCCTTATGCGTCTTAGGGACATATGTCATCACATAATGGGTCAAAGAGGGTGATAGGTAAACTTATGACCCCCTTTGACCCATATGAACAATTCTAATATGTCCCTAAGGGTCCTAAGACCCCTAGGGACATATGTCATCATTTAATGAGTCGAAGGGGTATTAGGTAATCCTATGACCCCCTTTGACCCATATGAACAATTCTAATATGTCCCTAGGGCTCCTAGGACCCCTAGGGACATATGTCATCATTTAATGGATCAAAAGGGATCATAGGTCACCCTATGACGCCCTTGGATTCATTTAGGACCCCTAGGGACATATTAGAATTGTTCATATGTGTGAAACTGGGTCATAGGTTCACTCTATTACCCTCGTTGACCCACTAAATGATGACATATGTCCCTAGGGGTTCTAGGACCCCTAGATACTTATTAGAATGATTAATATGGGTCAAAGGAGGTCATAGGGTGACCTATGACCCCCTTTGACCCATTAAATGATGACATAATGTCCTAAAGATATATTACAATTGTTCATATCAATCAAACAGGGTCATAGGGTGACCTATGACCCCCTTCGATCCATTAAATAATGACATATGTCCCTAAGGGTCCAAGGACCCCTAGGGGCATATTAGAATTGTTCATATGGGTCAAAGGGGGTCATAGGGTGACCTATGACCCCCTTTGACCCATTAAATGATGATGTATTAGAATTGTTCAGATGGGTTAAAAGAGGCCAGAGGGTGACCTATGACCCCCTTTGACCCATTAAATAACGACATATGTCCCTAAGGATCCAAGGACCCCTAGGGACATATTAGAATTGTTCATATGGGTCAAAGGGGGTCATAGGGTGACCTATGACCCCCTTTGACCCATTCAATGATGACATATGTCCCTAGGGGTCCTAGGACCCCTAGGGACATATTAGAATTGTTCATATAGTCAAAGGGGGTCATAAGTTCACCCTAACACCTCCTTTGACCAATTAAATAGTAAAATATGTCCCTAAGGGTCCTAGGACCCCTAGGGATATATTAAAATTGTTCATATGAGTCAAAGGGGGTCATAGGCTAACCTATGACCCCCTTTAAACCATTAAATGCTGACATATGTCCCTAGGGGTCCTAGGACCCCTAGGGACATATTAGAATGGTTAATATGGGTCAAAGGGGGTCATAGGGTGACCTATGACTCCTTTTGACCCATTAAATGATGACATATGACCCTAGGGGTCCAAGGACCCCTTGGGACATATTAAAATTGTTCATATGGGTCAAAGGACCCCTAGGCACATTAAAATTGTTCATATGGGTCAAATGGGGTCATAGGGTGACCCATGACCCTCTTTGACACAATAAATGATAACATATGTTTCTAGGGGTCCAAGAACTCCTAGGAACATATTAGAATTGTTCATATGGGTCAAAGGGGGTCATAGGGTGACCTATGACCACCATTAACCGATTAAATGATGACATATGTTCTTAGGGGTCCTAAGACCCCTAAGGACATATTAGAATGGTTAATATGGGTCAAAGGGGGTCATAGGGTCAAAGGGGGTCATAGGGTGACCTATGACCTCGTTTGACCCACTAAATGACAACATATGTCCCTAGGGTTCCTAGGACCCCTAGGGATGTATTAGAATTGTTCATATGAGTCAAATGGGGTCATAGGGTGACCTATGACCCCCTTTGACCCATTAAATGATGACATATGTCCCTAGGGGTCTAAGGACCCCTAGGGACAGATTAGAATTGTTCATATGGGTCAAAGAGGGCCATAGGGTGACCTATGACCCCCTTTAACCCATTAAATGATGACATATGTCTCTAAGGGTCCAAGGATCCCTAGGGACATATTAGAATTATTTATATGCGTCTCACCCTATGACCCCCTTTGAGCCATTAAATGACGACATATGTCCCTAGGGTTCCTAGGACCCCTAGGGACATATTAGAATTGTTCATATGGGTCAAAGGGGGTCATAGGGTGACCTATGACCCCCTTTGACCCATTAAATGATGACATATATCCCTAGGGGTCCAAGGACCCCTAGGGACATATTAGAATTGTTCATATGGGTCAAAGGGGGTCATAGGGTGACCTATGATGCCCTTTGACCCATTAAATGATGACATATGTCCCATATGTCCTTATGGGTCCTAAGACCCCTAGGGACATATTAGAATTGTTCAAATGGTCAAAAGGGGTCATAGGTTCACCCTATGATCCCCTTTGACCCATTAAATGATGACATATGTCTCTAAGGGTCTTAGGACACCTAGGGACATATTAGAATTGTTCATATGGGTCAAAGGGGGTCATATGGTGACCTATGACCCCCTTTAACCCATTAAATGATGACATATGTCCCTAGGGGTCCTAGGACACCTAGGGACATATTAGAATGGTTAATATGGGTCAAAGGGGGTCATAGGGTGACCTATGATGTGCTTTGACCCATTAAATGATGACATATGTCCCTAGGGGTCCAAGGACCCCTAGGGACATATTAGAATTGTTTATATGTGTGAAAGCGGATCATAGGGTGACCTATGACCCCCTGTGACCCATTAAATGATGACATATTTATATACTATTAATACTATTGTAGCATAATAATAATAATAATAATAATATAAATAAACACTAAATATTAATACTATTATGGCATAATATTAATATATATATTAATAGTATTGTAGCATAATAAAAATAATAATATAAATAAACACTAAATATTAATACTATTATATCTATAGTAATAATAATAATACTCTTATAGCTCTAATACTATATACTGATACTAATAAACCAAAGTTGGTTTCCCTCCAATAATTATTATAATATTACTACTATTATAGCAAAGGTTGTTTTCCCTCGAAATGTCATTTGAGAAAATCGAATATCCAATTTCAAATCGGATATCCTATTTCAAATCAAATATATGATATTTCTTGGCACCAATTTCCAACATATCCCTGTCCCTGCAGACCCAACAACATGACTTTTTTAGTTCTTTTTTCACGGGTTTTCCAAAAAAATACATTTTGGGGGCCAACCAATCGATTTTTTTTTCAAAAATATAACCTTAGGTGTTCGAATTTGTCATCTAAATGGGGAGCAATAGTCGTCGAAAGGATAAACGCAAAAGGAAGATATCCAATGAATAAATTGTGGCATATAGGGAAAGAGACAAAATGGAACACCAAAGAAAAAGATAAGGTATGCTAAATATCAATCAAGTTGACAATGAATTAATCAAAGGTGAAATCATAGAGTTAAATAATGAATATGTATATTTGGGGAATGAAAATGTACCTATTGAAAATGATAATGCCAAAATTGAAAATTTAGAGAATAAAAATTTTGAAGATGAAATGCTACCAAGTCATAATCCAAATTGCATAATTGACTATGTCGAACATGACAATGCACAGGAACCTAATGCACAAGAATGTTACATATCTCCTAATTATAATCAACATGAAGGTTCTAAAACACCAAAGTGGATAATTGAAATTGATGAAATGATTATTACTAGTTTGGAAGGGAAAAAATCAGAAAGAACCATTCGGTTATGGGCTTCAAGACTATATCAGATATTTTTCGGCAACAAGACAGTGGTAGAGCAATGTCATCTTTTCATGCACTTATTAAAGATGCAAAAGATGAGACCTAGATGCTTTCCAAATTGAAGATTTGTCTCAATAAAAATTTGGAAAGAAATGCCATTATTATGACGAATCATTTCAGTGCTCTTAATAGCATTGGGAAAGATAACAGGGAGAAGGATAATAGAGCTGCTCAAAGGGTTATTACAACATCTTTGGTAAGTCATCATTTGAGAAAGGGTAGATATATGAGACAAACTTGTATTGATTTGAATCTAAATCATACTACTTTGAGAAGAGCACTTAGTTGACGAGAGAAAAATGATAACCCTCTTCAAAATGAAGCATGTGCATTTGGTGGGAGACTTCCACATTTTGATAAGAAGCTATCTGATGATGTGAAGGAAGAAATTACACAATTTTGGCACTCTAACTCACGAGTATCACCCAATGCTAAAGACATGTTAAAGTTGAGAATTGCAATCAGAGACTGCACGCCACATCCTAAACACTGTTTGGAGGTAAGTCAAACTATGTTGTTCAAACAATTTAGAAAGAGTCATCCAAGTCTTCATATATCACAAAGAGCTTTTGAATCTTTGAAGCCATTTTATTGTGTGCCACTCAAAATTTGAAATACATGTTGTTGCAAATATCACGTTGAGTTTTTCTATGCACTGTGAACTATTATGCTCCATCCATTCTACTTTGCATAGTAAACAAATGTTGGAGAATTGTGGTGCTAGTGAGCTTCCAAAATCATCAAGAGACTTGCTAGATCAACTTTTATGTCATAGAGTTGATGGTTGTTTCTTTTATAGAAATGCTTGCTTAAATGAGAAGTGTTCAAAATGTGCTGGCTTATCCAACTTTGACACATGTTTCTATGAGGGGTGCGAATAAGATCTTGGAAAGACAATAGTGAAAAAAAGGTATATGAAATGGTGAAATACGCATTGAAGAGTGCAGGTGAGAGCTCTAGATGTGAATTGCTTGGAAAAGATATCAGTGTGGCTAGTTTTATTTCAGATTTCAAGACAAATCTTTTTTGCAAGTATGCAAGACATAGTCACAGGTCTTAGTGGTTGGATGAATAATTTAGAATGTGCAATGAGACTTTTTCCATTGGCACTATTATATCAGTTGTTGATTTTGTTAAGAACTACATGTTGCAACCTCAAAATGAGACACAATATTAGTATTACATCTCTATTCAAATTGCTATTTTTGTTCACATAAAATATAGACATGCCGTTGATAGTGCTGAAGATAATCAGAAGATTATTAGAGAGTATCATTTTTATATGAGTGATGATAGATCTCACTCTCACGATTTTGTGCAACATTTTTTTGAGAATTATTTTGATTTCTTACATGAGCATACAATTTCTATTGATAGACATATCATTTTGTTAGATAATTGTACAGGTCAATTCAAGAATGCTCGCATGTTTTATTGGTTGTGTAGGATGCACATAGAGAGAGGGGTGCCTCATATTTGAATTTTTTTGAGTTCGGCCATGGAAAAGGGGAACATGATGGAGCAGGGGCATGTGTGAAGAGATCTCTAGTCAAGGAGAAACTAAAGATTTCAGCACCAGAGCTTCTTGATGCTCGTATCATTGTTGATTGGTGTAGTTTAGCATTATCACAGGGGGGGACTCTTGATTCAGTGGTAGATAGGTTATTTTGGTTAGTTGAGTAAGGGTTTGTAGCTAATAGATTAGATTGTGCTACAGTGAGACACTCATCAAAAATGCATTCATTTCGGAGCTCTGATTCTTTTACATGGACCATTTGGACATGACAGCTAGCTTGCTTTTTTCCTAGTTATTTTCAATGTGATTGGGATCACTATGAGTCAAGTGAATGGGTGGACACATGGGTTCCACATTATCTTACTTCACTGTCTATCATACCCTCTATTAGAAATGATTACATGGAAAGTTCACTTGAGCATAACCATCTATCAGATCTACTTCAGCCAGGACATGTCTTTGCATTGGTTGCACCACAAGGGAATGATGAGAAATCTTATTATTGGTTAACACGTTGTGTAAGAGGTAAATAAAAACTTGCACAACCAATCACAAATGATGATGGATTCACATATCCTACTGGTTCAATGGTTATCACTGGAACATGGCTGCAGACATACATGCTTAGAAGGAACATAATTATTGCATTCAAAGACTATCAGAAGCACAAAATAATTCTCATATATTCGCATCTTATTATAGCAACAAATGTAAATTTGTTGAAGCATCAAGGAAGACTAAAAGTAAAAGAACTTTTTACTATTGCTAATGTTGATCATGAAGCCCTATTGGAGACCCTATAATAGAGAGAGGACCCTATTAGAACACTAGACTAGGTATATTTACTTCTTATGTTATTTTCTTCATAATGATTCAATGAACTGATGATTATCTTGTTTAAAACAATAAGTTACTAAATTTTTTATGATATTGGAATGTAGGTACATCATGACGAGTTGGGGGGGGGGGGGGGTGTAGTGAGGGGGGGAGGGGGGGTGGTATTGGGGAGAATTCCTAAGATTTATGATGTATTATGATGTAAAATGTGAACTTTTTTGTATATATGGTTTTTGTAATAATGAAAAAGACAGGTTAAATTAGTTGCACATTCTAATTTCTATTTTGGTAGGTTCTTTGTAAGGAATTATAAGAGGAAGATATTGAACAAGTTCTTGCAAATCATATTTGCATGTGATATAAGGCTATACAGACAATTTTAAGAGCATTTATAACTATATGAAAGATAATTGCTTGTGGATATCTTATTAGAATTTTTTTTTTTTTCCTTATTTGACATAAAGCTAACATTATGATTATTAAAACTATTTTTATCAAACTAATCAAATAAGAAAAATCTAGAAAGTACGGATGAACAATTAGAATACTTGATTTCTTCCATTTTGCAACCAATCATGGCATTTGAAAGCATAAAGAGTCATAATATTGTATAATTTTTTGAAAGACTTTCATATTGAAAAGTTATAAAGGACCATGAGATTTGAACTTTAGTAATGTCTAGGTTTGCATAGGGTAAGTGAGTCATTAAATAGGTCCTAATAAGGTCTCATAATAATCTCAAGTCATTTCATAAGTTGAAACATTCAATAAGTCACTTAAAATTTAGCTTATTTCTTTAGAAAATTCAAACCTTGAATGTAATGACTACATGAGCATTTTGGAAGGAAGCTCCATAGTTTAAATTTTACGAAATACAGGGAACACTAGTGCAAAGCATCTAATCATTTTTCTTTTCTTCATGTAGTAAGGTCTAGGGGTAGATCTAATGATCTCCCTATGACCATCCACATTTGTAATGGACACAAGACCCCATGGTGCAACTATAAGCCTTGGCCATCAATTGGTCCAATAAAGTGGATTTTTGGTAAATTCCATAACTTTTAGGTAAGTCTAGATGTTTAGAACATTTTTAGGGTCCCTAGGAGTTTGTAAGTGTATTTGCAATAAAACTTGTCTTAGTGCGAAAATTCCAAAAAGTTGCTTAGCAACTTTTGCAATTTTCTTGACAACTTTTCAAAATCTAACTCCTAATGGCTAGAACTGTATGAATCATCAGTTCCATTAGCTCCGAGTGGGTGGGTGAACCCTAGTGACACCCTTGTTCCAATCGTGGAGACCCTCTATCATTCGTGGTCACTCCGTACCGAGGAGTTCCCAAGGTTCTCTAAGTGTGTTTTGAGGTCGATCTTCTGAGGGTCATAACTCGGAGCTCGTGAGGGCTATTGATAAATTATCGAATGCTACAAGATGGTGATGTTGAGGCCTAAAATAATCTATCTCATTTTTGAAAGATCACATTTTATTTGGATTTAGCATAGTGATCTTGCTTGATGCCAAAACTCACAGTGTGCCTCAGTTCATAGGTGCACCACAGCGTAATTTTGAAACCACTGATCATAGCATCGAATTATCAGAGCCATTAGCTCTGGATGGGTAGGTAAACTCTAGTCACAACCTTGTTTTGGCCATGGAGACCATCCATCATTTTCGGCCACCCTGTACTGAGGAGTCTCCAAGGTTCTCTAAGTGCATTTTGAGGTCGATCTTTCGAGGGTCATAAGTTGAAGCTCGTGAGGGCTATCGATGAACTGTCAAATGCTATGGGACAGTGATCCTAAGGCCTAAAATAACCTATCTCATTTTTGAGATATCACCTTCCTTTTGGATTTGGTACAGCGATCTCGCTCGATGCCAAAACTCACAGTGTGCCTCAGTTTATAGGTGCACCACAATGTAACTTTCAAACCGTTGATCTTGGCATCAAATTGTTAGCACCATTAGCTCCAAATGGGCAAGTGAACCCTAGTCACACCCTTGTTCCAGCCATGGAGACCATCCATCATTTGTGGCCACCCCATATCGAGGAGTCTCCAAGGTGCTCTAAGTGCATTTCAAGGTCGATCTTTCGAGGGTCATAACTCAAAGCTCGTGAGGTCTATCAATGAACTATCAAATGCTATAGGAAAATGATACTAAGGCCTAGAATAAACTATCTCATTTTTGAGAGATCACATTCTGCTTGGATTCAGTACAACGATCTTGCTTGATACCACAACTCGTAGTGTGCCTCAGTTCATAGGTGCACCACAATGTAACTTTGAAATCGCTGATCTTGGCATTAAATCATCAGCACCATTAGCTTTGGATGGATGGGTGAACCCTAGTCACACCTTGTTCCAACCACAAAGATCATCCATCATTTGCGGCCACCCTGTATCGAGGAGTCTCCAAGGTGCTCTAAGTGCATTTCGAGGTCAATCTTTCAAGGGCATAACTCAAAGCTCATGAGGGCTATCAATGAACTGTCAAATGCTATAAGATGGTGATAGTGAGGCCTAAAATAACCTATCTCATTTTCAAGAGATCACATTCCGTTTGGATTCAGCATAGCTATCTCACTCGATGCCAAAACTTACAGTGTGCGTTAGTTCATAGGTGCACCACAGCGTATCTTTGAAATTGCTAATCTTGGCATCTAATCATCAATGCTATTAGCTTTGAATGGGTGGATTAACCCTAGTCACACCCTTGTTTTGGCCACGGAGACCATCCATCATTTGCGACCACCCCATACTGAGGAGTCTCCAAGGTGCTCGAAGTGCATTTTGAGGTCAATCTTTCGAGGGTCATAGCTCGAAGCTTGTGAGGGCTATTAATGAACTATCAAATGCTACAAGATAATGATATTGAGGCCTAAAATAACCTATCTCATTTTTGAGAGATCACATTCTGTTTGGATTTGGCACAGTGATCTCGCTCGATGCCAAAACTCACAATGTGCCTCAATTCATAGATGCACCACAATGTAACTTTGAAACCGCTAATCTTGGCATTGAATTTTCAGTGCCATTAGCTCTGGATGGGCGAGTGAACCCTAGTCACACCCTTGTTTCGGCCACCCCGTACCGAAGAGTCTCCAAGGTGCTCTAAGTGCATTTCGAGGTCGATCTTTTGACGGTCATAACTTGAACCTTGTGAGGGCTATCGATGAACTATCAAATGGTACAGGACAGTGATGCTGAAATCTAAAATAATATATCTCATTTTTGAGAGATCACATTCCATTTGGATTCAGCACAGCGATCTTGCTTGATGCCAAAACTCGCAGTGTGCCTCAGTTCATAGGTGCACCACAACATAACTTTGAAACTACTGATCTTGGCATTGAATTGTTAGTGCCATTAGCTCCAGGTGGGCGAGTGAACCGTAGTGACACCCTTGTTTTTGCCACAGAGACCATCCATCATCTACGGCCACCCCATACCAAGGAGTCTCCAAGGTGCTCTAAGTGCATTTTGAGGTTGATATTTTGAGGGTCATAACTCAGAGCTCGTGAGGGCTATCAATGAACTGTTGAATGCTACAACATGGTGATGTTGAGGCCTAAAATAACTTAGAGCTCATGAGGGCTATCAATGAACTGTCCAATCAAGTCTCTTAAGTTGAGATATTTTGAAGTTATGTTGAAATTGAAAAGTTGTAGTATGAGGATAGTAACAAGGTGAAGTGCTAGTTATCAAAGATTATGAATCTATGAATGACTTGGTGGTTGGGGATAGAATCCATGGTTGAGGAGTGGAGTCCTTAACTATGTTGAGATTAGATTTGAAGCCAAGGGTTAGTTTCAAGGTTGAATGCAGAGTTTAAAATCAGATTTGGGGTTATCTGAACCTTGTGTAAGAGATTAAAAAGTGTGTTTATGTCATGTAGCACTTCAAATTATACATTGCATCCAAATTTGATAATAAAGGTTGTTAAAATGTTATTCAAAAATTATTGCATTTGAGTCAAATATAACAAACATAATCAAAATTAATGATATTCTATAAACATGAACAATACACATGATCCATGATAAATTGAACAATACTAGATACTAAATTAATATGTATATCATTGTGCACATAAATGACAAAAATATATATCAAAATACATGTATCCATAGACAAAATTTTACACAAATATATATCAAAGATCATGTATCCATAGACAACGTACTCAAATATATATCAAAATACATAGATTCGTATACAAAATGTGGCTGATCATGCCATCAGAATGTGTATAATATCAATGTTTCTATATACAATGTGGCATATGCCATCTCAAAATGTCTCATGATGCATCCTATGACAACTATATTATCCTAGGGTGCTAGTGGATGATCAAAATGTAGCCTCTTCGCTGCACTAGGTGGATCAGATGCCTCCTACATAAACAAAAAGGGAAAATCCAAAGTTAGACTACTAAATTTATATGATTCTACGTATCTAACATTGAATTACTCAAATTCATAATGATCTTTTTTGTAATGGAGATTAATACTATCAAAATTTTATAATAAATACCTCTCTCGTCGACCTCTTGCACTAGTCAAGAGTCCTCTCGTATGCCCTCAGTAATGCTGGTACCTCTTTGATTGTGGGCTGTATATGTTCAAATACCTTTGTCAGATGAATCTACAATTTAAACTATAACATTATAATTCATAGCATGCTAAATTTATAACATATTTAATCATGAATTCAAACTATAACTTACTATTGTAGGCTCCTCCTCAAGAGTGAGTGGTCACGTCATCAAATCTACATAACTCTTCCATCGAAACTCATGTGCACTAGGAGTCTCCTATGAGATACAAAATAGTAGTTGTTAATATCACGAAAATTAATTTTGAATTTATTTATGAAGATAAGGATAATAAAAAATAAATGATACGTATACATACAATGGGGATCTCAGTGCGAATGGAAATCCCTGATGGTCTACAACGTGGAATCTATACAGGCTCATCACCAGTAGCGATGCCCTATATACAATAAAGAATGTAATTAAATGGGATTACGAAAAACATTTTACAAGAATGCATCAATATTTAATCAAATAGAAAGCGCCTAATTACCTTTTCTTTGTCAATGCGTGCTGGCTCACCCTTTGCACTTTCTCCCTTTGGGACAAGTGCTACCTGCAAGATAAAAGAAAGATTAGCAACCATATATGCTACAATATCAAATAGAAAAAAAATGTGAACACAACATAATGTACCGTAGATGTCTCAAGGCCAAATGAAATGGCCAAGATCATGGCATCATCGATCTGTTTGAGCTCCTCCTCGGTCATCAACTAAACATGAATGAAGATCACATACATATAAAAGTCAATATGGCTTAAAAATTAAAATTACTCTATTATTAAAATTAACTTTAAATCACATATGTCATAACAAAAAATAATATACACTTACCAACTCCAAAGGAGTCCATGCCTCTACATTCCCCTCCTCTCTCGAATCAAGGTCTATAGCCTCTGCATGTGTGTTTAGTGTATCCTCATCTAATACAAAATGATACTCAAGAAGATCACCTATGGGACCCAAGCAAATATTCTTGCATGTAATGCAAGTGTGAGGCACACAAATGTGTGATGAGCTAGCTGATGATGAACTGGCACTAGCATCATCAACACTAGGAGGCAGGATTGACCTAGCCTGAGATATCATTAGGCTACTTAGCCTATGAATAGCTCTGATAGTCTGAGAGCTAGCCTCTATCATAATATTTGAATGTTGCACTTGAGGAGGAGGGGAGAAATTAGTGGGGGGGACAAAAGTGCCAACTTTCTTCTACTGGGAAGAGGGTCTATCCTGAGGAGCTCCTAGTCCTAAGCCCATGTTGGGCTTCATACTCCAATAGTTCACTTTAAGTTTCAACACAAATTCAGCATATAATTTTCTAAGGAAACAAAATGGTATGTCTAAATTGCCATGTCGAGGGATATCACAGATCATCCACCAATGATCCCAAAAGTTTGCACGTATGGCATCATTTGTGCACCATTTAATCAATAGTTTGGATTTTTTTGGGTCAACTAGTAAGCCTATTTTTGGGTTCACAAAAATGCTAGCCAAATTGTCTTTGCTTATGTTGAGGGCCACGACCTCATCATAATCCAAACCATCATCAAACATCTTGTGCATTTGATCATGCCAATGAAGAGCGACATTTTGTTGGTTTGTAAGGGTTTCAATGTTATCCACTATGGTGCTTAACATGGATAACATAGGAGCCAATGTGGGTACATTATTATATGTTCTATGCAAACCTCTTAACTGGGTGAGATTTTTATTTATCAAATCTTCAATTCAAGGAGGGTTTTGAGGGGGTAGAGGATCGTCTGGTGGATAGTTTTGTGGGGGTACTAGATTGTTTGGTGGGGGGTTATGAGGAATATTATTCCCTACCTTAGTGTCATCATTCTGATTAGCCATTCCTATTGAATTGCAAAATGTAATATATATTTAAAAATTAATTAATTTTAATTTTTCTTTTTGTCAAAAAAACCCTAGATTCAACTAAAACAAACAAAATCATGCTTAAATCTATCAAATTTAGATTAAAAATTAGTTTAAAAAACAAAACAAAAAAACCTTAATATCTGATATCCAATCTTACATCTGATATCCGGTCACACGCTAATACTGGCCCCCAAAATGTGAGAAATAAGGGCCCGCGAGTTTGGTCTTTTTTTAATATGTAATGTTACAAATATTGAATATCTGATATTGAATCGGATAGCCAATCGCCCGCATATCTTATAATTTATATATAAGATATAACATATATAACATATAACATATAGCTTTGAAATATTATATTATATTATATTTTATATATTTTTATATTATTATATATATATATATATATATTATAATATAAAATATTATTTATATTATTATATTATTATAATATAATATTATTCTTATATTGTATTATTATAATGTAGTATATTATATTATATTATTATGGTTTATAATATATTATATTACATTACTATATATTATAATATTAAATATTATATTATATTATTATAATATAATACATTATAATATAATATTATTATAATATAATATTATTATTATAGTATAATATTATATGATTATAATATAATAATATTATTATTATATTATAGTATAATAATAATAATTATTAAAGTTAATCTCTTTTTCCATTTTTGATGTTGAGGAAACTAAAGAATACATATGTTGTGATGTTTCTTTCTAAGGTTATTTAGTTGATTTAGTAGATTCAATACAAATCATTGCCCAACAAGTTTTTGATATGACAATTTAACATCATAAGTTTTTAAGGTCATGAGATTAGTCAACATAGCTCTATGAATGTAATTTGATAATTCAAGTATTAGTGATTTTAGAAGTATGAAAATTCACAAATTTAACTTAGAGCATCACCCTTCTTACAATAATGATAAATCTTTATAGAGTTCTACCTAGTTAAGATTTAATTGTTGAATGAAAGATCTTATAATGAATGTGCTTTTTTTTGTGTAATTTGAACTGTGAGGGGGTGTCTTAGTAAGGTGTAGATTGAGGCATCAGTGGCACATTTTGAGTAAAAAATTAAGATGTATGGTGTTAGCATAAGAACTATCCATCACACTTTTTATTCTTTAAGTTGTTATTGTTACATAGTGGTAAAAAAATTATTCAACTTCAAATCATTTGCATATATAGAATCAAACTTCATTATTTACATTCTCATTGCATTTTTTTAATCTAAAAAGACCGATTCCAATTGATTAGATATATTAAATTTAAAACAATTCCAACTAATATTTTTTAATGTTAGTTGTGAAAATTGTCTTACCTTTAAGGAATCTTAAATATTGATCAGTTATGCTTTCATATATCAATTCTTAAATGATTTCATTTCTACTATTACTTTGCAATTTAGATAATACTTGTTATTGCATATTGTAAACTTCTCCCACATAGTACTCAAATGCATTGTGTAACGAGGTGCTAGAATTGTAAATATGAGAGAAGCTCCAATGCATGAATTCTCTTATATTTTTAAAGATTTTGGTTAGATATTGCACATTCAAAGATTTAATTAGTTCTATCACACACACTTCATATTATATTAAGAAATATTGCAGGAATTAGAGAGATCAAATTTCCACAATCCTTTTTATTACATTGATTTATTTCTAGATTTGATTGTGTAAAGATATTTACAATCAAAGTTTTGAATCACACTGCATGACCCATCAACTGAATGAAAGAGAGTAGGAGATGCAAAACAAAGTCTAATTACACACATTCTTATGTTTTACAATTATGTCTAAATGATGTCTACATATGTTTATGTTTATGGTTATAAAAAATGACTTGTTTGTTAAGTAATTAGTCTCAACAATTGATTCTATTCTATGTAGATACTTATATTGACTTAAGCATTTACATTAGATTTGTGTAGCTTATATGAATTTTTTATAGATAATGATCCTGAGATCTGTATTATACAAATATAATCAAATTCTAGTACACACGGGTAAATAAGTGTCATATTATTTCACAAAAATATATTTCAAAAGAAAAGACGAAATTGTAAAAATATCATAGCGGATTGCCCTTTTCTCCCATGTTGGGGGTTTGCAATTGACGTGTAGATTTAATTTTTGGTTATTTTAACAATAATAGATCTAAAACCATCTTGACTATTTAGAATGCCTAATTTTAGATTAGATGATTCCGAAATCAAGCGTGACATGACATGGAGAAAGGATTTTTGGAAGGGTATTGTTTTATTGAAGGGTTGCAATATTACATGTCATTTTCGCAAAACCTCGTATATAGCTGCAGTGCAGTGCGGTGTTATTACAGATTGGAATGCCCTATTCTATTTGGTGCATGGTGGCGACTCTAGGAGAGGTGGATCCACTGGCCAGCGCTGGGGATCTAGCTGTTGACAATGAAGAACATGTAGCACCCAGGTGGAGCAGCGACGGCCATGGGGGGTGCGGTGACGGTGGAGTAGACTGTGGTCGAGTTTGGGCCGACGACGGGTGTGGATGCGGAGAGGGAGAGCATCCTCTGGCTCATTGAGGTGGTGTGGGTTGTGAAGGGCGGGGCGTAGATGTTGAACTTCAGCACGTTGCTGCTGGTGAGACCGTAGGTGACGGAGAAGGTTACGGTGAAGGTGGCGCCGTAGGTGACGTTGGGGGCAGGGGCAGAGACGGTGATGATCTTGGGGCGGAGGACGGCGTAGATGCTCTCCAGATAGTAAGGGTTGTGGGTGTCCAAGCGGAGCTCCGTGGGGAACTGCACTCTGGTGAGCTTGTAACTGAAGTGGGGTTTGGAGCCGCCGGCCATAACTCTATCGTCGGACAGCACGTTGGTAGTGGAGTGGTACATTCGGGGTATAGTGGTGGCGGCAAGAACGTACCAACATTGCAGGGTGGCGAGGAGACTGTGCCTGTAGATGTAGGGCGTGAAGACAGGTGTGTCGGCCATGTCCCACCCTGCCACGCCCCTTGCCGCTCCGTTGATGATGAGAATCTCGCCGTTGGGGAGAATGAGCATGTGCGACATGGTTCTGGGCCCGGGCATGTCCTCCATGCTCCACGAGGGGTTGGCGTCCGTGATGACCATTCTTCCACAGCTGTGTAGGGTCGCCAGGAAGTTACCGACCTTGGTGGCGACGTTCGCCATCGTCGAGGAAGCCACCATAGACGAGGATTTCCACCTTGGTAAACCCGTCGGAATGTCTTGAACACGACGTTGTTCTTGTAGTCAAGGAGAATGGAGTCCTTGTTGGCGAAGATGAAGAGGTTGTCGTCGGAGGAGAGGTGGAGGAAGGGATATAGGTTGTTCTCCACCAAGGAGCTCGTTCAGGTCTGGGTGAGGAAGGGTAGGTTGTAAGTTCCCTCTCCGGCCTTCTTGGGAACAAACTCGTAGCTAAACATGCCTGTGCCCTCGACGACGATGATACGGTTGTCGGGAAGGATCTGGTTGGCGGTGTACCAGCGGTTGTTGAGAAGCTTGATAGGCGTAGAGTTATCCCAGTCGTAGGACGCATCAGAGCAAGGAACAAAGTAGCACATATATGTGGCTTTGTCCCGCCACCCGCCCATCTGAACAAGGGTACCATTGGCAGCAAAAACACTAGAGGAGCACCAGGTGTTGGTGAAGATCATGAGTGGCTTGATGGTGTTGGTGGCGATGTTGTACTCGATGGAGTGACCATAACAGTCCTGGGTTAGGTACTGGTACTACGAATTGTCACAACACGTCCCATTCGCCAATAGCATCTGCGACGGCCCAAAGTTTGTCCTGTCGAACATCACCACCGTGTTCTTGTACGTGGTGGCCATGTGCATGGCCGACACCCAACCCTTCTTTACCAGAAGATTCCATCTGCCCACCTTCACTGCCAGTTGCCCGGCTGCACTCCACAACCATATGCTCAGCACCACGAGCGTCGCAACCCAAAAATGTCCAATTCCATTTCTCCCCAACATTCTCACTCCCTATTGCTCTTTCTCTCACTTTCAACTTCCAGATGAATGATGAAAACCTCATGGCTTGATTGGCATTTTATATGCTTCTGCTTCTGCGTTCTGCACATTGGAATTCAAGTGAAATAGGATGGGATTGATTGATCTGCCTGCCTTATCCTGTGTCAAGAACAATAACACCCTGGCTTTTGTCCCGATATAGTTTCAAGTTGCTCTAGTTGCGTTTCCAGACTACGTTCGCCTTGTAAACTTCTTCTCCCCGGAGTTGAATGCATCATTCTGTGATTACTAATCTCCCCCGCATGTAAAGCACAACGTACTGCTATCTTCTCCACCTACCTCTGATCGAAATAGTGGTCAACCTCTCATTCTATAAAATCCCTCTCAAATTTACTTTATAATAAGGATGCTAAGATTAACACACAAAGTCTACCCCAGCCCTCTTGGATTCAAACCATAATCGGAACCCAATTAGTGAGCGTGTTTTTCTCTCTCAGATATTCCAAAGAAATTTTCATAGCTTTCACTAGAGGTTGGGTTCAATGCCCCTACGTCATCTCCACGTCATTCCGTAGCGCCCCTCTGGCAACGCAAGACTTCTTTCCATAGCCGACTTTCAGAAGTGTATTATAATCATCCTCGCTCGTCCTTCATAAAAGAGAGCCATTGCATCTGGTTATCTCGTCTCGAAAGCATGCCAAACCCAAACTTGCCCATTCGACAGGAGGGAAGGCTTGAAAGCTACAAGGCTTGCATCATTCTATAAAACAATTTAAAACAGTTTCAAATAGCTTTTCTAAAATGGTAATTGTAAACATTATGTATTGATTAAATTATATTTTCTTACATCAATTCTTGAATGCTTTCATTTTTACTTTTGTGTTATAGCTTAGTTTATCATGAAATTTAATACATCTAATGTAGATTCTTTAGGGGATTATAAATTCATGAAATTTAATACATTTAATGTAGATTCTTTAGGGGATTATAATTTTCATTTAGTTCTTCTTCTTCGAATATATTTTGTAATACATATATAATATTATTTTAATTGTTCCAATTTATAGAGTGCTAATTGTCACTTTTAATAATTAGATATATCTTGCCTCGAATTTATGCAATAGGAAAAAATGTGCCCTCCTATAGTGTCAATTATTTTTAACTGGTTTTATTTTCTCCTTTGATAATGATCCTCCAACACTTATTTCAAAAGATTGCCCTATTTTTTTTAGTCACAATTTTTCCTTGATAAAGTTGTTTCATTACAAGTTTAAGTTGCACAATGTAGATTATAATTTTATTGAACACTAGTTTACATGAGTATAATATACTACTCAATTATTGCTTACTGTAATATGTTCTTATTTTATTGAAATATAAATTGACAATCTTTATAGCAAAATTGAATAGTACTCACCATGCTTCCCTATTCAAAATAGAATTGTTAAATGGTTGATAACCACAGCTATAATTCTTGTTGTGTGTCCATGCACATTCAAGTTTCACCTTATAAATTGATGATCATAACTATAGATAATCAATCTATAGTAATTTGTATAGTTACACATTCTAATGTTCAATAATATTTATTCAAGTGTTAGTTATCATTTAATGTTGCATTTAATGTGAATTAATATTTATTCCAAGCCTTTTGAAAGCATTATTTTTGCATAAGGTAAAATTGTACATATCTAAATTAAATTACATAAGTGTATAGAAAGCAATAATGGGCATAATGCTTGCAATCTTTAAATCTAAATGCTTCCTAATTGTACTCAAGCTTGTTGAATTTGTGATTTGTTTGTTATCTAGTTTCTTACTCTTGTGTCCACACTCAACATGGAATATGGATCGAGGAATAATAGGGTGCTAATTCCTGTGGGTCGTTGGGAGTGACCGTTCATTGAAAATCTAATGAATGAGCATCCCCACAATGTGTTTTATGTCAAATACTCTCAGTGGGCACATAGCATCAGAAACACTCTAGGAGTGAAAATTACTATGCCTAGAGAAAACAACTTTATTTTCTCTTGTGTATGTCCATATTCTTAATAAAAATCATTGGTTTTCTCCAAATCATAGATAAGGTTGTCGAGATGGTCAAAAATTTTTTTTAGGTGGGTTTCATTTCAGAGGAGATTCTTCTCCAATTCCTTCAGTAGTATGAATTTGGGTCTGGCTTAGCTCTAGTTGGATGCATCATTTTGGATGAGTTTGTGAAAGATAACAAGTTTGTAACAATAATGAATGTCATTCAGATTTCTCTCCGACATGGACATATTCATGTATTCCATAATGTAGCATACAGGGTTGGGGGTATTGTTTAGGATTCCAATATCAGAAAAATATTTATCAAAATTTATGTTATCCTTTTCATCTTGGATCATGAGCATCTTGATGTGACACTCTGATCCATAGCTTAAACATGATTGCCATCTCAAAATCATTACCATGGGATCCCTCATGCCCATGCTTTTATTGATCTCATAACCCAAGTGTATTCTCAGCATAATTTACTGTTCAATGTAGAGGGGATTCAGTTTCCATGGAACAATCTCTCTCTTGAGCAATAAGGGAATGCATAGTGAAAATTGTCAATTTCCTTGGAGCTCTTTCCCTTGAGGATTCACTTGAGCCTATTGATCATCCCTCCTTCCCATTTGAGCCTTCAAATGTTGTACCAATGGAAGAATAATGGTTCATTGTGGTTTTTTAGTTTTGATGCCTAATTATTCATGGGAATCTAGATTTTGATAAACTTGGATGATTTTGGAGTTATCTTGGTAGTTGCTTCTTCAATTAGGGTTATTAAACCTTCATCAAAATAGGTTTTGTCAAAATTTGCAGCTATCTTGTCTAATATGTGTGCTACACATTCTAATGGTCCTATGATGTAGAGCTACAAGTGCTTGCATGGACATTGTGATGTAAGGGGTTTGAAGTCAGCCTGGTCTTCACATTATATGCCATTGTCAGACTACATTATACTATTTTGATTAATGTAACATGACTATGAGTATTTTGATTATACTTTTTTTTTTATATATCTTGCACATTGATGTCATTGTAATTAATATATCGAAAACTTTAATGTATAATCCATAACATTTTTATATATTAGCATTAACTTTATGCACATATCTATAGTATTGGATTTATTGCTTACCATGGAGCTAAATTATATTGTATACCCAAAATTATAAGGGTTATTTTTACGCTCATGTATTAGTCATGAATTTTATTATTACTATTTAGGTAACTTACAATTTTTTTATCTTATATAAGGTAATGATTGTGGGATTTTTTGTCAAGTTCTTCCCTCCACAAGCCTTTGAACTAGTGTTATTACTAATATATTAGATGTGGTTTGCCACATTTTCCAAAAAAAAAATATACTTTTCTTGTGAAATAAATTCTACCATTCAATTATATAACTACCAATCCAACAAATGAATACATCAAACCCAAATCTATCCTTTCAAATTAACTTTTAATGGATTTGGTAGGTTCTTATATTAATTCTTTGCTAGTTTCAATGTAAATAAGATCAGCAATATACACAAAAATAAGGGGTTAATCATTGTTACACTTAGATTCACTATCAAGTATAGGTTCACTTTTTTCTTATTTTGTATCAACCAAAAAGAGCTTTGTATAAATTTTATACTTATAGTTCCTCTCTTGCAAACAAAATCATGGTGGTTTGTAGATATAAATTTATTTATTCAATAATCCATTTTGGAAAAATGATTTAAAATTAAACTTATATACTAAAAATTAAGATAATTTCGCTAATGCCAAAAAACTTTCTTATAGCATTCAATCTTACTACTACAACATAAATTTTATTTTAATATTGTTATCTATAAATTTAAACTATAAATTGTTTCAAGTATTTATAACACCCTAATCCTAATCCCACTAGGTTACAAAATAAATTAAAATTATTTGTGCAATCTAATATAAAATGCTTTGATGGTCCTGTTCTTATCCCTACTCCATCCAATTTGACTACATTTTACATGAATATCACTTATTGTCAAAGTATTTTTAGCTACAATATTTTTTTTGTGGTAATTTCCAAATATAATTAAAGCTTTACATTCATGTTGCCGAAATTAAATGAATTATTGAGAAAAATATAAAAAATAGTATTTTTGGCTCATTCATGGTTTCATACATTTGACATCTAAATTTCATAGGAAATATTTCCCAATGGATAAATTTTCATGAATTTAATGTTTTATTCATGGTGATAGTTTTTAAGAATCCTTGAAGTGACCAATTCTTCAAATATTTTACATGTCATGTTAGAGTCAAAGGTTTGGTGAAGTTTCTAACTTATTATTGTAACTTTGTATGTTTTGAAAAAAAATTAGCACATGAACCTTGATAATAAATTAACACATAAATTAGTTATGCTATATTTTTAGAAAGTTTGGAGCTCTTTTAAACTTTGATTTTTTTATTGAAAGATTTTAAGATTTTATAAATCAAGAAAACCAAAAAATGTGAAGCATTTGTTTTGAGATGTGACTTTCTTGGAATCAAAAAAATATAGAATTGTAAAATATAGTAGGCATCTTCTTCTTGGATATCACTAGAACAAGGTAAGGTACATGGAATTTTCTCTTCTTTGTAAATATTTTTTTTGGCGATCTCTGAATGATAATTTTTAATATGAAATTGTGCATATGTTTATTTGTGATCATGTGAATTCAACTTAATTTATCTATTACAAATAATTGTTTTTCACACTTTTCTTGTTTCTTATTCATGAGTGTGAGAGAGGTCAAATTTGTATCATTATGTTTTTTAATTCACTTAAATCTATTTTTATGATGATTACTAGGTGTCAATTCACCTTTTCTTCTTATTGTAACCAAAAAATACTCGGTATTCTATTTATTTCATATTTCACTAAGAGTGAGTTTTATATCTAAAATTTAGTGGAAATTTTTTAATCTATTGACAACTTCCTGAACTATTAGGTTTTCTTTTTCTTCTTTTTGGGTAGCTTGAGTTATTTTCTACATTAATTTTTTAGGGAAAAATCTTATCCCTAGCAATTTTTTGTGTGACGTTGTCAGAGAGGCAAAACAATTTGTGCTTTATTATTATATGTATAATAGTACCTTTCCAAAAATAACTCTGTTGATTGTCTTAAATTATAAGATCTCAAAAATATGGTTCAAGGATAGACCAAGTAAAGAAAGTATTTATATCCTAGAAGGCAACCTATACCATCTTTCAACAACTCACTAGTTGGAGATGATATGGTGCGTCATACTTTTTAAAATAGTTTTAAAGAAACCATTTACATAGTTGAAAGAAAGAAGTTACATCCATGCAAAGGCACAAATATGAACTATTGATTTAAATAAGTCATAATATATACTACCTACTAAAGAAACTCAATAAATAAATTTAGGCATGATGAATTTGTAAATCTTCACATCATCATCACTCATGTAATATCTCTCTCATAGATAATGGAGATATTGTACAATAGAATTTTCATCAAGACAAACATAAAATTCTGTAATATTCATTGATATGAAAATGGATATGTTAGACATTCAATCATCTTCCTTAAAAGAGAATAAATACCATGGTATCATAAAGGTGTCTTCATTCCCAAATTGTTTCTAAAGAGTTGAAGTAGTTTCTTTCATATTGATTAGAGGATATGTAGTGTCTCTCCCATTTGATTCATGTAAGTCATCTTGATGGATGAAAATTTGATGCTCTTATTTTGTGAGTGATTGTGTTAGGGCCCAAGAGTGGTCAACACCCTTGGAGTGATTTATTCTATGTTATTGTATCAATATGATTAATTTAAGCTTATACCTAATTCATGTGTTTATGATGTGTTAGATGGATTTACTAAGGTTTGTACTAGTAGTTTTTTGGATTGTTATGGTATCGTAATGTTGTTCCATGATTATCTTGAGATGTGTGCAGAGATTGCACTATGTATTATTATCTTGTTGCACTTGACTAGGTTGCTATAGTAGTATTTACTCTTTTTTTTGACCATCTTGATTTATATATTTATGGTGTTATTTATGCTATTGGGTAATTGTTATAGCTTCCATTATTGATTGCTTAAATAAATTGGAAGTGTGCTATCTATATTAGAGTCATTGAATTAATGTGCTACATATATTTACCTTCTTCATTTTAGTAATTTATGAAAATGGGTTATTTAAATAAAATTAATTAGATTCTTTAATTATGTGATTTTTTCTAATTCTTGCTTTGACTGTTATTATTGTGGATCTATACTTGATTGTGTTTGTTTATTATGTAAGATTTATATCCTCAATAATGATAGATAGAGTTAGTGATTAGACATTTCATCCTTGTATGAGTGATGTATCTTTATATAATATTATTTTAACCCTCTAAAAATTTAAAAACCTAGATTCATTATGCATTTATGATAAGATCCACTAGTGTATCTATGTGTGTAAGAATCTATAGTAGTCACAATTTTTTTTAAAATATTGTGATTTAATACTATGATGGGAATTTTATATTTATTTTATTTTATTTTCAACTACTAACTAATTTACCATAGTTGAATTCTAATTTAATTTTAATTATCTAATTTAATTTGGGATTACAAAATCAACTAATCTCTAACCTCTGCTCAATCTTGGATCAAGTGAATAAATAATTTATTCACGGTTACTTTTACTATTCAACATTACTTATTTACTTTCTCATGTATGGCTCAAATTAATAAATAATATCCAGTTGGTAATGAAAGTTTGTAGAATATTGAATCACCCCCCTCAATTTTTCATATTTCTAACAATTGGTATCAGTGCACAATTACTCAAAAAAGGCTTAACAACTTGAGTAATATCCCCAAGGATATGGAACAGTTGATGAAGAACCTTAAGAAGCACTTGAAAAAATTGATCTCCTTACTAAAGAAAGAAACAAATTGAGAAATAGATATGAAGACTCCAAAGTGTACATTGGACAATTGAAGGACAATATTGAACATCTCAAATCCAAGCCTGAATCTACTAAATCTAAAATTGGTGATGGTGAATATTCTAATCTAGAATCTGAGTACAATATCTAGAAGCATGTATTAAAGATTACAAATATAAAGTTGAGTTTGACGAATGATCCTAGCAAAATTGAATTTGATTTGAAGACTTAAAATTTAGATCTTAGAGCCAATCTAGCAAAGAGAACATCTAAACTTGAAGTATTAAAAGTAGATCATGAAGAATTTCATAAGTACAATACTACTATGAAATGTGAACTAACTCAAAGAAAGGTACAACTTGAAAGGCCTTATTCTACAAGAGAAAATCTTGATGAAAAAAGTCAATGCAAAGACCTACCTATGATAAGAATGGTCTCGGTTACGTATTTAACATGTCTACAAAGAAACCTAAAACTGCATTAGATCTAAAGGAAAAGGATAAATCTAATGATAAGATTGAATATGGTCAATACTCTGATAAATCTAAAGAAGTTGGACAAGACAAGGAAACTAAGAAATTGGATGAACCAAAGGAAGTGGAATCTCCTAAGGAAACTAAGTATGAAGTTATAGGTAAGTGTTTTTCATGTAATGAAATGAGTCATATGAAAAGGGATTGTGCAGATAAGTTATTTAATCATGTTTCAATTTTTTATTGTCATAATTGTCATGTTATTGGTCATGGAATAAAGAAATTGATTGCAAGAAACCTAAATATGATAATAATAAAAGGAATAGTAGAATGTATGGAAATACTAACCTTGTAGATAGAAGAAGATCTAATGAGAGGGAATCAAGAGAAAGAAGACCTTTTAAATAAATAAAGCATATTGTGTATTTATAAGTGTAACAACTTTGGACATATAGGGCAAAACTATCAAGCACATATTGATCAACTAAATCCTTGAAGCAAAACCCAATATATCAGTTATGCAACAAATTTGGACATATAGAAAAATACTGCAAAATGGATAGAAGGAACAATGGAAGAAACTTTAGAAATAGAAGGAACAATGAAAGAAACTTCAGAAATGACAGAAGGAAGCATGAAAGGAACTTTAGAACTAACAAAGAGAATGAAGATCAAAGAAATGTAATTAGTAAACTTTGAGAAGAACTCGATGAGACATTTATAAAGGGATTAACTATTGGATTTGAAGAAAATTTGGATGATGCAAAGAAAGGAAGACTGAAGTCAGTAATCGAGTTTCATTCAACCAAGTTGGATTAAGCTTGTTCATAGCACTAGAATTTGAAACTTTATTTAGAGACCAAACTATGAATAGAAAGGTTGAGAAAAGATGTATCTAGAAGAGTTTAGATTGTAGCTAAGCTCACTTACAATTTGGAGCTTATCAGAATAAGTTACCAAGGAAACAAGAGTTACTGTTATAATAGAGAAAGTTTATTCTACGATGGAAGATGTAATCTATGTTTTTACAACAAATTTCATGGAGAAAAGTTTTGTGGAGAATTTTCATGATGAAAGGAAGCTATGGTTAACCTTAGGTAACATTTGAAGATAGGACAAATGATTTTTAGTAGATATGTGATTTTAGAATGAAATTGTTAGTGTTTTTAAGAAAAGTAAGCAAATAATGAAAGTTCAAGTTGGATAAATAGAGCATAAACTTGATTATTTCCACATTGTGATTATATCAGAAGCTTAGAGCACCCAAAAGCAATTTTTCAAAACAATTTTGAGCAAAACCCTACTTTGAAAAAAAGGATTTTATCATTTTTTGCACATAATTTCTTTGATAAATTTCTATTTGGTGGAATCATTAGATATGACAATAGTTCACAATGTTGAGAATATTGAGAGACCAAAATTTAAGGTTGTCCATATGAAAACCTTAGAAGGAAACCTTGATTCATTTCTATCAACAACTTCAAACAACCTAGTTTACTTGGAAGACGTAGGAAGTTACTTGTCTAGCAAGTTTGAAACTGTTGGAGGTGAATTTATGAACAAGGATATGGAAATTTTTTTCAATCATGATATATCTATGAAGCCTAGATTTGAACATCTAAAAGATTTAGATTTATTTAGATATTACTTCTACTATGAACTTTATAATGAAGAATGGACTCGAACTATATTAAGAAAAATTCATAATGGAAAGTTTTGGATGGGATACAATGTAGTTAACATTCCTACTTACCTTATTCATCAGGTTATTGATCTTAGAAAACAAGGTAGTGGTGAAAAATTAGTCAAGAAGAAAGTTGAACTAATACTAAAGCAGTTTATAATGGAAGGCAATGGTGACCAACACCATCAGATAGCATGATATGAGATTCTTGAGTAGAATCATTGCATATTCTATTTGTGCAAGTTCTAAGAATAATGAGTTGTCAGCAAGCTTTATCTATGTAGCCTACAAGATTTGTATTGAGAATGAAAATGTAAATTTGAGTGAGATTTTGAGAGTAAAACTCCTTGAGAATTTAGAGAAGATTAAGAGAACTAAGAATGGTATATTTAGATTTTAGTCACTAATCAATCATATTTTGTTTCATGTACTTAAAAGATTTCCATTTCTAATAGTTATAGTGATTATGAGTAGTGAAAGGTGTACTATGACTAAGATAAAAAAATGTATGTAGAAGGCATCCTATAAATAAAATCTTGGATAGTGGCAATTTGATTATGAAAACATTCCAAAATGAAATGAAACAAAGATTCAAAATTATACCAAAAATTGTTGATAGATTTAAGGGTGACATATGTATTATGGTAGATACAAACCTAACTTATGTTGAAGTAGTAGAATGAAGGGAAACATTTCATGAACCTTTAGGTTATGAATTGAGTTATGATATAGCTATTGGTTACATTGATCTAATGTTTAACTCCGAAAAGGAAAAAGCTTCATATAGATTTGGAACATATAAAGAGTTGACTTAGTCAGCTTACTAGACATCTTTAGAAAAATCATCTCATAAGAAGGTCGAAACTATGATGAAGATAGCATTATTTGAGGTTGATATGTCAGAAGATGAATCACAGGCAGTTAGACAAATAATCTCTGGATAGAAACAAACTAGTGAACAAAGTGTGATATCTATGCCACCTCTATCAGCTAGTTAAGCATCCAGTGTATCTATTGTAGTGACTTTTGTAGAGAAAAACATCCCATATGTTGATGTATCAGCCCAGAAACCTAGTGAACCCAAAACGAAGTTTGAAAGGCTAGTAGAAGTTGAGACTCACAAGTAAAAAAAAATTAAGAAACAAGCTACTAGACATGAGAAAAGAAAGAATTTTTTTTTGACAATTGTAGATTCCAGCGAGGAAGAAGAAGAGGAAGAAGAAGTTAAACATCATAAAAAGGTAATTAATTCTAAGCAACCAATAGGTAAAATAAGGTAAACCTTGAAATCAAAAATAGGAAAGGTTAACACAACTATTGCCAATGAGGGGAACTTTGTGCAAATGAATAAGTTTTATGATTTGTACAATGATATTGAGAAAGAGAATATTGATATCTCTTCAATGAGATATATGATTCTTAACCATTTGAAACTTGAAGACATTGAACGCATTGTGAATCAAAAAGTCTATGATAGACTTATAGCAAAGAAGGCACCAGTTTGTGAAGAAGACATGGAACTTCAAAAATCCATGATGAGAACTATGTGAAAAACTAGTGATGAAGAAGAAATTAGGAAATTGATGAATAATCTAGCACCTTACTTATGAAGTAAGATGAGGCCATTTGTGTTTATATGGGAGGTGAGAAGAATTTCATAAGAAATGAAATAGCTAAAGCCATCAACAAGATGGTGATTGAGATAAAGAAAACACTTACCACTATAGAAAAAACTTTGGAAGTGTGATTAAGTGGTGATACAATGCAATTTTATCAAACAAATATTACTATTAATATTGAAGATAATCCTTTTGTAAGTTGTGATCAGCTAGAGTCACATTTTGGAAACATTCTAGATCAGTTAAAACTTATTGAAGAGGAGAGAAGAAAGTTGGAAGAGGAAAAGAAAAAGGTTGAAGAAGCCAAGTTGAAATTTTTTGAGGAAAAGAAGCAGGAAGAAGAAGAGAAAGAAAAGGAAAGGAATGAAAAGGAGGAGAAGGAATAAAAAGAGAGAAAAAAAAGGAGACAATAGAGAAGAAACAAAAGGAAGATGAGACTAAAGTATCTAGCTCATCCACTCCACTATCTCTTGCCAACCTTACAAGTGATGATGATGATTAGTCTAATTGATCACATCTTTGACCAAGTTGATTAAGAAGAACAGCAAAGTCAAAAGTCTACAAAGAATATTAATGGAGGTGACTGATAGATTGCATAGCACTCTGATAGCCAAACATACAGAAGCATACACCAAATAGAGAGCCAATGTAGTAGTAAAATATTTTGATGATGAATTTACAGATTTATTAAGTGTTGTAGAGTCTAAGACTCAAATTTCTCATGATGCTAATTTTTTTAGTGTTGTTTGTCAAAACATAAAGAATAATTTGCTAAGTCTTGATACTTATTTTAAGGAACTCTGAACATGTCAACTAGATGGCAAGGAACTATACATCAAATATACTTTATCTCACAAGTTGACTAAAGGTTTGGATAATAAGATGGAAGAGAAGTTGAGTGAGCTACAAGCTCTAACAAGCTAGCTAAAACAACCTTCTAGATGATTTTATGATTTTGAAGTACAAGTTATTGGTGTTCATACTGACATTAAGAAATTACAACTTGAGAAAGAGAAAATTTTGAGAAGATTATAAAATTTTAGAGAATCTATAGCTCTGGGACTATCATCCATTAAGAGATAATTGGAGGAAGATGTTAAAATAAAGGATATTTATTCTAATTTCATATATTTTGACCTTAATGAGGTTGAGATTGCATCATATGTCTTATGTACAATTGTCACTACTACCAAAGTACTCAACGACACATGGGAGAAAGGTATGGGTAGTCTTAAGGTGATTTCTAATGATTGTATAAAGATGATACCAGCTTGAGGTAGGAACACATATAATTTTGACAAATTTTAATAGCTTTTTATGGTAGTTAGACATAACTTTTTGATAGTTTTTAGACATTTTGACCTTTCTCATTGATGTCAAATGAGGAGAAGTTGTATGAGAAAATTGTGATTGAGTTATGTATTTTGTATTGATATCAAAAGGGGGAGCATTTGTAATAAATGAAGATGAAGCATTTGTAATAGATGGTAAGTGTAGTAATGTTGTAAGTTTTTGTAAAGTCTTTGATACTTAGCCAGTTTTCATACTTTGTTGTCATCAATGCCAAAGGGGGAGATTATTGAGAATTGGATATATGTAGATATGTAAATATTGTCATTAATGGCAACACATGATGTACATAAGCCTCAAAAATAATGATACTTAGCTTTTTAGTACTCAAAAAATTGTCTAAGTATGAAAATGGTTTATAACAGTGTATTGTTTTATATGAAACTTGTTTATATGATATTATTCCTAAGAGAGAAGTTATATGTAAACTATATACATGTTGGTGATGATGTGTAAAATCTCAGACATCCGTACAAATAGTATAAAAAAGAGATATTTAAGTTTTATAGGACATCAAAATGAAAGGTAAAGGAATTATTGTATTTACAAATAATTACTTGACCAATTAGGGATGACACCTTAGATGTTTATTCTAAGTTGGGAAAGTCTTATTTGGTCCTAGTTAACCTAGCAACAATTTTTGAAAAGGCATGGTATTTATGCAAAGAAATCTTGTTAGATTATTCTGAAGATATATGCGAAAGATGTGAATGTGAAGTTTCTTATCATATGAAGAAGTGAATTTTTGATAACTTGATTTTGTGATCCAAGATTGAGATGAGGTTAGAGATCAACTAAAAGAAGGTACATCATCTATACTTCTATATTCAAGGAACTTAAATTACTTGTTTGAGTAGTGAACTCTTCTTGTCATTGAAAGTGCATGTTTGGATAGTGACCTCTTCTTACACATATTGTACCACAACTCCCAACATGGTTGAAATCTCCTAGCAGGAATTCAAAGTCTCCTAATAGGAACTCATATGTTCTAAATGAGTATATAGACTCCTTTAAGGGTCCATCCTCTAACAAGGAACATTCGTATTAGTACATCATCTTGTGGGTATCATCCCCACCGGGGTTTGCCCTTGGCCAGGGTTTCCTTAGTTAACAAAATATGGTGTTATGAATTCTCTAAAAGCATGGTTACTTTTACTATTCAAAATTACTTGTTTACTTTCTTATGTATGGTTCAAAGTAATAAATAATATCCAATTGGTAACAAAATTTTGTAGAATACTAATTCCCTCCCCCCCCCCCCCCCCCCCAAGTATTCCCTATGCCTAACAATTAGATGGGCGTGAGTATTTCTACTTCATAGGAAATTAGAAATGTAAATATTAGCACTACTATGCTACTAGTTCTTATGTGCTTTCTTGGAAAAATAAATATATTTAACATTTCCTAGTTTGGGGTTTTTGATTTTATTGAATTTCAAGAAGTTTTAATTTTGTGTGTTTATGGTATCGTCTCATTTGTGTACCAACTAGTTTTCACCCTTGTCTCTTTTTGTCTTAATTAGGAATTAAGTCTTGCAGCCCTTGCCTTAACAATTAGGATCAGAGAATCAAAATGTTTATAGGAAATTTCAAGGTATTTTATTTCCCAACCTAAACTCATTTTCTAAAATTGGATTTTGTGGACTTGTATCTTTTTTTGAATTTCCTAGATGGTGAATCTAAGCTTGTTAAGTTATTTTTTTGGGACCCTTGGTCTTGTGAACCTATTCTTGAGTTGGGGTTTCAGCTTCATTTCTATCTAAGAAGTTTGAATTTTGGGGTTTTAACTCTTTCCTAATTTTGTGTGCCATCCATATTTGGATGGGGTTTTTATAGTGTTATCTTTGATTGTGGAAATGTGTTGTATTCCATGTTTCCTCAAATTTTATACTTCTACTTCATTGAGATTGGGATTCATGTAGAATCTTACTCCAAGATTTAAGTCTATTGTGTGAGTTCATGATCCTTGGAGATTTGTTTCTTGATAGAGATTCATGTCAAATCCATACTCCTAGATATTTATTGTTACATTTCTCACATCTATTTTTTGCATTGGTATTATTAGTTATGTTCATGAAGTTGGTTATGCCCACACATAAGCACACATATTTGTATTATTGTGATGTGGAGCCTAATTAGACTCAAACGTTTATTCGGCATGATTTCCCTCTAGATTATTTCAATGGAGGTTTGGGGGTTGTGCCCCCAAGATGGGGTCAAGGGGAAACTATTATTTTTCTATTATTCTAGCCCTAATTTTGTCAAAGATGTTGTATAAAAAGGCTTAGGGTTAGGGTTTTTCATAATGTGTGATTCAAAAAATTGGTTCTTACGATAGTATTGAGCTGTAAGGAATTAAATTAGTGATCCTTTATAGGAAGATCTCACAATTGAGTGAGAGCCTCATGGTTGAGTGGGAGTGATGATAGATAAGGGGAAGCTGAGGGTTGACAAGTTTAATAGGAAAAACTTTAAGTTATGGAAAATGAAAATGGAGGACTATCTTTATCATAAGGATTCATTGGAAGTCATATGTGTAGACACCTAAATTTGATTACACTGCTTTAGTAATCCTATTTAGTTATATGTAAAGGCATCATTAATTAAATTTTTATTTAATTAATCCTTTTCCATCCCTAGTTGATTAATTTAATCATCTATAGTCCTAATTGATAAATCAAATAACCTATTATTTATCAATTAAATGCTATTCTTCTATCTAATTCCAAAAATCCTCATTTATTAAATAAATCTATTTGATAAATAAAATCCTCAAATCTAAAAACCCCTAACCTATCCCTAATCCTCCATTTAGCCTAATCCACCCCATCCACCCATACTAACCAAGCTTAGCCACTAACTCACCCACCCTCATTAATGCCATCCACTTGCACATCTCTAACATCTCTAATCTAATCCTAAACCCAAGCCTAATCCACTCCCTAATGTTGTCACATTCTCTAAACAAGTTTAAGACTTTCCTAAACCAAATCAAAGTCTCCCCTCAAAAATCCCAACCACCAAGTCATGAGTGCTCTTACAAGCCATAAAAGACTCTTACAAGCCCACTCATGACTCTTACATCCATCTTCCACACTCTTCCCTCTTCCACACTCATTCCTCTTACATCCCTCTTACATACTCAACCCCACTCATCATGCCTTTAACCAACCCTTTACCCTACCCTCTCACACTCATCCTCCTTGTGACAAGTGTCACCTTCCCATTGGTGCTAAACAAGCACAATCCATGTGCTTCCCTTTGAGTGCATCTTAGCCCTCCTTAACCATCTCCCCATCCTTGCATCTAAGCCCTCCATCCCTCAAGCCCTTAGCCTATAAATTGAATCTCATCCCAAGCCATTTCAATCAAAAATCTTTGAGCTAAAGTTACCATGCCCTTTTGAGAGCCAAAAGCCATACCCATACCCTTATAATGCCAAATTGAGAGCTCACAAAGCTACCAATTTTCTATTATCCATCCCCACCATTGAAGCAACTTTGAGAATTTGAGCATACATCCCCAATCTACACATAGACACATCTCAAAAACAAGAGAACAAATCTCATTGAGAGAGCCTATCCATGGCTCACATTCTTATTTGAGTTTGTCTTCTCTTTGTCTCTCTTATATGTTATGTTAGTTTAACGTGTACATACTTTCATTAGATTAGTATTTCTAGCACATTAGATTAGTGTATACAATATGAAGGAAAAACCAAGAATTAGAGATCTATGACAAATGACGACTAGGATATATTGGACAAAAAGACACTTGAAATCATTTGATTATGTTTGGCACCATCGGTGGCATTTAATATTACAAAAGCAAAGACAATAGAAAAGTCCTCCACTTCAAACAAGGTATTTCTCATAAAGCATTTATTTAATATGAAAATGATAGAACATGGATCTATTGTAGATAATTTAAATTAGTTTAATACTATTACTAGTCAGTTATCTTATGTGGGTACCAATTTTGATGAAGAAATTAGGGCTCTCTTGATTTTGTGTTCTTTGCCTAAAAGCTAGAAAGGCTTGGTAATGGCTATGAGTAATTTCATTTTTGGATCTAGTACCCTAAAATATGATGATGTGATCAGTGTTATTTTGAGTGAGGAAACTTGTAGGAAAACCTTAGGTGGATCTACATCAGGAATTGCTTTGAATGCACAAAGTAGAGGCAGAATGATTGAGAGAGGAAATAATTCTAAAAATTGTGGGAGATCAAGATGAAAGTCAAAAGGAAAGAGGTCTCAATCCAAAGGACCACGAAATTGCTGGTGTTATGGAAAATCAAAGCATAAGAAGAAATACTCTTGGACTAGAAAGAACAATGAAGGAGATAAACCAAAAGGGAAAAAGAAGGAAAATGTGGTAAGTAACAAATTTGAAGAGGATTCTTTACTTTTGTCTTTAGAAGGTGTTGATGATTCATAGGTTTTCGATTCTAGTGCTTCATTTCATGCTACACCTCATAGAGGTTATTTCATTGATTATGTCCAAGGGGATTTTGGGCTTTTTATTTAGGGGATAATGAACCTTGTTAGATTGTTGGAAAGGGAGAAGTTAAGATTAAGTTACAGAATGGGAATCATTGGATACTACATGAGGTAAAAAATGTTCCAAGGCTAAGTAAGAATTTAATTTCAGCAGGGCAACTTGGTGATGAGGGTTGTGTAGTTACTTTTAATGATAAAAATTGGAAGCTTTCAAAAGGTTCCCTTGTAGTAGCAAAAGGTGTGAAAGTAGGCACCTTATATCTTTGCACAGGTCATATTGTTCCTTCTACTTTGATTGTTTTAGAGAAAAATAAATGTTTAGGAATAGTTGCTATAGTTGAGTAGGGAGAACAAATATTCGCGATAGATTCTAATACAATGTTGTGATACAATAGAGTTAGGCACATGAGTGAGAAAGGTATGAAAGTATTTCATTCAAAGAAAGTTTTACCAGGTCTGAAATGTGTTAATATGGATTTTTGTGAAAGTTGTGTTTATGGAAAACAAAAGAGAATGAGTTTTGTGAAGAATAGGAAGGAAAATCAAAGTGAGAAATTAGAGCTTGTGCATATAGATGTATGGGGACCAGCTCGGGTATCTTCCCTTGGTGGCTCTCATGATTATGTTACATTTATTAATGATGCAACTAGAAAAGTATGGGTTTAATTCTTTAGATAAAAATCTATTGTATTTCAAACTTTTAAGAAATGGAAATGCTTGGTTGAAAATGAGACTGGAAAGAAATTAAAATGTCTCATATCTGATAGTGGTGGTGAATATTGCAATCATGAATTTGAAGATTATTGTTCTGCTAAAGGTAGTCATAGATAGAAAACTATTCCAAGGACTCCATAGGAAAATGGAGTACTTGAATGCATGAACAAGACTATAATGGAGCATACAAGAAGCATGAGGTTACATGCATGGTTTCCGTTAAACATATGGGTGGAGGATGTTAATACCATTGTATATTTGATTAGTAGAGATACCTCTACTCCATTGGTTTATGGTATTTTAGAGGAATTATAGACTAGTAAGAAGGTGAGTTATTCTTTTCTTAGAACCTTTGGTTGTGAAGCATTTTCTCATATAGATTCTGAAAATAGAACCAAGCCAGAAGCTAAGTCAAAGATATGTGTATTTTTTGGATATGACATTAATGAATTTGGTTATAAGATTTGGGATTTTAAAAATTGTAAAATTATAAGAACTAGGGATGTCATATTCAATGAGAAAGTGTTGTACAAAGATATATTCTAGCAACATGAGAAGAAAGAAAATGATTATGTAGTATTGGATGATACTCCAAAAGTTGATGTTCCAGCAATTCCTCATGATGTGCAAGAACCACAACAAAAAATACCACACACCTCTGTGAATGTTAGATGGTCAACAAGAATAAGTTATACCTCCAAAAAGATTTTCTCCTTCCTTATATTCTATTTTACTTACTGAAGCTGGTGAACCTAAATGCTATGATGAAGCTTTGCAGTTGGATACAAAGATTTAGGTGGAGTCTGGAATGAAAGAAGAAATCGACTCTTTGCTAAAAAAATAAGACATGGGACTTATGAAAGTTGCCTATAGGTAAAAGGGATTTATAGAATAAATGTGTTTACAGGGTAAAAGAAGAGGATGGAGGTAAAAAAATATTTAAAGCCAAGTTAGTACTATAAAATGATTTGCACAGAAAAAAGGGCATTAATTTTGATGAAATATTTTCTTATGTTGTTAAAATGACTTCTATTCACACTATTTTAAGTATTATGGCTACCAAATATTTGTATTTGGAGCACCTTGATTTTATAACAATCTTCCTACATGGTGATTTCGATGAGGATATATATATATATATGGGACAACCACAAGTATTTGAGGTCCAAGGTAAGGAGAACTTAGTATGTAGATTAAATAAAAGCTTATATGGCTTAAAGAAAGCACCTTGGCAATGGTATCTAAAATTTTCCAGGTTTATGCATGAGCATGGATATAGTAGGTGTCATTCATATCATTGTGTTTATTTTAAGAGATGCTTGTAGCTGGGTCTAACATGGATCACATTAAGTGGTTAAAGGAATAGTTAGCACAATAATTTTCTATGAAGGATTTGTGGGCAACAGAAAAAATCCTTGGTATGAAGATTTGAAAATATAGGATGAACAAGAAATTGACATTGTCATAGGCTGATTATATTGCAAAGGTGTTGCAACATTTCTCTATGGAGAATGTTAAAGCTGTCAACACACCTTTACCTAGTCATTTAAAGTTGACTAAGGAGATGTGTCCCAAGACACAAAAAGATGAGGACAAGATGTCTAAGGTACCTTATGCTTTAACTACAACAAGCTTGATCTATGCCATGGTATGTACTAGGTTAGATATTGCACATGTAGTCGGAGTTGTTAGTAGGTATATGAGCCATCTAGGAATTGAACATTGGAATGTAGTAAAATGGACTCTAAAATATTGGAGAGGTACATCTAGTAAGTGTCTACACTTTGGGGGCTCTATTACTGATTTATAGGGCTATTCTGACTTTGATTTGGTAGGGAATATTGATACTAGGTGGATTACTATAGGTTATGTATTTACTATTGGTGGGGCAGTCGTGAGCTAGGTTTCTAGACTACAAAAGTTTAATGCTTTATCCACTATAGAGATAGGTTATGTTTCTAATATAGAGGAAGCTAAGGAGATGATATGGCTTTAGTTCTTATTGGAAGAATTGGGACACCCTCAGAGGGATAATTATTTTCTCACAGATAGCCAAAGTGTCATTCATCTTGCAAAGAATTCAGTTGTGCATTCAAAGACAAAACATAGACAGTAACAATACCATTTCATTTGATCAATTTTGGATGATGGATAGTTAAAGCTGGAGAAGATAGATACAAATTAAAATCCAATGGATATGTTTAAAAAGGTAGTGATAAGGGAGAAGCTAAATTTCTCTTCAACTTTAGTTAGTCTTCTTGACTGAACAACATAAAAGAATAATAGAGTCTGAGGTGGTTTGATATTCCAGTGAAAGCTACAAGTTTAGCAGTGCTATGATTAGTCTCGAAGTGGGATGTTATTATTGTGGAGTTTGATCAGTCTCCAAGTGAGAAAATGTTGTGATGTGGAGCCTAATCAAACTTAGAGGATTATTTGGTGTGATTTCCATCTAGATTATTTCTATGGGGATTTGTCGGTAGTGCTCCAAAGATAGGATCAAGGGATAGCATCCCCAAAGGGTCCTAGGGTAGTGCCCCAGGTGCACTCCCTATCATAGTATAGGCTAGGGTCAAGGGGAAACACCCCCATAGGGGTTTTGGGGGGCATTTCCCTCGAAGCCAAAAATGCCCTTATATTGTAAAAGGCATCGACTATTATTTTTCTATTATTATAGCCCTAATTTTGTAAGTGGCAAAAAGCTTGTATAAAAATGCTTAGTGTTAGGGTTTTTCATAATGTGTAATGCAAAAAATTGGTTTTTGCAGTAATATTGAGCTGTAAGAGATTATAGATTGTAATTAGGTTGTAATCATTGGATAATAATAATATTGGAATTGTTGTTGGTGGATGTAGCCCAAGGATTGGGTGAATCACATTAAATCTTAGTGTCTTGTGTTCTCTTTTATACGATCTACTATTTTTTGGTATTGATTATATTTGCATGTAACTATTATTTTTGTCTAAGTTTAATCCTAACATGTATATGATAGGATCTTGGAAGACCTAAATTGCTAGATAAAGGTAGGTTGGGGGATTGTTGGGTTTTGAACTTGCATTTCCTATATGAACTCATTATGTGATGAGCATGAGTAATAGACATTTCTAGTGTTTGCCAAGTGATCTTAAAGTGTTGAGTGAAGATCAGGTGTCAAGTATTAGATATTTTTAGTTAGTGCCAAGTGATCTTTAAGTGTCGAGCATCAGGAAAAGCATAGTTGATGTCGAGTAACATACTATGTGCCGAGCACCATTATTTCAATAGTGTCGAGCTGCTACATTATTTCAAATGATGAAGATTTGCCAAATCTAAGTTGATATAGTGGTTGCATTGAATTTTGTGAACATGTTGGAAGATAAAGATGATGAGTTGTTGGCACAAAATCTTATGTAAACCATTTTTGGACAAATTCTAAAGGATTATTCAAGAAGTTTCTAGAGAAAATAGAATATGGGTTAGATATAATGAATCCTACCTAATCCATGTGAATTGAAATTGAAAATGGAAGAATCAATTGAAAAAAGGAACTCCAAGACTTTTATTTGAGATGTCATTAACCAAGAAGTAGAGAGCTACTGATAACATTATTGTTGAAGTGCCAAATCTATGAAGTGGTTGAAAGGATGCCAAGAAGGAGACATTTGGGAGAAGGAAGAGCACAGAGGCTTTGCTTCTATGAGTGGTCATGAAGAGATGATTGCACTAGTAAATTGAGTATGGAGACTCGAGGAGACAAAGCTTGAAAGGGAAGGCAACCTGTTAAGAGTTTTAGAGATTGAAGGTCAAGCAAGGGTATGAAATGAGAAGTGATCTGAGATCTACAAGATAAGTTGTATGTTGTAGTCAAGTCAAGATTTTCTAGTACTTTATATAGCAATTGTATTATATCTAAAAATCCTATGGACTTAGGTTTGCCTAACAGCCATTTGTAAATCCTTTAACATGGTGGCATTCCAAGTGAATGATCTAAAGTGCTCTAACTAGGCTCACTTCTAATGGGGTGGTTAAATCCTCTAACAAGGTAATATTTAACAGTGTGTTATAAGCCTTTCACAAGGTATCACTTTAGAAGGGTAAAAATTGAGTAGCATGTTACTGGTGGTTTTTTCCAAATTGGGTTTCCACATAAATCACTATGTCATGTGTTGATTTCTTGTGTGTTATACTTGCATTTTGATATACAGTAACTTGTTGATTAGCTAAGTTAAAGCTTTGATGGATGAATGGATGAATGATTTCACTATAGTTAGTGAAAAGTTTGAATAGGACATTTGGACCTTGAATAAATGATTCATCCCCCCCCCGTCTCAGTTATTCTAAAGAAATTCTAAAAATTGGTATCAAAGCCATCTACTGATTTAGTTTCAAGGTACTAGAAGCAGGAAGATCAAGATGTCCAAGAGAGAAGTTCCCAAGCTCAACAAAGAAAACTTTTTTGCATGGAAACATTTGATGAAATTTCACCTATGATTAATAGGTGACTATACACAAACCTTAATTAGAATAGAGCATGTAACTCTAGCAGGACCCCTCACTGCAAATGACTTAAACAAAAAGAAGGAGCATAACCAAGCAATGTTGAAAATTGCATATGCACTTAGCTATGTTGAATATGATGACATCAAAGACTATAACACTACATTCAAAATGTGGAAAACCTTATCAAATATCTGTGGAGGTTATTAGAATGTCCAGAGAGCAAAGAGAGAAAGCCTAAGAGGGAAGTTTGATGATATGAAGATGGAGGAAGATGAAAGTGCTGCTCAGTATGCTACATGAATAAAAGAAGTGGTGAGTGCAATAAGAAGTCTAGGTGGACAACTGGAAAAAGAAACATCCATCAACAAATACTTAGGAACTCTAATCCCTATCTATTCTATAAGATTTTCAACCATCCAAGAGTTGAGGTGTGTACAAGGGAACACACTAACCTTTGAAGGAATAGTTGAAAGACTTACTGCATTTGAGCTATCCAATTTTGACAACTACAGACCTGAGAACCTTGAATTTGCATTCAAGGACAAGATGACAATAAAATATATTGAGGAGGACACATCAAGCAAGAGAAGAAAAAAAGAAAAACATGCATCCAGTGATAGCAACATAGATGAGGAAGATGTGGAACAATTAGAAGCACTACTGGCTAGGAGATTCCATAGAGGTAAAAGAAAATTCAAAGGTAAGCTACCTATTATATGTTTCAATTGCAATGAAGTAGGTCATGTAGCTGCAAGATGTCCACAGAAGAAAAACTATAAAGAAGGAAATAAGTTTAGGAACAAAAAAGAAGATGACAGCAAGGATTACAAGGAGAAAGGCAAGAGATGCTACATTGTTGAGGAAGACTCTGATGAAAATGATGATGGATTAGTCTATGTAGCCATGAAGGATGAATCAGACAAAGACGAAGATGAAGCAACAACATTAGTTACCTGTGTGAACAAGAATGACAAGTGGATCATAGATAGTGGATTCTCAAATCACACGAAAGGAGATAAAAGAAAGTTCATTACCTTTACTCAATATGATGAAAATAGTGTTAGATTTGGTAATGATGTTCCATGTCAAATCAGATGAAAAAGGCTCTATCAAACTTACAGAGAAAATTTTATGTGATAATGCATACTATGTTGAAGGATTGAACTACAACTTGTTGAGTGTACCACAATTAGGGAATGTAGGTTGCAAAATTGAATTTGGAAATAAAACTACCAAGATTTATGACACTGATGGAAATATGATAGGAAAAGGTGAACAAACTAAGAGTAATCTATTTTACCTAGATATGGAAGAAACAACATGTCTTGTTATTAGACTTCATGATGTGTGGTTATGGCATAAAAGGCTATGTCATGTTAACTTTGATAATTTTCTTAGTATCAGAAAGAAAAAGAAAGTCACAGGATTTCCCAAGTTGAAGAAACCTAAAAACACAATGTGTAAACAATGTCAACTAGGGAAAATGACTAAGTCTAGTTTCAAAAGAAAAACGTACACTTCCAAAGAAGTAGTAGAGTTAGTTCATGCAGACTTATGTGGCCCAATAGAAGTGAAAAGCTACCTTGGAGACATATACATAATGTTATTTGTAGACTATTATTCCAGGATGATGACTGTTATGGTTTTAAAGCAAAAATCTGATGCATTCCAAATTTTTTTATAAGATAAAAAGGTTCTAAGGGATCCTGAAACCCATAAGGTTTACAAAAACAAGGCTAATAATAAGCCAAAGAAGCCCAGCCAAAAAAGAGGTCCAACAGCTGAAAAAAAGCCTGAAGGCCCAGCCCATAACAAAGGCCCACAGAAAGGCCAAAAAATAAACAAACTAAAACAGACTACAGAAAGCCTATCGAAAAGCCAAAAGCCAGGAAGACAAAAAGAAAAAAGACAAGAAAACTAGTCTTCAGTTATCTTCTCCAATTCCTACATAGTTTGAGTTGCCTCGACTATCTTTTGTTGCTCCTTTGCCCTTTGATCCTGGACCTTCTCCATGCCCTAATCCATACTGGTGAGTTTACTGATTGTGGCCTTGTCATCATCCGGTCTGGCCTTATCCCTATTTTGTCCTCCCTCCTCCACCAGCAAGCCCCTATCCTTAAGTTTTCCAACAAGGGATTGGATGTTTTCATTAATTGAACTTAGGAGAGAAATCATCTGACTTACCAGGTTGTGGTTGTAGTTTTCAAGATTTCTTAATCTACTTTCATTTAAGCTTTCTACGCATTCCAAATGTTCATGTGCTATTTGGCTAGAGTTGAGAAGGAAATAGGAAAGGACCTAAAATGCCTAAGGTCGGACAGAGGAGGTGAGTTCACATCAAGAGAGTTTGAAACACTTTACAATGAAAAAGGTATCAAAAGGAAAACATCAACACCAAGAACTCCACCACAGAATGGTATTGCTGAAAGGAGAAATAGGTCAGTGATTTACTATGCTAGAACCTTGATGATGAAGAAAAATGTTGCACTAAAATATTGGAGAGAAGTTGTAAGTACTACAATCTACACACTGAATAGAGTTCAAGTTAAGAAAGGTACAAATGCAACACCTTTTGAATTGTGGTATGGTCATTGACCTAATGTTAAATATTTTAAAGTGTTTGGTTGTAAATGCTATATTCTAAAAGACACTAGAAATGGCAAGTTTGACGCAAAAAGTGATAAAGGTATATTTCTTGGATACTCCACCGGAAGTAGGGCATATAAGTGTTTGAATACTAACACTAACAAAGTTGCAGAGAGTGTAAATGTAAATGTTGATGAGCTTGCAGAGGTTTAGGTTGATGAGTCAAAAAAAATAGAGGATTATAGATCCTTTGCATACTTCTACGAAGGAATGACAATTGAAGAGAATTTTGCAAATCAACAACAAACTTTAGTATCTACTGAGTCTCAACTAGTGAATGTCGAGTTGCATTTAGAAGCTAAGATGCAAAATGTAGAAAATGCACATAGTGATTTTGAAACTAGTATGCAAGAAGGAAATGATGAAATACCAAATAAAAAAGAACGAAATGACTCTGAAGCTGAAATATCAAATATGGAAAGAAGGACTGAACCCAGATTAGCCAATTATATAAGAAGACATCATCCTATAGATCAAATCATTGGTGATAAAGATGCTAGACCAATGAAAAGGAATAGACTTAGGAATGAATCATGTCTACTGAGCAAGGTTGAACCCAAAATAGTCAAAGATGCACTACAAGATGATGAATGGTATTAGGCCGTGAAAGAAGAGATAGATCAGATTGAGAAGAACAAAACTTGGTCTGTAGTTCCCAGACCAGCTGATAAGAATATGATTGGTACCAAGTGGGTGTTTAAAAAAAAACTTGATGAGAATGGTGAAATAACTAGAAATAAAGCTAGATTAGTTTGAAAAGGCTATGCACAATAAGAAGGACTAGATTATGGAGAGACATTTGCTCCTGCTGTAAGAATGTAAGGAGTAAGAAAATTACTTGCATATGCTACATATAAAGGTTTCAAAGTCTACTAGATGGATGTGAAGTCTGCTTTTCTGAATGGTATACTGGAAGAGGAAGTCTACATAGAACAACTAGAGGAATTTTTTGATGACAAGAACAAGGACATGGTATGCAAGTTGTACAAAGCACTTTATGGATTAAAGCAAGCACCTAGAGCATGATATGAAAGGTTGCACAAATGTCTCATAAATATAGGATTTGAAAGAATATATGACAACAATAACTTGTACATCAAAGCTAAGGAAGGTAAACATATTTTGATACCAGAAATATTTTTTGATGACATAATATTTGAAGAAAAAGATGTTTGATGCAAAGATTTTGCTGATCAAATGAAGCATGAATTTGAAATGTCAATGTTTGGAGAAATAAAATTCTTTGTTGGATTGCAAGTACATCAATTGAAGCATGGCATATTTGTGACTCAATCCAAATACATCAAGGAAGTAGTCAAAACATTTGGGTTAGAAGACTCAAAATCAGCTAGCACACCAATGGCAATAGGTCATAAACTATCCAAGAATGATGAATCTGCTAAAGTAAATTAGACAATGTATAGGTCAATGATTGGAAAGTTGTAATACATTGTACATAGTAGACCAAAAATTGAATTAGCTATTGGAATAGTAGAATGATTTTCTGCCAATTCAAGAGAAAATCACTTAATGGCAGTGAAGAGAATGTAGAGATACCTGAAAAGAAACTAATGTATTTGGTTTATACTACAAGAGGAATGAGAAGGTTGAACTGAAAGTGTACACTGATGCAGATTGGCGAGATAACATTGATGATAGAAAAAGCACCAGTGGAGGAGCACTTTTCTTATGAAAGAGGTTGATTACATGGACAAATAAAAATCAAATTTGTACCACGTAGTCTACTGCTAAAGCTGAATATGTGGCAACTGCTATAAACACCACCAATATTTTATGGATCAAATATTTTCAGCAAAGTATGAAGGAAGAAGTAATTGAGTTTGTGACACTTTATTCTGATAATACAAGTGCTATCAATATATCAAAGAACTTAGTAATGCATGCTAAAACTAAGCATATTGCAATCAAGTATCACTATGTAAGAGAGCTAGTGGAAGACAAACAAGTGAAGATGGAATATGTTAGCTCAAAGGAATAGATTGCTAATATCTTCACAAAAGCACTACCTAAAGATGCTTTTGAGTATCTTAGAGGTAAGTTAGGGGTGATACCCCTTAGCTAAGGCTACTTGAACCAAAAAGCAAGAATTTCGTGCATCAAATAAGAAAAATGTTGAAGATTTTACACATTGATGCAGAGGATGTTTACTTTGGGATCCATGCCTAAAGTAGTAGAAGTGCTAAAACTTCAAATCAGTCACAAGAAAGGTGACAAAGGGAGACATTAAATGAACCTGTAAGAGCTACATCTACATTTTAAGATGCTAATATGTCTTTGGCATTGTTGTCAAAGAGGGAGAAGTGAAATACAACTCATCAACAACTGTTGAAGATAAAGGATTAGAAAAGAAGAGGGAGATTTTAGAGGTTGATCAGAACAACAGAAGATGAATAATATAGAGGGAGAAAGATAAACATAAAGGATACAAAAGCAAAGAGGGAGAAGTGAAATAAAACAATCAGAATAGTAGTAGGAGATGCGATGTCACAATTTACTTTTTGGCATTTGAATTACTATTTTATCCTAGTAAGCTTTTGGTGGAATAGTTTAGTCTAATGGTTGATCAGTTTGGTTTGCCATCAATGCAAAAGAGGAAGATTGTTGGAAATCTAATTGAAAAGCTCATTGCTATTGAAGATCAAAGAGGGAGATTGTTGTAAAAAAATGTTCTCAATTATTGTTTTTCTATTGATGTCAAACTTGCTATTTGTAGGGATGATATTTTCTTATAAGATCCAAGCACTATCACTTAGTTGATTGATGAAGAGGATTTGATCAAAAAAATGTAACAAGAGAACCTAAAGGAAAGGTTGAGTTATGATGTTATAATGAAGTGCAAGGATCAGTTAAGACAATGGTTAAGTAATGTATTGATGACATACTCAAAGATATAGAGGTTTGTCACACTTAGAAACATTGGAAGAAGAAGTTGTAACAAGGTTGACTGCAAAGCTTTAACTAAGATCATTAGTAGGTGCTGAGCAAGTTAGTTGAAGCCAAGAAAATTCTTAGTAGAAGCCAAATAATAAACATTTCTGGTATGTTCCGAGTGATCTGCAAGTGTCGAGTGAAGATCAAGTGCCAAGCATTACAAAAAATTTAGTTGGTGCTAATTGATCTTCAAGTGCTGAGCATCAGGAAAAATATAGTTGATGCCAAGTAACACAGTATGTGTTGAGCACTAGTATTTCAATAGTGCCAAGTTGTTGCATTATTTCAAATGATAAAGATTCACCAAATCTAAGCCAACATAGTGGTTGCATTGAATTTTGTGAACAAGTTGGAAGATAAGGATGATGAGTTGTTGGCACAGAATATTATGTAAACCATTTTTAGGCAAATTCTAAAGGATTATTCAAGAAGTTTCTAGAGAAAATAGAATATGGGTTAGATACAATGAATCTTACCAAATCCATGCAAATTGAAATTGAAAATGTAAGAATCGAGCAAGAAAAAGAACTCCAAGACTTTTATTTAAGAAGTCATAAACCAAGAAGCAGAGAGCTCCTGACACCGTTGCTGTTGAAGTGCCAAATCTATGAAGTGGTTGAAAGGGTGTCAAGAAGGAGACATCTAGGAGAAGGAAAAGCATAGAGGATCTGTTTCTATGAGTGGTCATGAAGAGATGATTGCACTAGTACATTGAGTATGGAGACTCAAGGATACAAAGCTTGAAAGGGAAGGCAAGCTATTAAGAGTTGCAGTGATTGAAGGCTAGACAAGGGTATGCGATAAGAAGTGATTTGAGATCTATAAGATAAGTTGTATGTTGTAGTAAGGTCAAGATTTTCTAATACTCTATAGAAATTATATTAGATCTACAAATCCTATGGAGTTAGGTTGGCCTAACAAAATTTTTTAAATCTTTTAATAGGGTGGCATTCCAAGTGAATGTTCTAAAGTCCTCTAACGAGGCCTACTTCTAATAGGGTGGTTAAATCCTCTAACAAGGTCACATTTAACAGTGTGTTATAAGTCTTTAACAAGGCAAGCCTTTCATAATGCATCACTTTAGAATAGTGAAAATTGAGTAGCATGTTACTAGTGGTTTTTTCCAAATTAGATTTCCACATAAATCACTATGTGTTGATTTCATGTGTGTTATAATTGCATGTTGATTTATAGTAACTTTCTAATTAGACAAGTTAAAGCTTGTATGGATGAAAGGATGAATGATTTCACTATACTTAGTGAAAAGTTTGAATAGGACATTTGGATCTTGAATGATTGATTCATCCCCCCCTCCCCCCTCTCAGTTATTCTAAAGAAATTCTAACAATAAAGGTATGTTTCTTGGTTATTCATTAAAAAAAAAGGCATACAGATATTTTAATCATAGACCTAAGACAATAGTTGATTGTGCACATGTAAAGATTGAAGAAAGGTTTGGAACTAAGGAAAAGATGTTAGATTACAATTTATATGACGAAGAAGATAATTCTATAATTGTTATACAAAATGTTGAAGCTTTCTTTGAGACTAACAATGATCTATACAATAGTGTGTTAACTATTTAGAAAAGAGGAGAGAAAAGGTCCGAACCTAAAAATGAGATAAGATTTGAGATGTCAAATCCTACCCCTCATAGTAATCTAGTAAAGAATCACCCTCCATAGAAAATAATTGGAATTAAAAACACAGATGTGATGATAAGAAATAGAGTTAATGAAGAGATATGTTTGATATTTTAAGTTGAAACTAAGAGTGTAGATGAAGCATGTAAAGATGATCACTAAATTCAAGCAATGAAGAAAGAATTAGATCAGATTGTGAGGAATGAAATATAGGAGTTAGTTCTGAGACCTAAAGATAAGAATGTGATAGGATCCAAATGGGTATTTAGAGACAGGATGGATGAGCAAGGAGAAGTTGTGAGGAACAAGACCATAATTGTATGCAAAGGTTACTCACATCAAGAATTCATAGGCTATGAGAAAATATATGTACCTATAGCCAAAATGGAAGCAATAAGAACATTCTTGGCTTATGTAGTGAATAAGAAATTCAAGATATATCATATGGATGTTAAATCATCTTTCCTAAATGGACAACTTGAACAAGAAGTATATATTGACTATCTTGAAGCTTTCCCTCTAACAAAATACAAGGATATGGAATGGTGACTAAAGAAATCTCTATATGGTCTAATACAAGCACCTAGAACCAAATATGCAAGGTTGGATAGTTGTTTAGAAAAGCTTGGATTTTCTAAAGCTATTTTGAAAAGCTTGGATTTTCTAAGGCTACAAAAAATAATAACATGTATTTAAAAGAAATTGAGAATGGTTCGCTTATAATAGTTATATTTGTTGATGACATTATATTTGGAGGAAATGATGAAGCAAGTGATAAGCTTTTTGAAGAAATGAAGAATGACTTTGAAATGAGCATGATAGGAGAAATGAAGTTTTTCCTTGGATTGTAGATTGTATAGAATAGTGATGGTATTTCCATTTCAAAAGATAAGCAGTTGAAAGACTTCTTGAAGAGATTTAGATTGGAAAGTTGTAAGCATGTTGGTACATCTATGATAACTAGTCATAAGTTATCTAGCAAAGATGAGACATCTACAGTTGAGTAGAAGAACTATAGATCAATGATTGGAGGTTTGTAGTAGCTGACTCATGGCAGACTAGATATTCAAATGGAGTTGGCATTGTAGCTAGATTTCAAGCCGATCCTAAGAAATATCATTATGCAATAGTAAAGTGGATATTCATATATTTGAAAGGAACATTTGCCTATGAAATTTGGTATGATAGACTGAGTGCTTTCACTCTATGTGCATGTACTAATGCAAATTGGGCAGATAGTATGGATGACCAATAAAGTACTAGTAGTGTAGCATTCTTTCTTGGAGGAAGATTGGTTTCTTGGCTGAGAAAGAAATAACATTGTATTTCTTAAAGTACAACTGATGTAGAGTATGTCGAAGCAACTAATAACTATAACCAAGTAATTGTGGATGAAACAAATGCTAAAGGATATTAGAATTGATTTTGTAGAAGTTTTTATCATTTTATGTGATAAGATAAGTATAGTGAGTATGTCTAAGAATCATGTATTGCATTCTAAGACTAAGTATATATTAATTAGTATCATGTCTTGATAGAGAAATTATGAGAAAAGGAGATCAAAATAGAGTATGTGAGTACTAAAGATCATATTGCAAATATCTTGATGAAGCCCTTACCTTACAATACATTTGAGTATTAGAGAGGTATGTTTAGGGTTATGCCCTTGCCTACTTCTGAGTAGATGATGTAGTAAGTGCATCAGTCTAATTGTATAGAGTGATATTATTAGACTAGATTACAGGTTGATACTTCTTGTATGGGAGAGTATCTATGATGAGTTGATTTGTTGAGGACTCTTGGTATTTGTTCTTGAACAATGTCTTTGGATATTTGAGCTAGTTGAAGACTTAGAGCAGTAAATTGACATAATGAGAACTTTTTTATTAATGTCAACAGGGGAGAGAATATGCATGAAAGACATCTCCTAATAATGAATAAGAGATATTTGTACATGGATGGGAGAGAGATAGTTATTAAGGAGATTTAGAAAGGTTCATATAAAAAAGATGGAGGGATATATCTATGGGGGAGATATGTAATGCGAGTTGTTTACTATGAACAACTATTGTCAATTCGAGAGAAGAAGAAAAATAGAGCATTGTTCCAAATGATTTTAGATTTGATTGATGAAAATTATTTGAGAAGATTAGAATAGTAGCAACAATAGCAGAGTAATGTTTTAGTAATCATTGAACCTAGATATTTTTATCTATGTTTTCATCAATACCAATGGGGGAGACTCTTAGGATGAATGTTGATGATACTACATTGGGGGATTATCCTAAGCATTGGAGAGTACTGACATGTTGCATTCATAACTCTATTTTTCATTAATGTCAACATAGGAGTAAGTTTGTAAAGCCTAGAAGAGTAATAGAGAGAGATCATAGTTTTATAAACAAGGTTTTACTTGTTTGGTGATACGTAGTCATGTACATGTTGAGTACAGTGTCATGATGACATGGTTCAATGCACAACATGTAGTTCAAATATGTATGAAAGATGTACTTGATTTATAGAGAGCAGTTCAGAGATAGAGTGCTTGAAAAGTAGTTTCTTATGTTTGTATTATAACTTTCATCTGAGATGTAATAAAGAGATGCACGGTTAGATGGTGATAAAAGGCAATCAAATAATAACATTAGTGGATGAACAAGCCCTAGTATCACATGTGTGAAGTTTTGTATAAACTGTTAGCTGATAATGCTATTATAATTGTAATTAGTTAATTATCTTATTCTAATTAATTGGGAAAGCCTAAAGGCTAACTTAAGGAATTATTTTGAAGATAAGGTATAAATAAAATATGTTTTCCTTGTTTGTAGGGTAGCATGAGTTTTGTGAAGTGTGAAGTGTAGAAAGTAGTAGAGTGCTTACTGAATGCAAATAAGCAATTCAAGGAATTATTGGATGCAAGTTTTGTGATTTAGTTACAAGATTAGAAGGAGCAGAAGTTCGGTTGATAGGACAGAGGAAGGAAGTATTATTCATTTCTATTATTATGCAAGGAATAATACTAAGATCATTTGGACAATGGGTTCATTGGTCTTAACCTTAAATTTTCTTGGGCAATGGGTCCAACTATTTTCCACAACTCCTAGTAGGGTTGGCATAACTCCTAATAGGGTTGGAATACCCTAACAAGGATTCAAACTATCCTAATAGCCTGACTGATATGTACTAAATGTTGTTTTAGATTCCTAATAGGGTCCATCCTCTAACAAGGAATATTTATATTAGTACATCATCTTGTGAGTACCATCCCCACTAGATTTTTCCCTTTGAACAAGAGTTTCCATAGTTAACATATCTAGTATTATTGTGTATGTGTATATTTTTGTTGTTTCTAGTTATATTAATCATGTGGTTAAGTTTGTTATAGGTTGAAAATTGTGATAATATTTGGATAATTGATTCATGCCCCAAGATATTTGGACTATACAATCTAACAAAGCCTTACATTTGTTTCTTTTCATTTGTTGATTTACTGGACAATGTGTTAATGGTATTGGGAATGGTGGAAGCATCGGTGCACAAGAGTAGTCATTACCTTATTCTTCATATTCTCTAGAAAGTGTATTGATGTATAAATCATGCACAACAAAATGATCCCATCACTATAAAATCTCTAGTTGGAAAGCAAAAGAGATGAGGTAGTTGGAGAAGTAATGGTATTTTGATTGTGGTGAGACTCGTCACCAAGACACTCTACTTTACTCTACTTTACTCTAGGTTCTTCATACTCTATTCTTACCTTGGATACTAGTTACTATATAAATTCTAAAATGAATGATAACCGTATGTTTATTCATATTCTTGTTAGGGCTAAGAATGACGTGCATCTATGTTGTTGGTGTTGTTGAACTACAACTCCATAAAGAATGAGAATATTCAATTCAACTTGTTGTTGTTCCTAGGCTCTTTATTACCATTACAATTTGTCTCTTTTTCTTGAATTGGAGTTCTTCTTGGTGAATTTTCTCCTTAAATAATTCTTTCCTATCTATTGTATGTACCATTAATTTTTGGCATATGAAGAATGATAACTAAAACATCACTACTTGGAGTACAATAGGTAGGTTTATGATACACAAGCCATGATTAATCATGGAAAAAGAAATGGTCTATGAATGATTTGCATTACACATTCTTGATTATTCCCTTGCATGAATCTATTCTTCTGAACTCAGATACCATGTATCTCCTTATTATAGATCTTAGACAGAAAACATTGATGTTATAATTTGTGAAGCACATTGAAACAGTTTTTTTATTCACTCCCCATGATATCTTACGTAGTTAATTGAGATGACATTAGAACTTGGCTCTAAATTCCATGTTTATACCCAATGAGCAATAACATGAATTCCAAATTTCAACATTACATCTGTAACACTGCTTATTTTCATACCTCTACCATCCTACTCAGCTACAGTTTTCTTCTCTTAGTCTACTCAACCTAGGGTTTTTGTTGTTTTGGCTTTGCTAAGCATGGGGAGGCCAATGATTCAATGAATCATTTTCTTTATTATCAAAATTGGGTTCTCTAACCACATTTGTTAATTATTCACCCGGCTGAGGATATACCTAATCCATTTTATTTGAAATTGTTGAGGCATATGGGTAATCTATGTTAATCCTTTTGCTTTCAAATGTTGATGCTTGGGTTTCAGGGTTCCATCAACACATAACTGACCTAGGGCATCATCCATCTCAAGGTACTAATTTCTTGAATTGCATATTTAAAATGAATTCAAATGTTGTTAACAAGAAGTACTTTGGGAGGGATTTGAGATTGAGCTTCACTTAGGTCTACGATTTCAGCAACCATGGGCATAAGCTTAAAATTCAACACTCTCCATTCAACTCCTCAAACCAACATGCTAGACCCTTTCTTCACCTTACTACTGCTAGATGCCATTTTCATTTGGTAGCTTGAGAGAACTTCAAAAAAATTTGTAAGAAATTCACTCAAGTCACTTGATCACACAAAAAATAGCTCTTTGCAATAACACTCAAAAGTTCACGATAAGAAATAAATTTGATTTCATGTTTTTTTTAAAAACTTTTCCATTAATGCTTGGTACAGAGGTAGATAAGTCGACATTATGCTAACAGTTTGTCATCCACTATTTTCCATTGATCACTTGGTGATATCTTCTAGACTCGGTAACCAAAAGTGCGTTTGTTACTCCTGACCTTGCTCGGTAGAGTCTATGGCCTGACATTACTCAGTAGAGAAGGTAACTCAGTAATAAATGATACCATTCTTGCTCATTGATCCCTTTGTATCTTGTATATGGTTTTGGATCTTTGTCACATTTCAATTAGAACTAATTTAGATGTCTCCTTTGATAGCCTAGTTCTAGTTCTTCCTTGAGAACTTAATTAGGAATGGTAGAGTCACCCAATTCTTGAGTGACTTGACCATCATTACTCAGACTAGAATCCTCATTAGACTTAGTAATCCATTATTGTCTCATTTTCTTTCAGATGTTATAATCCTTTGCTTTCTTCTCATCTTCAATTTTGCCAATATTCATACAATTCTCCAAGTTTTGTACAAATGAAACATCTTTTAGTGGTATCTCTTTTCCTCATATGATGTTTAACACAATTCATACCAGTGTCCAAATTCTCCATAGTAATGACATCTACACCAGGTATTGTAATCCCAACCAAATATTGCTTTCACAATTTGTTTTGTAGGTTTCAATGTCTTTGTTTTGCATTCTGATGCCTTGTGTCCATGTTTCTTACATTTATGATAGTTGCCTTAAAATCTTGGATTCTCTTTGCATTCATTAGCCTTGTGACCATTCTGGTTGCAATTATAGCATTTTCCATTAAATTTTGTTTTTCCATTACTCCAACATTTGTTTGATGTATGAGCTATCTTACTAGAGTGGTTCCAAGTAGGTCTTTGATTCTTTTGAGCACCGTGTTTGGAGGATTCACCTTCTTCTTTGTATCCAATTCCTACTTTTCCTTTTTGCCTATAGAAGTTTTGCTCATTCAGTTGATCCATGTCTACTTGAGATTTCATCATTCTTTCAGTGATTTTCTTCTTAGTGTTTAGGTCATTTTTTAATCTTTCATTGATTTTCTTTTTATATGTCAACTCATTTTTTATTCTTTCATTGATATGTATTTTAGAAGTTAGATCATTCCTTATTCTTTCATTTTCAAATCTTAGGCTCATGATTTCCTCATTTGGATTGGAGAACTGATCAATAAGGTCTAGTAGCTAAAGGGATTGGTTCTGGATTTCATTGTTCCTTCGATCCACCTCTTCTTTTATCTTTTTTCTTTGTTCCAAAACTTCACATAACCTTACTGATTGAATTTCTTGTTCTCTTTTCAGCTTTCTTACTTCTTCTTGTAGGGAACCATTCTTCTCAAGGAGCACTTTGATTGCCTCATTTTCTTCATCTAAGTTGCTTGAAGGGTGAAAGTCTTCAATTCTTTCTTCAATGTAGAGATGATCATTCATTTTATTTTCAAGTTCTTTTCTTCTTTTCAGGGATTGGAAGAGTTGCTCCTTAGCTTTCTTAAGTTGGGCAATGGCCATTTCCAGATCCAACTTTTCACTATCAATAACTTTGTCAAGTCTAAATATCTCCGCATCCTCGATCTTTGCTCTAGATGTTAAACTTTCTTTTGAGAAACACAAAACTCTTATACTAATTTTTGGAAATATTCAAGACTACGCTAAGTTATTGAGAGGGGAGGGGTGAATTAGTAACTTCTAAAACTTTAAGAATTTCAATTATTAATCCAATAAATCAATTAGCACTTAATTCATCAGTTCTAATCTAATTGCATGCATGATAAACTGAAAACATGAAAGTATCCATAACACTTGAACACAAATATTTGGTGACCCAGAAACCTTCCAAATAGAAAGTAAAAATTGGGGTGGGGATGATACTCACAAAATTTAGTACTGTAGCATAAAGTTGGCCTATTAAGGCTAACATTGATCACTTCAAATGATCTACCCTATTAGGAGTAAATAGGACTGCTAGGCCCACCTTGTGAGAGGATTTACAAACTCACAATGAAGTATGAACTTAGTAAAGAGATTTATAAAAGACTATGAATTCTACCTTGTTAAAGGATTTTGACTAGTTCACCTATTAGGATAAAGTAGTAAATTTCTGATTTGCAACTAAGTTTGTTGATAGAGATTCTTTAGTGTACTAATCACCCTTTTTGTGATAGATTTGTCACTAATACTCCTTATACTATCATACTATTATGGCCTTTATAATTCTTTATCTGCTACTATCATAACTTGAACTTTTCACATCCACATTACAATACATATGCTCACATTCACATTCTCTCTCTTTCTTACACATAATGGATATTATACAACACATCACATATATATACCAATCCAAATTACAAAATTACAAAGTCGGCCATGACACAAGTTAACACAAATATTACAAAGTTAGCCCACATGAAGATACTTGGGTTCTGAAGATTGATTCAATGAGGTTCTAATACTCGGCATCAATTGTCACTACTTGGCATTATCATACTCTTGGTAGACATAGAAGATTGGTCCATACTAATCACTTTCAAGTAGTCTTGAAATCGATCTACATTGGTGACTCGATAGATATTATGCAACTCAGAAAATAGTGAATCACTTGGTTACCATGAAGTAGCTCGGTTAACACTGGCTTCACATCACAAGAATTGTGAACTCAATAGATACTACAATGCTCAGTAAATATAGACTCTACATTACATGAACTATGAACTCGGTAATGACTGATAAACTTGGAATACACTCAAATACTGAGTTTTAACTTTTGAACTTCACACTAACTGAATCTACTCAATAACCACTAGGAATAGTCCAAAAGGCTCTATAGCAACTATAGAGCTCAATGGCTACTGAATTACATGAAAAACACTGTAAACTATTCAATGAGCTTGGTAGCTATACAGAGTCTAAATATGTGTGTGTCACTAATAAAAAACTTGACTGATATGTCAATAGGCTGAGGTGGTTAGTCATTAAAGGGATCAGTCAATGAAGGAGCTTGACATCTTTTGTTTCTTGGCACTCATTGTTGTGCTTGACATGTATTGGTTGCTTGGCATGTGTTGCTTTCTTAACAATCCTTGGGATTTTGCTGACACTTGGCTGTGTGTTAGTATTGACAAGAATTCATGTAGATTTCCTTGAATTATTTGTTTTATTTAATGCATGTTTCATGTGATTATGATGTGGATCAATCTGGGAGTTTGTGTGGACCTATTTGGGTCTTGGTTGTCTCTCTTATGTGCATTTAATAATTATTGTAAGCCTTTTAAGGCATTTAGTATTTAATATCTATTAGAGACTGACTTGTGGCTCAACATATATTTAATGTAAGGATTTAATTTAATTTTTAATGAAATAGGATGACCTATGGCTTTGTTGGGTATAAGTAGGGGGTCTTTCAGAGTCTTTAAGTGATTATGAGATTATCTAGTTTGGAGAAGAAGATGAAGTGTAGGAGAAAATTTTGAGAAGGCTAGTAGTTTTGGCTTGGAAAACTAAGAGATTTACTCATGGTCATGTAAGCCCAAGTTGAGATTCCCTTGGGGGTTTCCTTCCAAAGTATAGATCTAGACTAGCTAAGATTACTGTGGAGTCAGATCTTCAAGGTTGATCTTGTAGAACTATTTTTAAATTGTTGTTGTAATTGATCTTATCCTGGAAGGCCTTACAACCAGGTATATTACATTTAAATAGTTACATTTATGAATAAATTTCCATGGTTTGGTATCAGATCTTTGTTGTTGTGTTTCCATTGTGTGATTATTTCCTAGGGGCTAGGAAATCTCCTTTGGGGATTCTCTTGCCTTGCACTTCATCATTACTTTATCATCTACTACTATAATATCTTTTTTAATTTTATTTCTTTTAACTTATTGTAACAATAAAATGAATATTCAAAAATATTTTATACATTTTTAAAATATGAAATTTAACAAACTCTTGATAAATGGTTTACCCCTTATTCTATAATACTAAAGATAAAAAATGCACCACAAAAACATGCAAGTTCAAAAATAATAGTATATAACTTACGAATGTTACTATTGATACTAAGACCATCTTATTAGGTTTGAATTCTTCTTTCACGTGTTTTTCTTTACGGGTTGAGTTATGCTTCCTTTAAGGCTTGACACTATTTTATATGTTGTGTTGGAGCCTTACAATTGAAACAATTGTTATTTTGTTAGTGATGTCAAATCTATTCATAAGACATATTTCTACCTAATCAAAATGCAATGTCTATTTGATTGATGAAGAGAATTTGAGAAATTTCTCATAACAATAACAAGTCAAGGAAAGGTTGAGTTGTGAAAATGAAGCTACAATGGACATTTGGTTAGTTAGAGTTTGATGAGGCAAAGTGATTATCTATATCAAGAAAGTTAATCCAAGCTGAGCAATAGAGTAAATGATTGAGGAATGTTGAGTGATGCTAGTGTCAACCAAGCCACAATTAGAACCAAGAAAATCTAGTGTCTACCCAGCATTAATATTGACCGATTAAGCTAGTCGATGTCATGATAGAAATATTTAAAACATATGATTGTTAAGTAATAACTAACTGTTAAGTGATGATTGAGTCTTAGAACTTAGCGATTTCCAAATAAAACTATTAAGGATGAATTTGAGAAATTCTGATTCCTAGCCAACTCAGTTGATTTCTTAAGAGATGTAAACCATGTTGAAGATAACATTTATGAGTTAGGTCATTAAATTTAAGGTGAGGATTAGGTAAAGACCTAACAAACTAATTCTAGGGAAGTTTCTATAGATATAACAAGAAGATGGACAAATATAATGAATAATGTTAAATCTGATCATAAACCCTAATATCTATGGTGATTATAGAAAATGATAAAACAAGCTTTGCATATTTATAGAGGTACCTAGCCAAACCAAGATGTGCCAATGTAAGTGCATATGTGAAGAGAGGCATACGAAACAAGTTGGATCGAAGATGCACAAGTGTGAGAGTGAATGCAAAGCTAAAAGATATTTCTTGCATAGATGTTGCTAGTATTGATAAGTGAAATATGAGCAAGAAGGCTTAAGTTTTGTTGAAGGGGAAAGACTGATTGCTTCAAGAGTTGCCAAGCAAGTCAAGAATAGAGATTGCAATAGAGAGCTTATTAGTGAATTAGCACCCGAACTAAATAGAAATCAAAACTTGCAAAGGGAGTTGTAATCATATAGATCAAGACCTTATTGTTTTCTTTCTGATCATTGTAAATTTTTTTTATTGAAATCCTTTTAATAGAGGTTGACCTAATAGTCATTTAAAGGATTTAACAATCTATGTAAATTCTTTCACAAGGTGACATTCTTAATGGAGTGATCAAAGTCCTCTAACAAGGCCACTCCTAAAAGGGTGATTAAATCCTTTAACGGGGTCAAATTTAATAGTGTGTTTTGTAATCCTTTAATAGAGTTGGCTCCTAATTGAGATCAGTTTGAAAGTATAAAAATTAGTACCATCTTGCTAGTGGTTTTTCCCAAATTGTGTTTCTATGTGAAAATCTTAAAAAATCCTAGTGTCAAATCTATGTCGAATGCTTTATATGTTTTACATTTTATGTTCAACAAAGCATGTTATATTTGAAATAGTAATTTTGGTTTACAGTAGACATCGACTAACAGTAGAGACCAAGCATCAGTAGAGGCCGAGGAATACTAGGATAAATAGAACATTAAGAATTTTTTATTTAATTGTTAAAATGGTACTTAAGAACCTTTAGTAACTGATTGACTCCCCTCCCTCCTTAGTTATTCTAAACATTTCTAACATTCTTGTTATAGCCTTAACTACTTTTAATGTACATTTTTCAATCTAAATTTACTATACACATATTGTGTTTTTTTTTAAAAAATGGTACAATATTGTAAATATTTTAATGTGACTTTATATTTACTATTTCCATGTTATTTATGAATAAATATGCAAGGAAAAAAATGAAAATGAGATAATATGCTTTTTTAGGTGGTATCGGTTTATGAAATATACCTACTAAATATGCCTACCTTTTGGTGCAATGTAATAAAAATTATGAAAGTGGATACTAACTCACATTATTTAAAAAATATTGAATGTTTAGTTAATGTACTTGAGGGTAAAAAACATGTATTAAAATAAAATAAGTCAAATGTTCAAACCATTTATTTATCACATAATTTTAACATGTGTAGCATAAATAATATTGAAAATAAATATAAATTTTTCATGTTTACAACTATATTGATAAATTTTATAATTTGATTAAAACTACATAGCTTGAATCAGAGTATTTGTCTTTAGTTATATATATAATTTATAATATTTACATGTATATTTATTTAAGAGCTTTAATATTGATAAATGCTATAAATCATCTATAAACCAATAGATAGTATTTGTTCTTGTAATATTTTTCTCCTATATATAAAAAAAATTCTATTAATGATAAATACTATAATGATACATATATATTGTGTACTATTTTATCAGAATCGGATCTAGAAATATATATTCAAAGATTAAATAAAGTAAATGAAATATATGCTCTCACTTTATTTTCTTGCCGTCATATACCAAATTAATGGTGAAGAATAAATAAAGTGAATGACGGAACCATAAAGTTTTACATAATGTTATCTCCATCGAATCTGTTATTTGTTTTTAAAATGCGTAGGAGTGCATACACTTTTTCTTCTCCGAACATTGCGCAAACATACAAATTTGAAAGGTAGAGGAGATCTTTGACGACAGCTATCTATTTCTTTCATTCAGCGTTAATATTAATGAATCTAATCATTCTATAGAACTAGAATTATTGAGAAGAGGTACTATTATTCATAATAATTATTAACTTTTTGTATTTCTGCAAAAAGGAAAGTCTTATTTATCATATATATAAAATTTTCACTATTCAATAAAACAAAATCCTTATTGTATATAATCTAACCAACCATATATTGACCACAATTAATTTATTTGATTAAATTTCATCTTCATTGATGATATATAGAAATGAATGATATGTTCATATTATATAGCTGATAATAAATTGTATTGTTGACTTCAATATAAGTACATCTACTTAAATCTCATGTTTTACATCAACAAAGTCTACATATTAGATATCTAAGACAATCTCAGAAACATCATCAGTCATAGTAAATTGATATTTTCATATTGTGGGGTGGGTATGTATTTCTACGTAAAGTAGGCTGAGCTGGGCTTTCCTCAAACTATGGTTTCTCTTTATTTTATATTTAAATGACAATAGAAAAATATCATTCATAAAACATTAAATTTCCATTATCTTTTTAAAGCATTTACTCATACAAATTGTATTTCTAAAATTTAAAAGTCTCTCAATGGACCCTTGGTCTACGAGTGAAGTTGACTGACTCACAAAGAGAAGAGTCCATCAAGAATCAAGTCTCGTTTAGAATAAGACTAATAATATCACAATAATAATAAAATTGTTAAATTTCTAATTAATCTATTCTATTTATTTTGGATACTTCGTTTTAATTCTAATGATAACCTTTGCAAAGTATTTCGTCATGCCCTTTCAATGTAATGCCAGTTGCTTTGTAGTGATTTGTTTTATATGTTGTATCTCTCTTCCAGCTACCTCGTGTAGCTGTTATTCTTTGTAAATTTACTTTGTTTCAATAAAAAAATAAAAAAATAAATAAATTATTCATGTGGTTTGCGGAATGGAAAGAGTAAAAGGGAGGTAGCGAAATAAAGAGTTGTTTTTCTCAGATCCATCGGTAGAATTGTTTCAGGTGGCGCCGCCCCACTCGCAGACAGGGGTCCACCAAAGATTCGTACAACTGATATAAATGAGTGATGCGAAGCAGTGCTGCATTATCCCGCACTCATCGTATTTTAAACAAATTGTCGGAGCATCGCTGAGCGAGTTAAGCGTAGCCCTCATCCTGGTACACATTCATTACTAGAATTTTCATTAACTTTACCGATAGAGAAGACTGCTATTGTTCTCCATCAACTTCTTATAATTATGTTCATCTTTCGTTTGTCTTTGTTTTCGTCGGAAAAATTCTGCATGGTAGAAAGATATATTAAGTTACTTGTAATTTTTATTATTGATTGTTAGGATTAATTTAATTCTGAAAACATAATTTATTACATAAAGAGTGTTTTACTGGTTGGTAAGGCCTTGTTCTATGTCGTACAAAATATGTGGTCCATGTTTCTCCGAGGTAGTTTGTTTAACTACAAAATTGTAGCTATGAAGCCTTTTATACTCCTTTGCTACAATTATGCATATTTGCGGATTAATACTTGTAAAATTTATCTTAAATTCTTTTCCCTAAATATTAATTTATTTTAATTAAAAATATATACTTGTTCTTTATATTTAAATTTTATACTCCTTTGCTACAATTATGCATATTTGAGGATTAATACTTGTAAAATTTATCTTAAATTCTATTCTCTAAATATTAACTTATTTTAATTAAAATTATATACTTGTTCTTTATATTTAAATCTATTGACAAATAGAAAGGTGATATTTTTGTATGTGTTGGGTAAATTATGAACAATTTTAAATTAAAATATTATATTTATAACATATTTTTCTTAATAGTATAAATATTCTTAAATTATAGGTTATCACAATTGTTTAATGCAAAAAATTGTTATTTAATATTCAAAGTTAATTAGTTGCATTCATTCATTGAGTAGTCTATTGAAGAAGAAACTTGTCAATAGACAACATATTATATTTAGGTAGAAACTATACAAAATAGGCCATTTCTAAATGAAGCGATAGTTTTAGTAGGGATGAATAATGATTTATTATTAATATTATTAAAATAGTATTTTTAAATAAAAATATAGACTAGATGTTTGAAATATTCATTTACAACAAAAATATCATATTAAGTAAAATAAGATGTCATTTTTTAATTGGTCCCCTTTACTCCTTTACTGCAACTCTTTGCTCCCATCTTTTAAATCTTTAAAATTCACTATGAACAAATATTATAAAGAAATTAGGTAAGAGCATACAATGCATCAATAAATTGTGAGTCTCACATCAGGGATGTCTTGGACTTGAATCTACTCAAGATTAACACATAATAATAATTAATCTAACAATAACAATATAATGAATAATAAATAATCTAGACTTGGGTTGATGCTAAGTAAGTAAGATAGAAAAGGGAATATAGCTACTTGAATTATGAGTCAAATATGGAAATAAAAAATAAAGAAATGTAAAAAAGTGATTATATGAATAAGACTACCTAAAGATAGGAAATGAGTATAACCAGCATAAGTAACATATGAAAAAAATTGAAGCTAAAATGAGGAAAAAGAGAACATAATAATTGTTAGAAATGGAGGAAGGATAAAGAAGTGTGGAAAAATATGGAAGAAGTTGGGCTAATGCCTTATATGGAAAGGATGAAAATGGTGAAGCTTGATGTGATGGACGAGTTCTTTAATGGATGGAATAATAGCAAAGTCAATTTGGGAGAGAGAAGATTGAAGCTCAACACTGCAGTAATGGCAAAAATTATAGGGCTTAGTGTGAAAGCTAAGTTCTTTTTTTGAGACCTTAAGTTCTCTAAAGTGGCTATTAAGAAATTCGCTATAGACATTGTTGGCTAGATGATTAAGTAGGAGGGTAGTATTTTTCTTGCAGCTTCTATTAAGATGTTATGGCAACGTGTTCTTGTTGCGATGACGGGGTATATTTACCTTAATGGGAGATATGATAGGGCCCATACTTACCACTTTGTGTTGTTAACCCACTTTAGATATAAGAAAATGATGTGTTTCCCCTTCTATTTGTTGTTCTTGTTGTCTCATAGTATTAATGTGTTGAGGTATAATCCTAACAAACCCATTATGCATGATGGTTGATGAGAATGATTGATATTGAGGTTTAAAAAAAAAAATTTGATCTAATTTTGAGGAAAATTGAAGATCAATGTGAAAAAAAGCCAAGCTCAGGGGGTAAAGTGGAGAAGTGTAAAAGAATTGTATGGGAATTGGGGCTTGAAAACCCTGGCTCTAGCAAAAAGGAGAAGGAAAAAGTCAATAATTTTGATATGATCTTGGATAATGAGGAAGGCACTAATTATGAAAAGAGAAAGAGGAGAAAGTAGGTCACAAAAAATTTGAGATGGAAATAAATAATTCAAAAGAAGAGGAAAACTTTGAATTACTCGAAAGAATGTTTAGAGGTGGTATGGACTCCCCTCGCTCACTACAATTTTTTTCAAACAAGATAATTACTTTGGTGGTTAAACATAAAGAGACTTAGGTCAATCAAAATGAGAGGAGCCCCCTGCTACCACTAATAAAAAAGATAATGTATCTCTAAAGAACAACATATATGAGAAAGAACCTAAAGAAGCCTTCAGTCTTATGGATTATGAGGAGTCGAGAGACCATGATATATATATCTTTCTAAGTTATGTAGAAAGGAAGAGAATTGGGTGCCAGTCTGTAAAAAGGGAAAGTGTTCTTTGAAGAGAAGTAAAAGAGTAAGGAGAGAATCTCTATGTTACATATTGTTGACAAGGATGGGTTCAATGTTAAACTTATGATGGTTGTCACATTAGAGATCTAGTTTTTGGTCCTCCCCATGGGGTTTTCAAAATTGCTCAAGCCATTTCCCTATATTATTTTTGGGTAGATATATGGATTTTTCACTCATTCAATATGTTGAACCTAAAATTTATATCATTAAAGGGGACAATTGAAGAGATATAGAAAAATAATGTCAAGATTGAATAGAAGGAGAGTGTCAATGAGTAGCAAGGTAGCTATTAGGTAATAGAAAATTTGAAGAAGATTGATACAAGGGGAAAAGTCACCAAGAACATGTTTACTAAATGCTTGGAAATGTTGGATTGTTCAATTGATTGTTTAAAAAGAGTGTTGAGTCATTCAGACTAGGCAATGAGGTGAAGTTGGTGCTTGACTAAGAGGAAGATGAAAATGATAAAGAGGAGGCTAGACCTAGGAAGAAAATTTGGTCTAGGCCAAAGAAGAAATAGAAGAAAGAGACCTAGATTGACCAGTAATGCATCAAATAGGTCATTAAGAAGATAAAAAGTATTAGTAGGAGATGAAAGAAAAGGTTGAAGCTTTAACCTATTTTATTCCACTCTTTCGTTGTCTCTTTTTTGGTTTTTTTTTCTCTAGTTTGGAAGTTTGTTGTGCCTCTGTAGTTTAAGGTTTTGGTGTTGGCTTTAGCCAAGTTTTTTTGGAAATGGTTGTGAGTGTTTCTATTGGTTAGAACATTTTTTCATGTTGGGACTTTCAATTCATTATCTTTCTATAAAATTATTGGGGTTTTAGCTACCCTACAAAAAAATTTATTTAGCCTTAAAAAAAAAACACATGACAAAACTTAAATGAATAAATTAAGATATAAGCATATCAAACATACTAAATACTAATTTTAATATACATAAGTATAGCCATAGAATGTGCAAATAAATTAAAATCCTTGGTGACTATATAAAAATATGTTATATTATCAGTATAGATGGGAATTGAGTACATTAAATAAATTTTATTTCATTAAAAAATAATTTATATATTATACTTTTTATATATGATTTGGATAAACAAGTGAATAGTTTGTCATATGTTCTTTTATGTCATTATTTATTGATGTAGTACACAAGTAGATCTTCACACTATTTGATTAATTAATAAGGAAACCATGTAACTAGATGGAAAAAAAAAAAAGATTTTTGAAATTCAAAAAGTCTTCCATTCATAAATAAATTCTATAAAATACACAACTTGTCTTAAGAATAACTAAGAAAACTCTAAACCTTTAAAAACAATCTTGTTTTTTTAAGATTCTTTTTGCATTTTACTCTATTTCGTAATTTTTAAAATATATCCTACAAAGCTATGTTTCTATCTAAATATACTTTAAACTAAGATGAGAACAATTGGCAACTAATTTTTGAAATTAAAAACAAAATTTTGAAGTTCTCATAAAACACATGTTTTTAAGAAAGGAGAAGAAAAACTAAAAGTTAATTTTGAAGGTCTAAAATAATTTTTTGGCTCAAAAAAATGTTGAGACAACGACCAAGAGACCTAGGTAAGTTCGACAAAGCTACTTTCAAATTTTCAAGAAAACTACATAATCAAGTACCAATTTATATGCATCCAAACCCCCTACAATTTATTATTATTTTAGTATTAATCATTATTGTGTGTTAATAATGAGTAGATTCAAACCTAAGACCTCCCTAATGAGATTCATTATTTACCCTTGCATTGTAGACTCTTGACTTACATCATTCTTTTAATTATAACTAAATACACATACAATCAATATTAAAACTCAAAACAAAAAAATCTCTCATTCTATTCTATATACTTATTAAAATGGAATTCTTATTGAAATTTTTTATTTTAATAATTAAATATATTATTATGATTTTAAATAGTTATATGTCTATTGTTCATTCACCATTGTCTTTGAACGGTAATTGAAGATAATCTCTTTCCTAATTTATAATGTTTCAATCTTTAACCATAATAATGTTCAATGTATATCTTGTCTCTTTTTCCAACTATGTATATCTTGGTTAGGTAATTTTCTATCTTCTAATTCCTTTTCTTCAATTATTTTTTATCATGGTGTTCATTTATAAAATATTAATACAAAACTCAAAAAATTAAACTCTATTATAGATAATGACTTCTTAGATATCAATGTAAAAATCATAGAATTTTTTACCTATCTCTTTCTATTTTATGTTTTAATGCAAATGTCTAATAAAAACATTATAAGAAAATTGAGTTAACATCTTACATATCAAATTGGAAGGTTCAATAGAATACTATGCATCCAATTTAAATTTTAAATTTTAAAACTCAATAACCTTTAATAGTATGTTTTCAAAAACTACATTACAAATAAATTTTATTATTTATACCAACCTTCTATTATGTTTATATTTGTACATATTATTTACTTATTAGATTATAAATAAATATACAACTAATCAAAATCATACCTTACTCTCAACATGCATAATATCTTCTTCGTCATAATCACAAATCAAATATTTCTTAAAGTTTTCAAATAGTGTTAACCAAAATATATAAATATTGGTAAATAAAAGTAATACTATAAATAAAATATTCTAATATCTATTAGAACTTATTCAAGAACACACACACACACACACAGACACACACACACACACACACACACACACACACACACACACACACACACATATAACAATCACTATTCATTATATCTCAATTGACACATGCAAGAAAATAGTTTTGAAATAGATTAAGCACTCATGGAAAACTCAACAAAATACCAAATTCTTATTAAAGGAGTTTTATCAAACATTCTTAAATAGTCCATTCATGTTTTCATTATTAATCCCTTTATGAAAAAAAAAGCATATTTATAACATTTATAACATAGAGAGTAATTTAATTGACAAGAGTAATGGAGTCATGTCCTTGTTTTAATTATAACTAAATACGAAAATATTAAAATTAAAACTTAAACCAAAAAATTTTCTTAAACTACTTTATTTACTTATTACAATGGACATTTTTAATATTTTTTTTCATATTAATAACTAAATATATTTTATAGTTAAATTAAATGGTTTGATTCATATTCTAATTATATTTAGTACTATGATTATTATTTTACAAAATTTTATAAATCTACCGATATATGATTTTGACTAATATACAATAATAATTAATTAATTAATTTAAATGACAAGTCCTAGTCACTAAGTGGCACTTTGTTTATGAGTAATACCAATATAATAGTTAATAATATTGTAAGTAGGGTACTAGTTACTGACTTCCACTCGATTAGATTCATAATATGAAGGTAGAAATACTTTTGAAAGTTCAAATGAATACCATATTCATTAAGCATTTTGTTTTAATTTTAGAATATACATTTTCTAGTACTTAAGATTTGTTTAACCTTATATAGTATGTTATAATTTTTATTATAATAATAAAAATACTTAAATTAATGATAATGTAAAATATTTTTAAGGTACACATTTATTTTTTAGGAGGGAGTATGACAAATAAGGTTTTCCTATAATTATTATTAGAACACATGTTGCATAAAAGACTATTTGAATTTTTCCCAAGTTTACTTTAATTATAATGGTTTTTAAATAAGAACTTAAACCATAACATGTGCATAATGAGTAATTACACTATAATCGTACCATTCATTCAAGCTTTACATTGATTAGATTTTATGGAAATGAGGAAGAAATATAAATGTGTATTATTATGTTCCTAGTAAATAATATATAGAATGCATAATGTATTAATATACATGGGTATTCAATAAAAAATCATATAATATATACATCATGTCACCTAATTTAATTTAAAATTTAACCAAATGATTATAAAGTGTGTTACTTTTTATTAGTTACTCTATTCTAACTCTATAAATGCAATACTAACTATAATAAGCGTAATAAATACACAATAATTCTAAAAGTGAACAACTTTTTAAAAAAAATTAAAGTTTTAAATTTACATAATTAGGTACACGAGAGATTTAAATCATTAGTAATAAATACAAAACATTTAAAGGAATAGGAAAACCAAAGAACAAAAGATGATATGATGGTCTTGAGGGCAAAATATAAACCAAGAAAGGAAGAACTCAATTAAACAATGCAAAGTCAAAATTACCTAGAAACATGGGACAATAATCCTCTATCAATGATTGATAAATTTGTAACCTTTCTAACATGAAACATAAAAAGGATCCACAATATTATTCTCACTTCCCTTGACATTAGTTGATGATGTTTTAATTAGTGTGTCAGTTGATGTTTTATTAATGAGAAACCCATGTAGAGAAAATAATACTCATACATTTGTATCACTATCTAGGGAGGAATAAAATATATTTATTTGGGTCATTAAATCACAAAGAACAAAAAATTTCATTCTCTAGACCATTGTTAACGGTATCCTTTTACATACTCATGTTACTTTCTCAAGTATCAACAATGAATAGATCCCCACCCAAACTTTCCCATGGAATATATCATAACTATGAGTATCTTTTTTATGAGAAATCTTTTTAACAAGCTTTCCCTTATGGCTGATTGGGACTTCTTTTCCTTCTCCTAGAACTAGCCTGGCTTTGTTCTATCTTTCTTGGTTGTTGTTTGTGGGCTGCTAGTGGACTGCTAGACCTTTGTTTTATTACTTTGTTGTATAAATTCATGTTGGTGGGATTCTAGATCCCCTTTCAAATCTATTTGCATGGGGTTCAGGGTCCCCAAAAAAACTTCTTTTACAATAAATCAAAAACATTATAGAACACAAGTAAATCATGTGTACACACAGTTCTATCAAATTCCAAAAAAAATTATGTGTATCTTCTTCCAATGAACCTCATAGACACAGACAACATGGCTATTGTACGTATTAGACTAGGTTAGACAATTTCTTCACCTTAACATACCAAAAATTCATCTTTAGTATAAGAGGCCTTAACCACATATAGCGTTTCCATAAATAAATATAATTTCTTAACTCAACCAAATTTCTAGTAATCTTCCCCTTTGGCATTGATGGAAACACTTAGTGAATAATTAGCTAACTGTCAAAAATGTCCAAAACTTGAGAACTTTGATCTATACAAAACTTTATCTTCCTTATGCATATCTTACAATCCTATTTAGTATTTTCTTGCTCTCACTTTGTATGTATATACTTTTTCCCCTTATGTTTTTCACCTTATCAGTTTTTGTCAATGTAGTATAATGAGTATCAAAATCATCCGTCACCTATTTCAAGTTATCTAAAATGTTAATTTCTTGTAATGGTGTATGCATAAGTAATGTATAATTATATCCAAATATTTCTCAAGTATCCTCACATGCTTCTCTGATTTATTCTTTTATTTATCTTTAGCCATTGTGTATGAAAGAATGGTATTTTCATGAATCCATTCATTCATGTCATCTTTCACCAATTTAGTTATATCCTTAGTTAGACTGCTACTTTTCATATGTTTTTGAAGAGATTTTCTTGGTGTAACAAGTGTAGTATTCACTTTTTCTTCCCCTTCTAACCTTTGTTCTATAATAGTATTATGAGATTCTACTTTGTTATGAAATCATCTACTATGGAAAATGAATATTTATATTCATTTTCCATAGATGTTAATCCTTTGTAACCTAGATCCATATAATTTTATCTTAGGTCCCCATCTTTATTTTTTCCTACTTTTATATCTTGTTCCTTATCACTATCACATGTTTGTCCTCTCATGTCAACTACCTCTATCATGATGTCTTTGATGTCTATTGTATTATCCAAGTTATCATTATGTTTATCCTTTTCTAGCTCTTATGTTGTGGCTTCAATAGTAATTGGTACTCCACTTAAAAATAAATCTAGTTGTCTCACAACACTAAAAATTTGAATTCTGTCATCATCATTAATATCCTTATCAGTGGGCTCATTAATGCTTATTCCAACTAATCTCTTCTTGGGTTTTGAATTCTTAAGAATGAGATAATTTAGTAATTCTATTGATTCCTTCTATGTTTCATCTTCCACCACATGAGATAAGTCAACCATTAGCTTAACTAGTCTCATCTGGGTTCTTAGCTTAGGTTTTGCATTGTCCAATACTTCATTCATCTCATGATAGGTGAAAAGTGTGTGAAGTTCACACATGTTATCCTCTCTTATCTTCTTATCTTCTTCTAATGAGCCCATTTTCTTTTCTTCCATCTTACTGAATAGATGATCATGGATGCTACCCTTGATATCTACAAAGTTCCTTTTAAAATTCAAAAAGAATTGATAATTGAAGCCTCACTAATAATCTCTTTTTGATTAATTAAAAATATATATTGAAGGGACCCTTTACAACTAAATTACATACAAATATTATATATAACCCATGTCTTAAAAGACTACAAAAGGAAAAAACCATGACAACAAAAATAAGAGAAATAGAATGTTACATACCTAGTAGAGTAGAATACCCAAAAGTAATATGAAAAAGAGAGAAAACAAAGAGTAACACTATTAGTATCAGTAGACACAACTAGGAGACAAGACAAACAAGTAAAAACCAAAAAAGAGAGATGAACATTAAACATTTTTTTTAAGGATCTTAGCAAACTACATCTTAAGATCCTCCATCCTATCAAAGGTCATTTAAATCTCATTAGTATCAATTTTTCACATGTTCTCCGGCTCCTTAGATGCAGTTTTCTTTTTCATGTTTACTTTGGTTCTTTTTCCCAAGCCTTCCTTCTGATTGGAAAATGACATCTCCTAAAGATCCACCTTAACAATCTATTTGTTGTTTTTTTCTTGCATACCATAGAGGCTCCTCAAGTTAGTGGACGAGGATTTAAGGTCCTCATGGCTATGGAGAAGAATAAACCTTAGAAGCGTCTCATTCTTCTTCATTCTGTCATTCAAAAGAAGCATTTATCATGAGGAGATTGTTTCTTCTTTTTTGAGCTACCTTCATGTGAAGTCTTACTCTTTCTCTTGTCCTTCTCATTTTTGGATTCCAACAAAATATCCACCTTACTATTCCACCAATACTCAATGATGAGCAAAATCAAACCCTTGTGAAGCACTCACTTAGTTGAATTAATTATGTTAATTTTAATGGCCTTCCCCAAAGAAGATAGTAAGGAAAATTAATAAGGATTTTTTAAATTGATAAGTTATGTTTACTTTCCTTTCTTTTGTTGAGGTGGAGGCGTTGAATGAAAAATGGAACATTTAGACATACCTTTGGAAGGTTGTGGGAGCTTTTTGGAGACCACCTAATTAGGCTATGGGTTGTTTTAAAACCATTTTCTTTGGGGTTTTGAGATTGTGATATTCCAGCTTGAGCCTTTCATGCTTGTTCTCTTGGAGACGATTGCTGTTGTGATGTTTCTTAGGCTACTAATGATTTTTCGAAAAATCTTTCGAAGCTTTCTGTTATCATGATTAAATTTACATCAAAGTTTGGTTGTACCAAATCTGAATAACCCTTCAAAAACAATTTATACGTAACCACATACTTCTTTAAAATACTTGCGTCCTTCTAACTAGATAATGTTTTTATAACTTAAAATTCGGTTTCGTCTTATGGACAAAGGAAGAACCCTTTGCCAGCCAACATCGAGGGTAGAATTCGATATTTTGACGGCGTGGAGTTCGATGTAACCAAACAAGCTACCCATTTCCTTTCTCCAGTGGAATTCGCATAGTGGAAAAATATTTTTATTGATCGATGGAGCCGACATCTTTGATTTGAGAGCTTTTTAATCAATTCGGACGCTGAAAATATTTGGTAATCGTTACTAGAAAGAAAATTAACTTAATAGGATTTTGAGAAAGAAATACATTAACTTAAGAAATTGATATACGTGCGTCTGAATTAAAAGAAAATATTGCAATGATACTTAATCGAAAAGTCGCATTATCAATCTTCATAATAACACTTACGTTTCTTTATATTACTTAGGAAGGTTTGGTTTATTTAAGCGAATTTTGTAGGCTAAATATTTTTGTTTGCAAACTGAACACAGTTGTGGAGTTTCTCTGTGAATACCTGGTGAAATTCTCCAGATATGGCGAAGGTTATGATCGGTAACAATCCTCAAGGGGATAAAGGAAACTCAAATTGCAATGGATTGTTGGCATGGCTGAAAAACGGTGGCTTAGCAGATTATATACACTCTCCCGAGTACATATCCACGCTGGACTTCTCTGCGCAGAATCTCCGATATAGAGAACCTCAAATACGCGGACCTGACATTATCATTATACCCGAAGACAAATCCCACCTGCAACTATTTGTGAAACTATTCCTAAATTACCTTAGGTTGAACGGGCAATGGTAAATGTTTGTTTTAAAAATGGAAGAAAATCAGTTATTATTTCTTAACTATTGAATAGGTAAAAACAAAGTAATGTGTAAAATCGAGTTGATTCTTACCGTGTAGGATAAAAATCAAGTGGGAGATTCGTGTTCGATGTGGAGGACACAGCTACGAGGGAATTTCCTACAGTGCGGATGCTCCTTTTGTGCTTATCGATCTTCTGAAGCTGAACAAGGTCACAGTGGACACCAAATCAGAGACGGCGTGGGTGGAGGGAGGCGCCACTTTAGGAGAAGTTTATTCTGCTATTGCGAAGAGTTCGCCCGAGCTAGGGTTTCCTGCAGGAATTTGCCACACAGTGGGATCCGGGGGTCATTTTGCTGGCGGCGGGCTGGGGTTTCTCTCAAGAAAGTACGGCCTTTCAGCTGACAATATTTTGGACGCCCAGCTGATAAATGGATCAGGCGAGATGGTGGATAGAAGCGCAATGGGCGAAGATGTGTTTTGGGCCCTCAGAGGAGGCGGCGGTGGCAGCTGGGGAGTTGTTTATGCCTGGAAAATACGGTTAGTGACGGTGCCTCGAATTCTGACGGCCTTCAAAGTGTTCAGATACGGTACAGATACCGTCACACAGACCGTTAACAGATGGCAATATGTTGCTCCCAAAATGGAAGACAACATCTTCATGGAAGTAAAGGTCGACTTCAACGACATGAAAACAGTCAGAGCCTTGTTTCGTGGAACATACCTTGGGCGTAAGAATGAGTTTCTAAATAAAATTGCTCAGAGCTTCCCAGAGCTTCGCATGGAGTCGGCGGATTGTGAGGAAATGACTTGGATAAAGTCGATAGCCTACTTTGAGAACAATATACCAGTCAGCGAATTAACTAACAGGTATTATTACAAAAAGCTCTACTTCAAAGTGAAGTCAGATTTCGCTAAGGTTCCTCTTCCAGAATGTGCACTGAGAGGATTGTGGAGCAGGATGGAGAAAGGGCCGTGTGACACGTATACAACTTTCTCACCATTGGGAGGGATGATAGACAGGATATCCTCCAGTGCAACGCCATTTCCTCAGCGGGCAGGGACATTGTTCTACATGCATTACAACGCATTATGGAGTGAGAGTAGAGAAGATGAGCACTACCTCAAGTGGATGAGAGATCTTTACAAATACATGGAACCTTATGTCACTCATTCTCCCAGGGCTGCATATGTGAACTTTCTTGACCTTGATCTTGGCACTGGCCACGGTTCTGTGGAAGAGGCTAGGATTTGGGGTGAAAAGTATTTTGGTGCAAATTTTAATAGGCTTGTGGACGCTAAAACGCAGGTGGATCCTGCCAACAACTTCAATAATCCTCAGAGCATTCCTCTGAGGAAATCGTACTAGGCATCTGTCTCTGTTAACATGAAAAAAAACTCCTATAACCTATTCTGATAGTTAACTAGCTTAAAGGGCATATACCTTAAAAACTTTATAATAGTAATTATATGTCTACTTATGTGCACATGTCCATGTGCTTGGAACATAAACTTTCAGAGTTTGATATTTATATCGTACTAGATTGTCACTGATGTGCATGAAACATTTCCTTTCTGTGAATTCTACTGTGATATAGGTGCGTATACTCCATATATTAGAGCTTTCAACATTAAGATTATTTATTAGATACTTTTATCGTTAATAATTTTAGTGCTCTGGAATTTTGAGTTGGATGTGGATTGGTTGTCTGCTATATTTTTAAATATAGTTTATCTAAATATTCATGGAAGATTTCTTCTCACATAGCATAAATTATTTTCTTTTCTTGTATGTAAACATTTTTTTTTTTTTGAGAAAATCATCCTTTATGTCATTCATCATATATTTATTTAGGGAGCCCATCTTCTTGAGAGATATTTTTACTTTAATTCTTTTTTCATAATTATCAATTCCTTAATAGCATACCTTTAAAAAAACAAATTGTAATGATGATAAATTTTCTAAATTAGTGGATAATGTTGATGATAAGGTTTCAATTGTTAAATAATTTTTTTATATGCTTTAATTTCTTTTACATTTTTATTTCCCAAAAATTACAATTCTTTAGCCTGTTCTCATTTTAGGCCTCAACTCCTATTCATTGCAACCTCTAAAGTTAGTCCTTACTACAATTTTGATGATTAATTAGTTAATTATGGTTATCAAGCATTTAAATCAGCCCTTTCCACTATGCTTAGATTAAATATATTTAGACTAAAATTGATTAGTTTACTACAAAAGCTAGATGTAAAATCACCCCTCCATTGATATTTTTAATAATGTTTTTAATGTCTTAATCTAAGGTGGGAACATGATATAATAAAACAATACACTAGATTGTAGATTTATTAAATTTCATTTTGTTCCCACTTTAATGATCATATCGTATCTAAAAGGATGTGAGTTGAAGTAAAAGACATCACTAAAATTTAATTTATGGGTTCTATCACATAGATTTTACTTGAACTAGGAAGCACTAAATGTAATGAGCCCTTTTAATCCTTTAACCTAATATTCAATTTTAGGTATAAATTAGGAAGTCATCCAAATTAAACAAGCCTATGATCCTTATTGTTATTAAAATATTTGAGGAGTTGAGCATTTTGAAATAAATTGATTAATTAGTTTGTTTAGAAGATCTATTTTCATAGTATCAGATCATCTTCTCTCTCTTGGCTATGACCATCTCGAGACAATAGAATGACAGTGTAGAGGGCATGTGAAACAAGCTCCAAGCAGTTCTGACAAATGCTCAAAATTTCTCCACCTCTCCCTCCACCAACTCCCTATCTTAGGATTTCATAACAGAAATGAGAGATAGGCATCTCCATACTATAAATGAAATATCATTAGACTTTCTTAAAATCTTTAAGAATATATATATATATAATGTACTAGTATTTAGGTGCAATGCTTATTTACATAAATCATGCGTTTATTCTGAAGTATGTATCTTTTTATATCTATACACACACACACACACACACACACACACACACACACACACACACACACACACACACACACACACACACACACACACACACACACACACACACACATATATATATATATATATATCTGATGCTTGATAGCATGCATTGATTTAATTCTATTTAATATATATTCTCATACCCATGCAAAATACTTATTAATTCGAATCTATAATAGAAATGATCTTGGACTGAATTCCAAACCACATAATTTGCAATGCACATCATCCAACGCCAATGTCATATGTCACAAATCATATATATATAGATATATATTTCAGAATAAATGCATGATTTATGTAAATAAGCATTGCATCTAAATACTAGTACATTATATATATATATATATATATTCTTAAAGATTTTAAGAAAGTCTAATGATATTTCATTTTATAGTACAGAGATATCTATCTCTTATTCCCACTATGAAATCTTGAGAGAAACTGCTTGGAGCTTGTTTCATGTGCCCTCTGCAACGTCATTCTACCGAAATGGTCATAGCGAAGAGAGAGGAGATGATCTAATACTATAAAAAGAAATCTTCTAAAAAACCTAATTAATCAATTTATTTCAAAATGCTCAACTCCTCAAATATTTTAATAATAATAAGGACCATAGGCTTGTTTAATGTAATGGACACCCCTGGATGTCCCATAAAACTAAACCAATTTGCTGAAATGAATTTTGTCAAACAGTTTGCATGCAACCTCTTAAAACCCCTTATAACTCTGGAAATCAAACGTTTATTTGTTTGTTGTGTTTCATGCATGGAATTGGTATCATACAACATAAACAAGAGAGAAACTACAACAATATGCAAAGTGGAAATGAACTGCTGCTAATAAAATGTTATTTTTAGAATTCATAAAACCAAATACATGGCAGATTTATCAACTCACTAATTACTTCAGCAATATTGTCATAATACTCCAGCCCATGCTTACGAACTTGCTGCTACAATACTTTGTCCTCCAATCAGTCCACTACCTTCATAATACCATTCCCTCCAAGCGGCATAAGCGTCGGACAAGTAGTGAAGAAGATATGAGCAAAATATCAAATCTGCCTGTAGCCGGAAATGCAACTAAACTGCCTGATACTAAAGCCAATAAGAAAGAATTCCAAAGGCCAAACCCCAAGGGAATGACGTCTAGAATGTTACAAGAGAGGATTGACGTCCTCAAATGCCAAGAACAAAGCTGCAACTCACACACCAATTTCTTCTCATATTCAACCTGTCTAATGAAGCCACAAATGCTTCCTTTTATTCTATTCCCACGGGTCCCCTCAACTCATATGGGCAATGTGGGATAAAAGATGTGTAATATAAAACATATATTAAAATACCCCTTATGTCTCCCTTGGGTACACATCACCATAAAATAAATATTAAAGTAACACTTTAATATTTTACAATTAAATTAGACGTTACTTTAATAAAACTTTAGGCATTAAAATGTATTAGCAATCGGACTCTGAATAATGCGAGTGATAGCTCATCGGAAAGCTCTCACCGAGGAGTATCGAATCCAATCCCCAAAATTGACCTGCACTGTGTCCTGCCGACTTACTAAAAATAGTAAGTATGCCTGAAACTAAGTAAATCAACTTTGTTTTGGCCCAAACTGGAAATGACTAGGCCAAAACACTCCAAGATCCCATTAAACCCTTCGTTAGCCCTCAGGACCATGTAGAACAAGGCTAACGCGCACACACTTGGTCAACTGCTAAAATGGGGACATTACAGTCCGCCCCCCTTGAAATTGCTTGTCCTCAAGCAACCTCAGTCCAGCCTGCTGAATAACCTGCTCACTCTCCCATGTAGAATCTTCCTCCAGCAGGTCTTTCCATTTGACCAAATACTCCTTCACTATCTTGTTTCTAAGCTTCCTCTCTCTGGTATCCACAATAGCCTCAGGTACTAACACAAGCTTCCCCTCCTCATCCAAAGGGGGTAAATCTGCAGAAGGCACTACACTCTGACCAATGGCTTTCTTAAGCCTAGACACATGAAACACATTGTGCACTCGATTGCCCTCTGGAAGCTCAAGCTCATAGGCGACTTTGCCCACTTTGCGAATCACACTGTAGGGACCATAAAATCTAGGTTTCAACTTTTCAGCTCCGCTCTTCTTGAGCGATGACTGTCTATATGGTTGTAGCCTCAAGTAAACCATATCCCCTACCTCGAAGCTACGCTCTATTCGGTGTTGATCAGCATACAATTTCTGTTGATTCTGGGCCTGTTGTATATTCTCTTTGAGCACTTTCAGGATGTCCTGATTATCCTGCAATAAGTTTTTGGCTTTGGGCACTCTACTGTCCCCCAAAACTAAATCCATGAAGCTAGGTGCTTCATAACCATAGAGTGCCATGAAAGGAGTCATCTTGATGGACATATGATAAGTGGTGTTATAACAATACTCTCCCATATGCAACCATCTGATCCAAGCCTTTTGTTGTGTAGTTACATAGTTCCTTAAATATCCTTCCGCCCATTTATTCACAATCTCTGTTTGCCCATCTGTTTGCGGATGATAACTAGTGCTAGGTGTAAGATCTGTACCACACAACCTAAACAACTCTTGCCAAAAAACACTCATAAACTTACTATCCCGGTCGCTGACAATGAATCTGGGCAGCCCATGTAACCTGAATATCTCTTTAAAGAAAAGATCTGCCACCTGTGCTGCTGTGTAAGTGGACGGAATAGCAAAGAAGTGAGCAAACTTCGTCAAGCGGTCCACCACCACATAGATGCAATCCCTTCCCTGCACTCGTGGTAAACCAGTGATGAAGTCCATCGAAATACTTTCCCATTTCTTATCAGGAATGGGCAAGGGCTGTAATAAACCTGCAGGAAATGTGTGTTCTCCCTTATTCTGTTGACAAACCATACACTCCCTGACATACCTCTGAACATCATCCTTGAGCCCTTTCCATGAAAATAGCTCTCGAATCTTCCTGTAGGTCTTGAAGACCCCCGGATGTCCTACTGTCGGTGCATCATGAAATGCCTTCAATATCGCCTCTCTCAAATGTGATGACGGAATCAAATAAACCCTGTCCTGAACTCTGATCAATCCATCTATCACCTCATAGCAATCATCCTGTATGGTACCTGAAATCAATCCAGAAGCCCAAGCATCTCCGACATACTCTGCTATAATCCGATCTCTCCAATCTTCTGAAATCTCTTCCAGAGCACATAAGTGAGGTCTCCGAGATAAGGCATCAGCCACCACATTTTTCTTACCTTTGACAAACTCTATGTCAAAGTCATAAGCCTGCAATTTAGTCACCCATTTTTGTTGCCGATCATTAAGATCACGCTGGCTCATGAAGTATTTAATACTGTTGTGATCAGTCTTGATCACAAAATGTCCACCTACCAAATATGATCAAAATTTGGCCAATGCATGCATTATGGCCAACATCTCCTGGTCATAGATAGAATAACTTTTCTCAACTCCTCCGAGCTTCCTACTCTCGAATGCAATGGGATGCTTCTCCTGCATCAATACTGCTCCAATCCCATCACCTGATGCATCACAATGAAGCTCAAAAGGCTTTGTGAAATCCGGTAGAGCTAGAACTGGACATGAAGACATTACCTGCTTGAAATGCTCAAAACACCTCTGTGCTGCCCCTGTCCACACGAAGGCTCCTTTCCTGGTAAGATCTGTCGAGGGTGTAGCAATATGTGAGAATCCCTTAACAAACCTTCTATAAAAACCACATAAACCAAAGAATCCCTTAAGCTGTGTAAGGTTTGTGGGAGTAGGCCACTCTACAATAGCTCTAAACTTTTCAGGATCAACCCGAACGCCATCTGCACTAATGATATGCCCCAGGTAAAGGAGCTCAGTCATGCCAAACTCACATTTAGATTCCTTGGCATACAATGACTCTCTCTCCAGAATAGATAACACCTCCTCCAGATGATGTAAGTGCTCCTCCCAGGTCTTACTGAAGACCAAGATGTCATCAAAGAAGATCAAGACAAATCTCCTCAGCTGCTTCCTGAATACCTGGTTCATACAACTTTGAAATGTAGTAGGTGCATTGGTTAGACCAAATGGCATAACCATGAACTCAAAGTGGCCATAGTGACATCGGAAGGCTGTTTTCTCAATGTCGTTTGCTCTCATCCTGATCTGATGGTATTCGGATCGCAAATCAATTTTGGTGAAGAAGCATGCCCCATGCAACTCATCAATCAGCTCATCAATCCTAGGAATGGGATACCTGTTTTTAATTGTTTTCTTATTCAGTGCCCTATAATCGATGCACATGCGCATTGTCCCATCCTTCTTCTTTACCAATACTACTGCTGAAGCAAAAGGGCTCTTACTGGGCCTGATATGCCCCATCTCCAACAAATCCTTAATCGCCTTCTCTATCTCATCCTTGTGTTTCTTAGGATGATGATAGGGAGTAATCATAACTAGTTTGGCTCCCTCCTCGAGCTCAATAACATGTTCCATCCCTCTGTCAGGAGGAACCCCATGAGGAATATCGCTAAATACTTTAGCGTGTCTATTAAGTATCTTCTGGACATCAAGTGGATGACTCTTTTCTTGTGGCTCTGGTGAAGTTGGCATAATGTGGCACTCTGTCGCCCACTCTATGTCATCATGACGAAAAAGTCTTTGCATTCTCCTCAAGGACACTATTCTGCAACCTCCATCTGAAAGCCCTCTAAGTACCACAGTTCTCCCCTCATGCTGGAATCTCATCTCCAATTTCGCTAGATTGAGTGTGAACTCAACTAGTGAAGCCATCCATGTCATGCCGAGGATGACATCATAATCTCCCATGTCCACAACATAGAACTCATCTTCCAACTCGTAGCCATCTCCAAACCTGATGCAAAGATTAGATATCTTCCGAGTGCATAATAACTTATAACCATTAGCCACCATGACTCTAAACCCATCACGCTCCTCTATCTGTAACCCTCTCCTGGCTACCAATTGTGCATCTATGAAGTTATGTGTAGCCCCAGTGTCAATAGGAGATATCACTTTCTGCCCCTGGATAGTACCCCTGACCTTAAATGTGATTGCCTTTTGGGCCCCTGTCAAGCGTGCCAATGATCTATCATCCTTAGGAATGTTGCTCTCCTCTATAGTGTTACCCTCATCTGAATCGGAGTGCTGATCCTCCCCTTCTGACTTTGACTCTTCTGCTGAAAAATACTCCATTTGATTTGCCTTAGCCTTGAGAGAACATTTATGAGATAAGTCCCAAGGCTCTCTACAATGGAAGCACAGCTTCTTCTTTCGAAGTTCATTCAGGGTTTCATTGTCTAGTCCTTTTGATCATTCTTTGGGTTTGCTATACTCTTTCTGAAATGATTTTTTGTCTTTGTCCTTGCGGTAGGAAGAATCTGTTGAATGGTTTTTTCCTTTGTATACCGAAGGGGCTAAATCTCGTGGCTTTTTAGTTGCTTCAGCTAACGTGAGTGGATCATGTCCCTTCACCCAACCTCGTAATGGATCAGCAACACCATCACAAAATAACACCACCAATCTCCTAGGAGAGATATCGGTAACAAGTACAGACAAGCGCTGAAACTCGGCAATGTAAGCATCCACAGAACCTGACTGTTTTAACTGTGCTAGCTCCTTGAAATGTAACTCGGGATCCTTAGTGTCAAATCTCCCAATCAATGTTTCGGTGAATTCCTCGTAAGATGTAATCTGATTATGCCCCAAAGTCTCCATGCCATGATGCCACCATTCATGTGCAACGCCATTCAAGTGCATAGCCTCATACTTGATAGCCTCCTCCTCAGGCATAGGATTAAGCTGCAAGTATGTATCTACCTTCTACACCCAAGCTCGTGCAGTCATCTTCCCTGAAGCATCATAATAAGGTAAAGAAAGTTTTCCAACTTTCTTCCTCAGCTCAAAGTTTTGATTCCTCCCTCCTGCTTTAGGCATGTGTCTCATCCTCAAGTCCATATAATCTCTAAGAGAAATATCCGCCTGAAACTCTGGTCCACTAGCCTCCCAGTCCCTCCTGAACTGATCCTGTAACTCTGTAATCTGCGATTCGTTTACTAGATGAACCGGATCTCTGGGTGGAAAAGTGGGTAGAAGAGGTCTCGAGCTCACAGTCCGTGCTGGGCGTGCAACGTGTCTAAAGTTATCAGCCTCATTCCCATTGTTGCCGTGTCCATTATTACCATTAATGTTATTCTCAGGACCATTGTTGTTGCCTTGGCCTTCATGGTTATTGTTTCCCCCGTTGTTATTGTTTCCCTCATTGTTATTGTTTCTGTTGTTGGCATCACCTGGATTAATATTGAAACCCATCTGTCTAGCCATGAGCTGCAACATCATGTCCATTCGCCTATTCTGCTCCTGCTGCATACGCTGCCCCTGCTCTAATGTATCCAGTAACTGTCGGAATAGTACCTCCCCTTGATCTGGACTAGCATTTCTGCCTCCACCTAATCCTGTATTCCTATCATCTCGATCACCCATATTATTGTCCTGATCACAGAATATCTCCTCTGTGTCTGTATGGTTGAATTCAATGTCCCCCTGCACGGATGTACTAGACTGTTTGCTTTGCAAGTTTGAAATCCTATTTTGTCTTGCTCTGGTATCGCGGAAATTATAAGACCCCTGTCGCATGCTCAAACATAAATGCTTAGCCTGTGTTTTTTTTACTTACTTTTTCCCTCTATCTGGCTGTTCCAAATTCCCTATAAGACCTCCACAGGATGGCAGGACTTATAGCTCTGATACCACTGTAATGGACACCCCTGGATGTCCCATAAAACTAAACCAATTTGCTGAAATGAATTTTGTCAAACAGTTTGCATGCAACCTCTTAAAACCCCTTATAACTCTGGAAATCAAACGTTTATTTGTTTGTTGTGTTTCGTGCATGGAATTGGTATCATACAACATAAACAAGAGAGAAACTACAACAATATGCAAAGTGGAAATGAACTGCTGCTAATAAAATGTTATTTTCAGAATTCATAAAACCAAATACATGGCAGATTTATCAACTCACTAATTACTTCAGCAATATTGTCATAATACTCCAGCCCATGCTTACGAACTTGCTGCTACAATACTTTGTCCTCCAATCAGTCCACTACCTTCATAATACCATTCCCTCCAAGCGGCATAAGCGTCGGACAAGTAGTGAAGAAGATATGAGCAAAATATCAAATCTGCCTATAGCCGGAAATGCAACTAAACTGCCTGATACTAAAGCCAATAAGAAAGAATTCCAAAGGCCAAACCCCAAGGGAATGACATCTAGAATGTTACAAGAGAGGATTGACGTCCTCAAATGCCAAGAACAAAGCTGCAACTCACACACCAATTTCTTCTCATATTCAACCTGTCTAATGAAGCCACAAATGCTTCCTTTTATTCTATTCCCACGGGTCCCCTCAACTCATATGGGCAATGTGGGATAAAAGATGTGTAATATAAAACATATATTAAAATACCCCTTATGTCTCCCTTGGGTACACATCACCATAAAATAAATATTAAAGTAACACTTTAATATTTTACAATTAAATTAGACATTACTTTAATAAAACTTCAGGCATTAAAATGTATTAGCAATCGGACTCCGAATAATGCGAGTGATAGCTCATCGGAAAGCTCTCACCGAGGAGTATCGAATCCAATCCCCAAAATTGACCTACATTGTGTCTTGTCGACTTACTAAAAATAGTAAGTATGCATGAAACTAAGTAAATCAACTTCGTTTTGGCCCAAACTGGAAATGACTAGGCCAAAACACTCCAAGATCCCATTAAACCCTTCGTTAGCCCTCGGGACCATGTAGAACAAGGCTAACGCGCACACACTTGGTCAACTGCTAAAATGGGGACATTACATTTAATTTGGATGACTTCTTAATTTATACCTAAAATTGAATATCAGGTTAAAGGATTAAAATGGGTCATTACATTAGTGCTTCCTAGTTCAAGGAAAATCTATGTGATAGAACCCATAAATTAAATTTTAGTAATGTCTTTTACTTCAGCTCACATCCTTTTAGATATGATATGATCATTAAAGTGGGAACAAAATGAAATTTAATAAATCTACAATCTAGTGTATTGTTTTATTATATCATGTTCCCACCTTAGATTAAGACATTAAAAACATTATGCCACACTCCACATTTATATTGTATGACTTTTCAACACATAATCAAAGTCTTAGTCATGCATCGTAGATGACATGATATGCTTACATGTTGTAGAGATGTCCATGTAGTGCAAACCTATACACAGATTTCTAGATGTGGAAACTATTGTTCAAATGTTTTTGACTAAAAGAGGTAGGAAAATGGTCGTCAACCCAAATTACAAAGATGAAAATTAGACATTTTTGGCTCTAGGCCATTATAGCTAAGTAGTAGGAAACACCATCTCTAGAGACCCACTAGAAAACATGACTTAATAAAAACTCAAAGTTAATCCCTAAGAATATCAAAGTCTAACTTATTAACCAAAAAATATCTGATAATTCTAAAATTTACTAGGATCTCAGAGTTCTGACCATTAAGGATAGCCATAATAAAGATAACAATTTTAAGACTGTCCTAAAATTAGAAGTAGGATCATAGTAACCAATTATTGCCACAAACTATTAACTAAGTGGCATAAAAACATGAACTAAAAGGAAGAAAAGGCCCACAAACACAAGGAATGTTTGATGTTGTCCCATTCTTTGGACAAGTACTTGAGATCATTAGTCTAGTTCTGATAATCGTCTACACTCTTCATCTCCACCCACACATTATTCTTCTACATCTCATCTATCTTCAGTTTTCTTTAACATTTGATAGTGTTGAAGATAGCCTTCCTTGTCATCCTTTCCTAGACCCTACAAATAGTGGAAATGGCCACACTATGCTCGATATAAGTTATAGCATTATCAAATTTATTGTTAAGAGAAATCACCTTGGTACTGAGATCAAAAATTTGGGCTTTGAGCTATTTTTTAACCATCATTGGGATCCCTAACCTCTGTTGCCTATTAGTGTCAATCACTTAGGCATTTACAAGGTAGAGCTAGATGGTCATCACTATGACTGAGCTACTCTACATAGGTCGAGTCATGTACATAAGATAGTACATACCAAGTAATTGTATAGAAGTCGAGTAAAGTATGATCACATAAAATTTTCTATATGGATTGAGCTTATTCAACAACTGAGCAAGTCATTAGTGATTGAGTATAATTCCAAGTATATAAGTATCAAATGATATAGTATGTGTGGAGCATAGCATATGTCGAGCATCAAAAAGTTAATAAAGGCCAAGCAACAATAATGTCAAGCACTAGTAACAGTAGAGGCTGACCAATGAAAAGTTTATATAAAATTTACGAATGGAACAAAGTTTTAGGGAAAATGATTATCAGGCTAACTTGGAAGGTATATTTAAGTTTTGAAGAGATTTCTATAGATCATTTAATACTTGTTGAGGTTGTTACAAAACATTTACATGGTGTGGCTCACATATCCCCATGTGTATGTTCAATGACCATGATGAAGAGGTAAAACATAAAAGCATCTAGAAGACTCTTCATGAAATCTTTATATAGAGATGATCTTAGCCCAGATCATATATATATATATATAAGAGAGAGAGAGAGAGAGAGAGAGAGAGAGAGAGAGAGAGAGAGAGAGAGAGAGAGAGAGAGAGAGAGAGAGAGAGAGAGAGAGAGTTATTCATAAGCAATGAATGTGGATGAAACAGACAAGAATATCATAATAGAGGAAAGAATTAATTAGTAAGGAGAAGACTCATAATTAGCTTGCAAAGAAAACCAAGAGTCAGGTACCGAGATAGTTTTAACATACTTGAATAAGGGTAAATCTCTTAATAGAGTGGTCTTACCAGATCGTTGTAAATATCCTAAAAAATCCTCACTTAATTGTAAGTGTTGAATAATATAGTAGGTGAAAACTAATAGTTTCTTAAGTCTTTAATAAGAAAAACTCCTCACAAAGTAGATCATATATTATGGTCAAACATTGTAACCTTAGTTGGTTAACTTTATTACTGCAATAGTAAAGATTTGTGGGTGTCTTCCCCATCCTAGTTTTACCTTCACCTTGGAGGATTTCTAGTTAACAAATATTTTATTATGTTTTATTACTTTCATTCACGTGATTGAATTGATTTACATATTACAAACAGTTTACATTTATTATATTGCATGCATAATTTATTATTGGATGTATATGAATTTGTGGAAAGGTATAAAGTGTTATAGATTCTTATTCACCCACCTCCCCCCCTCCCCAACCCCCAGTATCTAGTTTACTCCTTCATAAATCAACAATTGTTATCAGAGCATTGGTTCTCTAAAGGAAGCTTAAATTCTTATAGATTAGCTCTTGGAAGATGGAGGCTTTCAAACTAGATAAGGCTATTGATAATTAGGTGATCAACATTTAACTCAAACTGCATAAGTTAGAGGAGACAAGAAAAGATTTGAAGGATTCCCCTAAAAGGAGAAAGGAAATTACCATCCAGATAAAATTCTTCTATTATGAAGAATTTATAACTGAAGGACTATTTGACCCAATCAATACTAATGAAAAACCATTTGTTCAACTACTTGAAGAAAAAATAAAAATCATCAATGAAGAGATGAGGGCATTGAAAAGAGAACATGAAATTCAATCAGTAATACTATGTGAAGTGACTAAAACTAGAAAGAAAGATGAAGAAGACAAAACTATGGTGAAATATGAAAAGAGGGTAATGGCAAATAGACTAGAAGAAAGGTTATCAAATGTGAAAAATCTTACCAATACACAAATGGATCCAATGAATCAACTAATGAATACAAATCAGATATTGAATCACAAGGATGTGGATATTGCCAACCTAAAATTTCTTAATGAGATACTGAAGAATGAGAAGGAATATATGTAGCAATTTCAAAACCAAACCAAGAAATGAAATATTTTAAAGAACTTATGAAGACATCAATTTGTTCCAATAGGTCAAGACATGCATGCACCAAGACAATAGAATCATCCAAGAATGGAGAAATGAAAAATTAAAATTCAAAAGACAAACCAACTTGCTATCACTATGGAAAAAATTGGTCATACTACAAATATCTATCAAAGAAATCATGGTATGCAAAATTCTAAACATAATTTTATCGGTTACTATTTTTACTACAAGAAATAATGACATAAAATAAATGAGTGTAGTTCAAAACTTATAAATGTACCTACTACACCTAGATTTGAAGGATACTATTACAACTATCAAAAATATGGGCATAGAGTATTTGAATGCATATTAGAGAAAATACCTTATTGTCCAAACCAAAGAAAGAAGAATTATACACCTAACAATGCATGTTCCAAATGTAACAAGTTTGGACATCTAAGCTAGAATTGCAAAACTCAAGTACATTCAGTCAATCAAACAAAGAATAAAGGAGAAGGAAAAGTAGATATCAGCAAGTAAGGAATGAAATGAACCATAAATGGAAAAATAAACTAGAATATGGAAATTATAGGAGTTAATGAAGCTAAGGTCACTCAATCCAATGGACAATGTAATCATGTCATCTCTAACTAGGCAAAAGAGGTATGGATGGAACTTAATACCTATATGATGCATCATACAAAAGTTCCTTACATAAATGTGTGGAAAAAGTTCATATCTCCATATATAAGATTCAAGAGAACAAATTTTGTAAAAGGTTTCTGAGTATCAGTATATTGTTTGTGTTGACTGAGCATTGTAATAGAGAATGAATATTTTAATAGAGACTAAAGGATATGAATGAGATAGAGTAGTTACGATTAGCTGGGTGCCACTCAACAAAGTACACAAGAATTTATGGAAAACTTAATAAATTAAAAGATGAGGTATATAAAAAATTTAAAATTTATATTATTTCATACCTTGCATATAGATTTTTGAAGAGGTCAAAGTGATTAAGAGATCAAGTGATAAATTGAATTCAAGAAATTATTAGAAATTTCAAGAGGTGAATTGATCAAAAGGTTGAATGAGATCTTGATTGAGTGCTAAGAATCTAGAAAAGGAAATACATAAAACCCTAGTTACGATCATGGCAGCTTCAACAACTATTTAAATGAGCCAAAATATTATTAAAGTTCAATTGGTGATGAGTGATGCCTATCCTCCACCTAAATATCATTTTATTCCAACAATTGTTGTTAGAGGAAACTCAATGAGCACATTATCCTTGATACTACCTAAAGTCATCATGATTCACAATTTTAAAAGTTTCTACATGTGCAAAATTGGAGAATTAGGAGACTATAAAATCAAAGAAGCTTATGAGAAGCTGTGAGATGAAGGAACCTTGAAAGATGAGTTTAAAATTGTTAAATGGGAAGGATTAAATTGAGCCCTAGAATTTCAAAGAAATTTCATAATAGAATGGTTCAAAGTCACATTATGAAGAATTTATCATATAAAGTAGTACCTATAGGATGGAATAATATAAATCACAAAGATGATGATGCATAGGATTACTCGTTATCCAACCCTAGATAGGAATAGAACCATGCGATGCTTGAACTTATTCTTGTAGAGGAGCTAAGTAGAGTGGAAGTGGTTTGTCCATTACAAAAATTTCTCATCCAGTTATTGAAATTTCAATGAGATTCATTACTCACAAATTCTATCAATATAGGAAATTAAATAGTCTATCAAGTATGGTTCTTTACCAAGCATGGAAGATTGTGATGAAATATCATGAGTATGATCTTGCCAAGCTGCAATTGATACAACTAGTAGAAAATCTATCATTAATTAGAAAGGCAAAGAATATAACATGTAACTTAAATTCCCTAATTGTTTTTACATTCTTTAATATTTAGAAGTATTTTCCTAGAGTACGAAATATTGTATGGGAACAAGACAAACCAATAGCTTGGAAAATCAATGTGTTTATTACTCAATTGGGAGATAATTTTGAGAATGAAATGAATACATATTTTAATAAATTCAAGTTGAGAATGAAAAGAATGATAAAAATTCTAGAGGAATTGGTTACAAAATACTAATGTAACATTTGTTTTCTTGTTGATACTGACAACACATTTGTGCAAGTAGTAAAGAGAACAAAGGCATGATTACAAAGTTTTGGTTATGAAATATAAAGTGATGATGTGAGTGCAAAAATTAATGCATTATTGAAGGAAAAAATAGATGTCGAGGTAGAACTATTTAGAAGATGTGAAGAAGCACAGGAAAGCATAATAGTAAACATAAAGATAGCTACAAAGGAAAAGAAAAGGAAGAAGATGATTGAAGACCTAGAAGCTAAATCAGGCACCCTAGGCATGGGTAAAGAAAAATTGTAATTGATTCAAAGTATTGGTGAAGATGAAGAACAAGATCATGATGAAGAGGGGGAGAAGAAAAAGATGAAGAAGATGACAAGGGTAAAACCCTAGCTATTGTCATGCCACTGAGTAGGAAGGCTCAAATATCAAAGAAGAAGAAGAAGGTAACAACACGTCCACTAGCAACTAAGCCAAGGACCAGGGCAACTCCTATTGCTAAGCATTCTGTAAAGATAAAAGTAGTACATGCTATTGATTTAAGTAAACCTCAAAATAGGAGAAGAAGATTGGTTAGAGAACCACCTATCATACAGATCAAGAGTGTTGAAGATGTATGTGATAGAATGTTTGTAGGTTTACCTAGTTTCAAACATGTGAAAATGATACATTAGACAATTATGATAGAAATAAATAGGAAGAAGCCATTGTAGAAATAGTTTCAAATCAAAGACTAACTCCTAGTGAAATAGAAAAGAAAATACAAGAAAAGAAAGTACCCAAGGATCTATTTGATAGATTAGAGAGGAAATGGCAGTAGGTTGAAGTAACATAAAATTAGATAAGAATTGGCACACTAGTTAGAGTTATGCCTAGTCTATCTCAAGAACAAAAGGAAAAACTTTTGAAACAACATAGGAGAATATTCATTCCTCAATACATGATGTTCTTGATATTAGAAAATAAAGAGGAAGTTGTACAAAAATAGAGTATATTATTCTGGAACAAAATTTTTGGGCTTACAAAAAAGAAGGTAGAAATTCTAAATATTGATGATGAAGATAGTAGTGGACAAATATTAGGTGTGCCAAGTCTAGAAGACAACATGTCTCATATACATGTCAACACTTCTAACACTCTAGAAGATGAGAAATCAAGGCTTACAAATGAAGAAGAAGATTGTGAAGATAAAGAAGTTGATAAAATTGATAATACTATTTTAGCACCTTAGATTTAGGATAAATAAATAAATAAATAAGGATGAATCAAGTGCTATCATTTTTTTCTTGAGTACCAATGCACAAGAAATATCTAGTGGTGACACTCACTCACCTACTCCTAAGGAAGTGCCAAGTAGTAGCACTGTTTAACCAAACAACAAAAGAAAAGCAATAAGGGGCATTTCATTGGATATTAAAGTTAGTCTAGATGAAAATATTGAGATGCCACAATTTAATTCAAGAAAATCTCACCTTGTAGAAAAACCTTTTTCTATGAGAAACTTTGAAGAAGAAAAAGAGGCAAGAAGAGCTTAGGAGAGAACTTAAAAAACAACATACTCTACAAAATGTGAATTATATTTTTCTTGATTCTTTTGACATACATAATATAAATAAATAGACATCTATTATTGATCAACTTGTAAATATCATTGATCAAGTGACTACTAAAAATTTTGAATCTAATGACAAGTTATTAGATTGGTTAACAAGAAGAGTTGAAACCAATATGATGGACAAAGTCTTCATACCCATAGCTGAGAAGATAATGCTTTTACAAGAAAAAAGAAAAGTAATGGTGGATATTATAAAAAGGGTACAAGAGGCATACACAATTTCTCTAGATGTGCCAAGATTTATTGATAATATTCAGGCATAGGTAGATAAGACTTAGACTGAGATGAAGGCATCCAACATTGTTATCTCAGAGTTAGTAGGATCTATCATAGATCACTATAATGTTCTACTAAATTCTCAAGGTACCCTAACTGAGCTTCAAGGAATATTCATCACCATGAGATCCAAATTGATCTCAATTTAGGAACTATTGATACCTTATTTAGAGTTCATGTGGAGAGAATTGAAAATAAACCAGGATTGTATCACAAAAGATTATAAATTATCAGTGGATGAGTGTTTCATTGATTTAGCTACAAGACTAAAGCTACATAATCAAAATCTAGAGGTAGCAAGAACCACATGAAATCATGCACTGGCCAAGATTACTAGAGTTCACAAGGAATTCATTGAAACATATGGATTACTTCAACTCTTTCAACCCCAAAAGTAGTGATATCAAGTGTTCAAAAAAGATGAGTAAATATATATAAGAGAGAAATATATATAGAATGAGTATCATGTATAGGTAATGAATAAAGTTTGTAATTCATTTTTGTATTCATTTTATAGAAGTCATAAGACTTAGGGGGAGAGAGCTCATTTTGGAAAAGATCATTTTTGTATTGATATGATAACGTGTTTTTTCCACTAATGTCAAAGGTCAAGATCGTTGGTATCTCTAACCTCTATTGTCTATTAGGGTAAATCATTTATTCATTTACAAGGTAGAGTTAAAAGGTTGTCATTATGACTGAGGTAGTATACATAGGCTGATTCATGTACATAAGATAGTAAGTACCAAATAATTGCATAGAAATTGAGTAAAGTATAGTCACAAGACAATTATCTATATGGGCCGACCTCATTTAGTGACTGAGCAAGTCATTAGTTGTCAAGTATAATTCCAATTATACTAATACCAAGTGATGTAGTATATGTTGAGAACAATATATGCTAAGCATCAGAAGTTAATAAAGGTCAAGCAACAATAATAGTAAGCACCAAGAATAGTAGAGGCTAAGTAATGTAGATTTTATATAAAAGTCAGGAATGAAATAGAGTTTTGGGAAAAAATATTATTAGGATGACTTGGAAGGTATATTTAATACTTATAGATGTTGTTATAGAACACTTGCATTGTGGGGATCACATATCCCCATGTCTATGTTCAACGATTAAGATGCAGAGGCAAAACATAGAAATATATAGAAGACTCTTCATGGAAACTTTATATAGTAATGATCTTGACTTGATCATATAGAGGAAGGGGGAGAGAGAGAGAGAGAGAGAGAGAGAGAGAGAGAGAGAGAGAGAGAGAGAGAGAGGAAACAAGTGATCATGTGTGTGTGAAGGATAGACAGAAGAAGATTAGAAGTCATTTAAACATAATGTTACCATCTAATAGAGAAAGTGACTTATTCATAAGAAGTGAATGTGGAAGGGAAAGACAAGAGTATCAGATCAGAGGAGAGGATCAGTGAGTAAGGAGAAGAATCGAAATTAGCTTGCACAAAAACTTGAGACTCAGGTACTAATATAGTTTTAACAACTTAAATCAAGGTAAGTATCTTAACAGAGTGGTCTTAATAGACCTTTGTAAATCTCTTTAAAAATTCAATAGTTGTAAGTGTCAAATCCTCTAACTAGGTGGAACCTAATAGGTTCTTAAGTCTTTAACATGATAGACTCCTCACAAATTATATCATATACTATCATCAAACACTGTAACCTTAACTGGTTAATTGTATTACTACAATAGTGAATATTTGTGGTTGTCTTCTCCACCCTAGTTTTACCTTCACCTTGTAGAGTTTCTAGGTAACAAATATTGTGTTATATTTTATTACTTTCATGCATGTGATTGAATTGATTTATATGTTAAAACAAGTTTATGTTTATTGTATTACATTTATAAGTTATTATTGGATGTGGATGAATCTATGAAAAGGTATAAAGTGTTATAGATTTTGATTCACCCCCCCCCCCCTTCCCCCTCCCAGTATCTAGTTTACTTCTCCATAAATGAATAGTTAATACTACCAAAATCAAAAGATTGAGGATTGATTGATTCCTTAATTTCCTCATCCTCAGGGGAAATAGAATCAAGGATATCATCTTGGATCCCAAGATCAACCTCAATATTGGCCTCTTGAACTTCTTGTTCTTCCTACTAAGGCTCCTCAGCCTCTACTTCAAATTTCTCCTTAGTGGAAGTATTTTTTTCTTTCTTTAGAGTTTCCTCAACTTCAGTCTTATAAACTTTCTAATTCTAGTCATCTTTTCATTCCTACTTATAGTTTTTTTCCTTTCTTATACCTCAATGCATGATACCTCATCTCAAGAAAGCTAGAGTCTAATCTATACCATGAACTAGAGCTTTCTTATCTCCATTGTCATCTTCAGAATACCCTTCTAGATCCTACTTATCCACCTTAATAATTTCCTTCAAAATCTAACATTTCTTCAGGGGTATCATTCAAAGTAGACTTAATAGATGCATTCTTGCATTTTATCAGGGTTTCAAACAAAAGATATTCTTCAAATGTTTAAATTTTCACTTCATTGGTTTTGTCTTAGCATTGCTAGTATCTCTAAACATGGGGGGATTTTTAACAATGTCTTTGTGAAGTTCAATTTCCTCTATAATAATAAAGGTCCTAGGGTAAGGCTAGTGACTTTTCTTATCAGTTAAACACCTGCCAAGGCCAAGACTATTGTTTAAGTCTTGTTAAGTACCTCCCTACAATTATAATGTATGAATTCCCTTCCAACTAGTGTTAGATTCAATGTAACAACATAATAATCCTATATTTGAGTTTTATTTGACTATTCTTCATAAATTCAATACACTTACTCAATTTTTGGCTGCTCTTCATCATCATTAAACATATATGTTTAGTTCATCTTAAAGCTTGTTATCATATTTAGTGATTCCCTTGCATTAGGAACACATTAGATCAACTATCCTTTACAATTCAGGTCCATGTCATTGAAGGGAGACTCTTAACCTTGTTTATGTTCCTAAATTTATATAAATTTATATGTATATATATGTATATATATATATATATATATATATATATATATATATATATATATATATGTTGAAGAAACTATTGTGAATGTGAAAATACCAAAGTAAGAACTTGACTCTAATCCTTAAAAGTAGCTTACAAATTTTAACCAATATCAAAACCAAAATAAATATTCTTTAAAAAGTGCATTTGACATATAATTTATCTAAACCGTAAAGAATTTAATGATGATATAAATTTATGATTTTTATAATTTTCTGTTTATATTGTATATATATATATATCTATTTTTTTAAAACTTGTATGAATTCATTTTTCTATCTCCTTCAAAATATAATTGTTTAACAAAAAATATCATTTTTAAAAAGTGACATTCACTTACTCTATAAGATTTCTTTTCTAAAGAGGATTAAAACGTAATTGGTTTCCATCTAGACTTGTAACTTTTATGTCTAAGTATTGCAACTAGTTTCATTTTATTATGTTGAATATCTTGTATTTTATTAAGTTTTGAGTTGACATTAACATTAATTTTGATGTAGGTTAACTGACTAATCTATAACTTGTTATGTTTGTTGGTTGCCGTCGGAGGAGAGGTGGAGGAAGGGATATAGGTTGTTCTCCACCGAGGAGCTGGTTCGGGTCTGGGTGAGGAAGGGCAGGTTGTAAGTTCCCTCTCCGGCCTTCTCGGGAATAAACTCGTAGTTAAACATGCCCGTGCCCTCGACGACGATGATGCAATTTTTGGGAAGGATCTGGTTCGTGGTGTACCAGCGGTTGTTGAGAAGCTTGACAGGCGTAGAGTTATCCCAGTCGCAGGAGGCGTCGGAGCAAGGAACAAAGTAGCAGATATCTGTGGGTCCGTCCCGCCACCCGTCCATCTGAACGAGGGTACCATTGGCAGCGAAAGCACTAGAGGAGCCCCAGGTGTTGGTGAAGATCATGAGTGGCCTGAAGGTGTTGGTGGCAATGTTGTATTTGATGGAGTGAGCATAGCAGTCCTGGGTCAGGTACTAGTCCTGCGGATTGTCACGACACGTCCCATTCGCCAACAGCACCTGCGATGGCCCAAAGTTTGTCCTGTCGAACATCACCACCGTGTTCTTGTATGTGGTGGCCATGTGCATGGCCGACACCCCACCCTTCTTTACCAAAAGATTCCATCTCCCCACCTTCACTGCCAGTTGCCCAGCTGCACTCCACAACCATATGCTCAGCACCACGAGCGTCGCAGCCCAGAAATGCCCAATTCCATTTCCTCCCAACATTCTCACTCCCTATTTCTCTTTCTCTCACTTTCAACTTCTAGATGGATGATGAAAACCTCATGGCTTGATTGGCTTTTTATATTCTTCTGCTTCTGCATTTTGCACATTGGAATTCAAACAAAATAGGATGGGATAGATTGATCCGCCTGCCTTATCCCATGTCAAGAACAATAACACCCTGGCTTTTGTCCCGATATAGTTTCAAGTCACTCTAGTTGTGTTTCCAGACTGCGTTCGCCTTGTAAACTTCTCCTCTCCGGAGTCGAACGCATCATTCTGTGATTACTAATCTCCCCCGCATGTGAAGCGCAACATGTTGCTATCTTCTCCACCTCCCTCTGATCGCAATAGTGGTCAACCTCTCATTCCATAAAATCCCTCTCAAATTTACTTTATAATATTGACGCTGAGATTAACACACAAAGTCTACCCCCCAGCCCTCTTGGATTCAAACCATAATTGGAACCCAATTAGTGAACGTGTTTTTCTCTCACTCAGATATTCCAAAGAAATTTTCATACCTTTCACTTGAGGTTGGGTTCAATGCCCCTGCATCATCTCCACGTCATTCCATAGCGCCCCTCATAGCCGACTTTCAGAAGTGTATTATAATCATCCTCGCTCATCCTTCATAAAAGAGAGTCATTGCCCATCCAGCAGGAGGGAAGGCTCGAAAGCTACAAGGATTGCAACATTTTATAAAACAATTTAAAACAGTTTCAAATAGCCTTTCTAAAATGTTAATTGTAAACATTATGTATTGATTAAATTATATTTTCTTACATCAATTCTTGAATGATTTCATTTTTACTTTTGTGTTATAACTTAGTTTATCATGAAATTTAATATATCCAATGTAGATTCTTTAGGGGATTATAAATTCATGAAATTTAATACATTTAATGTAGATTCTTTAGGGGATTATAAATTTCATTTAGTTCTTCTTCTTCGAATATGTTTTGTAATACATATATAATATTATTTTAATTGTTCCAATTTATAGAGTGCTAATTGTCACTTTTAATAATTAGATATATATTGCCTCAAATTTATGCAATAGAAGAAAATGTGCCATCCTATAGTGTCAATTGTTTTTAACTGGTTTTATTTTCTCCTTTCATAATGATCCTCCAACACTTATTTCAAAAGATTGCCCTATTTTTTTTAGTCACAATTTTTCCTTGATAAAGTTGTTTCATTACAAGTTTAAGTTGCACAATGTAGATTAGAATTTTATTGAACACTAGTTTACATGAGTATAATATACTACTCAATTATTGCTTACTGTAATATGTTATTATTTTATTGAAATATAAATTGACAATCTTTATGGTAGAATTGAATAGTACTCACCATGCTTCCCTATTCAAAATAGAATTGTTATATGGTTGATAATTAGAGCTATAATTCTTGTTGTATGTCCATGCGCATTCAAGTTTCACCTTATAAATTGTTGATCATAACTATAGATAATCAATCTATAGTAATTTGTATAGTTACACATTCTAATGTTCAATAATATTTATTCAAGTGTTAGTTATCATTTCATATTGCATTTAATGTGAAATAATATTTATTCCAAGCCTTTTGAAAGCATTATTTTTGCATAAGGTAAAAATTGTGCATATCCAAATTAAATTACATAGGTGTGTAGAAAGCAATAATGGGTATAATGCTTGCAATCTTTAAATCTAAATGCTTCCTAATTGTACCCGAGCTTGTTGAATTTGTGATTTGTTTGTTATCTAGTTTCTTACTCTTGTGTCCACACTCAACATGGAATATGGATCGACGAATAATAGGGTGCTAATTCCTGTGGGTTGTTGGGAGTGACCGTTCATTGAAAATCTAATGAATGAGCATCCCCACAGTGTGTTTTATGTCAAATAGTCTCAGTGGGCACATAGCATTAGAAAAATTCTAGGAGTGAAAATTACTATGCCTAGAGAAAACAACTTTATTTTCTTTTGTGTATTTCCATATTCTTAATAAAAATCATTGATTTTCTCCAAATCCTGGCTAAGGTTGTCGAGATGGTCAAAAAAACAATTTTGTGAGTTTCATTTCAGAGGAGATTCTTCTCCAATTCCTTTAGTAGTATGAATTTTGGTTTGTCTTAGCTCTAGTTGGATGCATCATTTTGGATGAGTTTGTGAAAGATAAAAAGTCTGTAACAATAATGAATGGCATTCAGATTTCTCTTTGACATGGACATATTCATGTATTCCATAATGTAGCATACAGGGTTGGGGGTATTGCTTAGGATTACATTATCAAAAAAATATTTATCAAAATTTATGTTATCCTTTTCATCTTGGATCATGAGCATCTTGATGTGACACCTTGATCCATAGCTTAAACATGACTTCCATCTCAAAATCATTACCATGGGATCCCTCATGCCCATGGTTTTATTGATCTCATAACCCAAGTGTATTCTTAGCGTAATTTACTGTTCAATGTAGAAGGGATTCAGTTTCCATGGAACAATCTCTCTCTTAAGCAATAAGGGAATGCATAGTGATAATTGTCAATTTCCTTAGAGGTCTTTCCCTTGAGGATTCACTTGAGCCTATTGATCATCCCTCCTTCCCATTTGAGCCTTCAATTATTGTACCAATGGAAGAATAATGTTTCATTGTGGTGTTTTAGTTTTGATGCCTAATTATTCATGGGAATCTATATTTTGATCAAACATGGATGATTTTGGAGTTATCTTGGTAGTTGCTTCTTCAATTAGGGTTATTAAACCTTCATCAAACTAGGTTTTGTCAAAATTTGCAGCTATCTTGTCTAATATGTGTGCTACACATTCTAATGGTCCTATGATGTAGAGCTACAAGTGCTTGCATGGACATTGTGATGTAAGGGGTTTGAAGTTAGCTTGATCTTCACATTATATGCCATCGTCAGACTACGTTATACTATTTTGATTAATGTAACATGACTGTGAGTATTTTGATTATGCTTTTTTTTTTTAATATCTTACACAATGATGTCATTTTAATTAATATATCAAAAACTTTAATGTATAATCCATAAATTTTTTATATATTACCATTAACTTTATGCACATATCTATAGTATTGGATTTATTTCTTACCATGGAGCTAAATTATATTGTATACCCAAAATTATAAGGGTTATTTTTGCACTCATGTATTCGTCATGAATTTTATTATTACTATTTAGGTATCTTACAATTTTTTTATCTTCTATAAGGTAATGACTGTGGGCTTTCTTGTCAAGTTCTTCCCTCCACAAGCCTTTGAACTAGTGTTATTACTAATATATTAGATGTGGTTTTCCACATTTGCCAAAAAAATTACATACTTTTCTTGTGAAATAAATTCTACCATTCAATTATTTAACTACCAATCCAAAAAATGAATACATCAAACCCAAATCTATCATTTCAAATTAACTTTTAATGGATTTGGTAGGTTCTTATATTAATTCTTTGCTAGTTTCCATGTAAATAAGATCATCAATATACACGAAAATAAGGGGTTAATCATTGTTACACTTAGATTCACTATCAAGTATAGGTTAACTTTTTTCTTAGTTTGAATCAACCAAAAAGACCTTTATATAACTTGTATACTTATAGTTCCTCTCTTGCAAACAAAATCATGGTGGTTTGTGAAGATAAATTTATTTATTCAATAATCCATTTTGGAAAGATGATTTAAAATTAAACTTATATACTAAAAATTAAGATAATTTTGCTAATCCCAAAAAATTTCTTATAGCATTCAACCGTACTACTACAACATAAATTTTATTTTAATATTGTTATCTAAAATTTAAACTAGAAAACTTTTCAAGTATTTATAACACCCTAATCCTAATCCCAGCAGGTTACAAAATAAATTGAATTTATTTGTGCAATTTAATATAAAATCCTTTGATGGACCTGTTCTTATCCCTATTCTATCCAATTTGACTACATTTTACATCAATATCACTTATTGTCAAAGAATTTTTAGCTACAATATATTTTTAGTTATAATTTCCAAATATAATTAAAGCTTTACATTCATGTTGCCAAAATTAAATGATTTATTGAAAGATTTTAAGACTTTAAAAATCAAGAAAACCAAAAAATGTGAAGCATTTTTCTTGAGATGTGACTTTCTTGGAATCATAAAAATATAGAATTGTTAAATATAGTAGGCATCTTCTTCTTGGATATCACTAGAGCAAGGTAAGGTACATGGAATTTTCTCTTCTTTGTAAATTTTTTTTTTGGCGATCTCTAAATGATATTTTTATATATGAAATTGTGCATATGTTTATTTTTCATCATGTGAATTCAACTTAATTCATCTATTACAAAGAATTTTTTTTCACACTTCTCTTTTTTCTTATTCATGAGTGTAAGAGAGGTTAGATTTGTATCATTTTTTTTTAATTCACTTAAATATATTTTTATGGTGATTACTAGGTGTCAATTTACCTTTTCTTCTTATTGCAACCAAAAAATACTCTATATACTATTTGTTTCATATTTCACTAAGAGTGAGTTTTACATCTAAAATTTAGTGGAAATTTTTTAATCTAATGACAACCTCTTGAACTATTAGGTTTTCTTTTTCTTCTTTTTGGGTAGCTTGAGTTATTTTTTACATTAATTTTTTAGGGAAAAATCTTATCCCTAGCAATTTTTTGTGTGGCAAGAGGCAAAACATTTTGTGCTTTATTATTATATGTATAATAGTACCTTTCCATAAATAAGTCTAGTGACTATCTTAAATTATAAGATCTCAAAAATATGGTTCAAGGATAGACCAAGTAAGGAAAGTAGCCATATCCTAGAAGGCAACCTATACCATCTTTTAAGAACTCACTAGTTGGAGATGATATGGTGCTTCATACTTTTTAAAATAGTTTTAAAGAAACCATTTATATAGTTGAAAGAAAGAAGCTACATCCATGCAAAGGCCACAAATATGAACTATTGATTTAAATAAGTCATAATATATACTACCTACTAAAGAATCTCAATAAATAAATTTAGGCATGATGAATTTGTAAATCTTCACATCATCATCACTCATGTAATATTTCTCTCATAGATAATGGAGATATTGTGCAATAGAATTTGCATCAAGACAAAAATAAAATTCTCTAATATTCTTTGATATGCAAGTGGATATGTTAGACATTCAATCATCTTCCTTAAAAGAGAATAATTACCATGGTATCGTAAAGGTGTCTTCATTCCCAAATTGTTTCTAAAGAGTTGAAGTAGTGTCTTTCATATTGATTAGAGGATATGTAGTGCCTCTCCCATTTGATTCATGTAAGTCATCCCAATGGATGAAAATTTGATGCTCTTGTTTTATGAGTGATTGTGTTAGGGCTGAAGAGTGGTCGACACCCTTGGAATGATTTATTTTATGTTATTGTATCAATAGGATTAATTTATGCTTATACCTAATTCATGTTTTTATGATGTTTTAGATGGATTTACTAAGGTTTGTACCAGTAGTTTTTTGGATTGATATGGTACCATAATGTTGTTCCATGATTAGTTGAGATGTGTTCAGAGATTGCACTATGTATTATTATCTTGTTGCACTTGACTAGGTTGCTATAGTAGTATATACTCTTTTGTTTGACCATCTTGACTTATATATTTATGGTGTTATTTATGCTATTGGGTAATTGTTATAGCTTCCATTATTAAATGCTTAAATAATTAGGAATTGTGCTATCTATATTAGAGTCATTGAATTAATGCACTACATATATTTACCTTCTTCATTTTAGTAATTTATGCAAATGGGTTATTTAAATAAAATTAATTAGATTCTTTCATTATGTGATTTTGTCTAATTCTTGAATTGACTATTATTATTGCGCATCTATACTTGATTGTGGTTGTTTATTATGTAGGAATTATATCCTCAATAATGATAGATGGAGTTAGTGATTAGACATTTCATCCTTGTTTGAGCAATGTATCTTTATATAATATTATTTTAACCCTCTGACAATTTAAAAACCTAGATTCATTATGCATTTATGATAAGATCCACCAGTGTATCTGTGAGTGTAAGAATCTATATTAGTCATAATTTTTTTTTAAAATATTGTGATTTAATACTATAATGGGAATTATATTTTTGTTTTATTTTATTTTCAACTACTAAATAATTTACCATAGTTGAATTCTAATTTAATTATAATTATCTAATTTAATTTGGGATTACAAAATCAACTAATCTCTGACCTCTGCTCAATCTTGGATCAAGTGAATAAATAATTTATTCATGGTTACTTTTACTATTCAACATTACTTATTTACTTTCTCATGTATGGCTCAAATTAATAAATAATATCCAGTTGGTAATGAAAGTTTGTAGAATACTAAATCACCCCCCTCAGTTTTTCCTATTTCTAACAATTGGTTTCAGTACACAATTACTCAAAAGAGGCTTAACAGCTTGAGTAATATCCCCAGGGATATGGAATAGTTGATGAAGAACCTTAAGAGGCACTTGAACAAATTGATCTCCTTACTAAAGAAAGAAATAAATTGAGAAATAGATATGAAGACTCCAAAGTGTACATTGGACAACTGAAGGACAATATTGAACATCTCAAATCCAATCCTGAATCTACTAAATCTGAAATTGGTGATGGTGAATGTTCAAATCTAGAAACTAAGTACAATATCTTGAAGCATGAATTAAAGATTACAAATATAAAGTTGAGTTTGAAGAATTATCCTAGCAAAATTGAATTTCATTTGAAGACTAAAAATTTAGATCTTAGAGCCAATCTAGCAAAGGGAACATCTAAACTTGAAATATTAAAAGTAGATCATGAAGAATTTCATAAGTACAATACTACTATGAAACATGAACTAACTCAAAGAAAGGTACAACTTGAAAGGTCTTATTCTACAAGATAAAATCTTGATGAAAAAAAGTCAATGCAAAGGCCTACATATGATAAGAATGGTCTTGGTTACGTATTTAACATGTCTGCAAAGAAACCTAAAAGTGGATTAGATCTAAAGGAAAAAGATAAATCTAATGATAAGATTGAATATAGTAATTACTCTGATAAATCTAAAAAAGTTGGACAAGACAAGGAAATGGAGAAATTGGATGAACCAAAGCAAGTGGAATCTCCTAAGGAAACCAAGTATGAAGTTATAGGTAAGTATTTTTCATGTAATGAAATGGGTCATATGAAAATGGATTGTGCAGATAAGTTATTTAATCATTTTACAAATTTTTATTGTGATAATTGTCATGGTATTGGTCATGGAATAAACAAATTGATTGCAAGAAACCTAAATATGATAATAATAAAAGGAATAGTAGAATGTATGGAAATACTAACCCTGTAGATAGAAGAAGATCTAATGAGAGGGAATCAAGAGAAAGAAGACCTTTTTTAAGAAATAAAGCATATTGTGTGTTTATAAGTGGAACAACTTTGGACATATAGGCCAAAACTATCAAGCACGTATTGATCAACTAAATCCTCAAAGCAAAACCCAATATACCAGTTATGCAATAAATTTGGACATATAGAAAAGTACTCAAAAATGGATAGAAGGAACAATGGAAAAAAATTTAGAAATCGAAGGAAAAATGAAAGAAACTTCATAAATGATAGAAGGAAGCATGAAAGGAACTTTAGAACTAACAAAGAGAATGAAGATCAAAGAAATGTAGTTAGTAAACTTTGAGAAGAACTTGATGAGACATTTATAAAGGGATTAACTATTGGATTTGAAGAAAAAATTGATGATGCAAAGAAAGGAAGATTGAAGTTAGTAATTGAGTTTCATTCAACCAAGTTGGATTAAGCTTATTCATAGCACTAGAATTTGAAACTTTATTTAGAGACCAAACTATGAATAGTGAGGTTGAGAAAAGATGTATCTAGAAGAGTTTAGATTGTAGCTAAGCTCGCTTACAATTTGGAGCTTGTCAGAATAAGTTACCAAGGAAACAAGAGTTACTATTACATTAGAGAAAGTTTATTCTATGACAGAAGATGTAATCTATGTTTTTACAACAAATTTCATGGAGAAAAGTTTTGTGGAGAATTTCCATGATGAAAGGAAGCTAGGGTTAACCTTAGGTAACATTTGCAGATAGGAAAACTGATTTTTAGTAGATATTTGATTTTAGAATGAAATTATCAGTGTTTTTATGAAAAGTATGCAATTAATGAAAGGTCAAGTTGGATAAATAGAGCATAAAAATGATTATTTCCACATTGTGATTATATCAGAAGCTTAGAGCACCCAGAAGCAATTTTTCAAAACAATTTTGAGCAAAACCCTACTTTGAAAAAAGAGATTTTATCATTTTTTGCATAGAATTTCTTTGATAAATTTCTATTTGGTGGAATCATTGGATATAAAAATAGTTCACAATGTTGAATATATTGAGAGACCCAAATTGAAGGTTGTCCATATGAAAATGTTAGAAGGAAACCTTGATACATTTCTATCAACAACTTCAAACAACCTAGTTTACTTGGAAGATGTAGGAGGTTACTTGTCTAGCAAGTTTGAAACTGTTGGAGGTGAATTTATGAACAAGGATATGGAAAAAAATTTCAATCATGATATATCTATGAAGCCTAGATTTGAACATCTAAAAGATTTAGATTTATTTAGATATTACTTCTACTATGAACTTTATAATGAAGAATGGACTCAAACTATATTAAGAAAAATTCATAATGGAAAGTTTTGGATGGGAGACAATGTAGTTAAAATTCCTACTTACCTTATTCATGAGGTTATTGATCTTAGCAAACAAGGTAGTGTACTCATGGGTGAAAAATTAGTCAAGAAGAAAGTTGAACTAATATTAAAGTAGTTTATAATGGCAAGGCAATGGTGACCAACACCATCAGATAACATGATAAGAGATTCTTGAGTAGAATCATTGCATATTCTATTTGTGCAAGTTCTAAGAATGATGATTTGTCAGTAGGCTTTATCTATGTAGCCTACAAGATTTGTATTGAAAAAGAACAAGTAAATTTGAGTGAGATTTTGAGAGTAAAATTCCTTGAGAATCTGGAGAAGATTAAGAGAACTAACAATGGTATATTTAGATTTTAGTCACTAATCAATCATATTTTCTTTCATGTACTTAAAAGATTTCCATTTCTAATAGTTATAGCAATTATGAGTAGTGAAAGATGTACTATGAATAAGATAACTAATTTATGTAGAAGGCATCCTATAGATAAAATCTTGGATAGTGGCAATTTAATTATGAAAACATTCCAAAATGAAATGAAACAAAGATTCAAAATTATACCAAAATTTGTTGATAGATTTAAGGGTGACATATGTTTTATGGTAGATACAAACCTAACTTATGTTGAAGCAGTAGAATGAAGGGAAACATTTCATGAACCTTTAGGTTATGAATTGAGTTATGATATAGCTATTGGTTACATTGATCTAATGTTGAACTCCAAAAAGGAAAAAGCTTCATATAGATTTGGAACATATAAAGAGTTGACTCAATTAGCTTACTAGACATCTTTAGAAAAATCATCTCATAAGAAGGCCGAGACTATGATGAAGAAAGCATTATTTGAGGTTGATATTTCAGAAGATGAATCACGGGTAGTTAGACAAATAATCTCTGGATAGAAACAAACTAGTGAACGAGGTGTGATATCTGTTCCACCTCTATCGGTTGGTTAAGCATCTAGTGTATCTATTGTAGTGACTCTCGTAGAGAAAAGCATCCCATATGTTGTTGTATCAGCCCAAAAACCTAGTGAACCCAAAAGGAATTTTGAAAGGCTAGTAGAAGTTGAGATTCACAAGTAAAAAAGAGTTAAGCAACAAGCTACTAGACTTGAGAAAATAAAGAAAACATTGTTGACAATTGTAGATTCCAGCGAGGAAGAAGAAGAGGAACAAGAAGTTAAACATCCTAAAAAGGTTATTAATTCTAAGCATCCAATAGGTAAAATAAGGTAACCCTTGAAATCAAAGATAGGAAAGGTTAACACAACTATTTCCAATGAGGGGAACTTCTTGCAAATGAATAAGTTTTATGCTTTTGTAGTGCCTACCCCTAAGTCGCATTTCTGTCATCATTGCCAAACTCTTTTAGGCCAATTTTATGTTTGATGATTAGTATTATTATTTTAGAGATTATTGGATGTTGTTTTACACTCAATTTATTATATGATGAGATTACTTGGTACTCTATATTTCATACATGTATGATGATTATTCAATGTTTTCAGTTATCGATGATGATTAGTTAGACGGTTTATTATTCCATGTGCTTCTTATGGATACTTACCCCATACTGCATGTGTATGGTGTTTCTGATTTATGTATGGTGTTTCTGATGTGGTTAAGGAAGGGAGTCGTAGTCACCTGCCAGTCATGATCTACACGATGCATCACTTCCTACCATTGTCTATTTAGTTTAGAATATTGTGTTTGTACATGCGTGGATTTTATGCAGGTTGCAGGTACTGGGTATCGACTTCCCTAAATTGCCAGGATGAGCGTACCCTATCGCATTGTCTCAATGGTAAGAGAGGGGAGATAAACTCTTAAGTCCAATTCCTAAACCCTTTAGCCAATTGTCCTAATTGATAATTAGGACAAGTATCTGAGTTAAGTACCCTCTGAAGGCATCAAATGATGTAATTTTAGGATTATAACCTTTTTGTTTTGATTTAGTATGTGTTTTTCTATGTTGGGTTTTTGTATGATGTTATATGAGTCCTTGCTGTGTTTTCTATTAATTAAGTCTAATTAAAAAGATTAATTAATGATTTAATTTAATGGAGAATTATTATGATATCTTTAATATTTAATTAATTGAGAAATTAATTAAATAAAAGAATTAAATTTGGAGATTAAAGTTCAAAGATAAATTTAGAACATGATAATATTTATTTAATTTAATAATAATATAATTGGAGTTCATTTTTAAATAAATGCTAAATATTATTGTTATTTAAATTAATTAAATATGTTATCAATTAAGTTCTAAAATAAATTAAAAGTTGAAAGACATTAAATTATTAAGAATTCTAGATCGCATGATCTAAGCATGAGTTTAAATATGAGAATTAAATTAAAAGATTAAATAATAGAAATTAATAATGTTATTTTAATTTCATGAAGTGCACATGAGATTAAATTAATAAATTAATTTAATATAGAAGTCAAGTAGAATATTAAATAAAGTTATTTAATAAATAAACTTAATGTGCATGAAAGTTGAATGCCAAAATAAAAGAAAAGATAATAAAGGTTAATTTGGAGTTAACTGAGTTGTGCATAGAGTCTTCTCAGGTAAACGCACAATTAGTGCACCACTTCCCATGCCCCACATCCACGCTGCCGCGACATGTGGTACTGTTGCCTGCGGTAGCAGTAACACCTGCGGCCGTAGGGTATGGCAGGCCGAAAGGCCTTTAAACACGCCATTATTTTATTAAAAGAAAATAATAACGATTTACTTTTTATTAATCATTTTTTTAAAAACGTTTTAAAATTGTTTTAATTAATATAATTATTATTTAATTTAAACTTTATTAAATTTTAAATTATATTAAAATTTTATTAATATTTATTAATAATTTTATAAATAAATAAATTATTAATAAATGTAATATGGTCCTTTATGTATTATTAATTAATTTTATTTAAAGTTTGATTTAAATTAAGATTAATTAAATCAAAAATTTGTTTAAGCAAGTTTAATATTATAATACTCTTTTTAATAAAAGTGTAGATCATTATAATCAAAGATCAACAAGTATTATTATTAATTTAAATATTACCCTTAGATTGTTTTAGGACTTTGACTTAAAATCAACCAGGGGTAATTAGGTGTTTCATTTGGAGTTAGGAACGGGATAATTTGTAAAGGTGAACTATTGATTCTATTTGTTTAAAACATACGTTCAACTGGAAACGGAAACCTCACATTAACTCAATAGTATATTATCAATCAAATTGAACTATAAAAGTTTTTACTTGAATATAAACACTGAAAACTGAAACCTTATTGTTTAACTCAACTGTATGTTTTCAAATCAAAACCAATTGTGAGACTATGATGTTGTCCTTGTGCTTTGAGTGTTTTGGGGTTGTTCTAGTATTGACTAGTTTAGGTTGTTACCAGAGGCTCGGGGTTGTGATTGTGATGTCATGATGATTTGGTCTCGATCTTTCTTAACCCGACCATGGTAATGAGATGAAGTGCTCTATGACATGATTGTGTTTACTGTTTGTTATTGCTTTCCAGTTTCCTTGTCTGAAGCTGAGATGTACGTATTTGAGATACTTGTCTTAACCATTTTCGAGTCTCGATCAGTTATATTTGATAACCATTTTTGAGTCTCGATCAGTTATACTTGGATTTCTTTTCAGTCGCTTGAAAGGATTGAAGTATTTGTTATGTTCTTGATGATGTCATGTGTTGACTTGACCATTTTGGAGTCTTCGATCAGTATTGTAATTTACTACTGGGATACTTTCTGGTTGCTCAATGGAGAACCATTGGATTTTGTGACTTATCATTGATGCCTTCAGTTGCTGATAGAGAACTGTCGTGATCATATGATTACTAATTGATATTATCTGTTGCTCATGAAGAACTGATGTAATTTTGTGGCTTATCTTTTATGATGTTTTTCAGTTGCTTGTATAGGACTAAGGTGGTTTTATTATGATTCTTTGATTTATGATTTCATGAGCTAGGGTAGGTTATCTATGTGTAGAGTCGGGAAGTGGCTTGCAATGGGGGTCGGAGCCCTAAGAGGATGCCTTGAGAAACCCATTGTAAGTCATTTTTAATAAGTGAAAACATTTACACTAAATGAGAGAAAATGAACCTAACAAGATAATTGTATGTTCTCTCCCATGCCTTGAGTGCTAGTATAGACTAGGATGGGGTAGAGAGAACGTTTGGTTATGACCTTGCATTCCATAGTAGGCCTCGTTAGTACGAGAGGATACTAGTGGCCGCAAGATCAATAGGGACCCGAGATTCCTAAGGGATTGCTTGGGTAACTTCTACGTGACTTTTGTGATGACACTTTCCCGCTTGCATATTAGGTTTCCTACGTGTCTTGTGGTACCTCTGGGATTTAGATGTCGATCTTTTTAGGAACCCTTGAGTTAGCATACTTATAGGATTTCCTGGACTTAGAGAGTATTTATGATTATAGGTTTTGTTATCCTATTTGGGACTTGAGACTATCTCCTCAGTGCGGTGGGAGTGGACCATTTAGGTTCAACGCGGTCGGGTGGTAGTGCTTTTACTCTTACCATTAAGATCCGTTCTATGGTCACCGTGGCTAGAGTTTTCGTGATTGGCATTTACCGTCACTATGTTCTTGGACTATTATGATGGATGGTTAGATTTTATGATAGATGTTTTATCATTATGGATGTATGGATGTATCATGTATGGTGAATAGTTTCATATATTTTTACTGTACTTTGTATTATGGATTTGAGGATGTTGTATCTTGATCTTTACATATGTATATTCTTTTAAGCCTTTCATACCCTGTGACTTATACAGTGGATGATTGGGCATTCCGAATTAATTCTTTGAGAGGCATTCGAAACAAATGTATATTATGGACATGGGACTTTCTGATTATTCTTTCATATGTATGTGATAGTTGTTAGAGTTAGAATTATTTAAATTTAAACATGACTCAACATCTTGGGATCTTTAAGAAATGTAACTTACAATGTATGTTTGTCGATGATTACATGTTATTGCTTCCGCTACTATGTGTATGTTATACTTTCTTACTTTAAAAAAAAAAAATTTTTAGCTAACTTAGTGAAACTTTAGGTTAATTCTTTTGGATCCCTTGGAGGGGCGTTACATCTGGTATCAGAGCCTAGTTTCTACATTGGGAGCTCTGGGTATATTGGAATGCCACTAGTGTTAACTAGTTGAATAGAAATGCAAACCTTAAACTGAAACTTGAAACTAGTTTAACTGAAACATTATGTAAACTATTAGTTACCTATTTTTCATACTTCAACACTTAAGTCTTCAAAACTGAAATTATACTTAGACTGAAATTATAGGTAAACTGAAAATTGAAGATATCTTGTTTGTAAAACATGCGTCTTTTATCTATGTGTTTCAGTAGTATGTTTCATGGTTATTTTAGCGTCTTGTGTCTTGGATATTATTGTAGGATGGTATTTGGGACGAGATCTTCCATTAGAGGCCGTAGCCTTGGCTGTGGCAGAGGCCGTGGACGAGGCAGAGATATTAGTGTTCATGAGTCTATCCACGAGAGCCCCATTCAGGAAGAGAATAGGAAAGAGCATATCAGTGAGCATCAGGAAGAGAACCATAGAAAGGAGCATGCTGACTCAGAGGAGGTTGACATGAGGCAAATGATGCGAACCATCATTGATCGCCTACCTCATGTTCATGATCAGGATAGAGCACATCGGGCAAGACATGAGCATAGACCTAGGTCTAGGAGCCCTCTGAGGGATCGACATAGATCCATTGTATCTTCACAGATGAAGGACCTTCAGAGGTCCAAGGTCAAGCCCTTTAATGGGCAGGGTTCTAGATATGCAGCTGAGCAGTGGCTTATTTCCCTTGATAGGATTTTTGCTATGCAGGACTTTGACAGTAATGTCAAAGCGAGGTTTGCCATTACAAATCTAGAGTTATTTGGGGCCACCTAGTGGACTATTGAGGAGAAGAAGTTGGGCATTAACATGGGTAGTTTCTCTTGGGAGATTTTCTTGGAGAGTTTTCATGAGCGATTCCTACCAGAGGAATGGAAGCAGCATAGAGCAGATGAGTTCCATAACCTGAGACAGTGCACTATGACCGTTGTAGAGTATGAGCGCAAGTTCTATGAGCTCATGCCTTTTTTGGTATTCAGTGACAACCCAGCGCAGTTGGAACAACATTTCATTAGAGGTTTGAACAACCATTTAATTGGGGGTGTTAAGGTGTTTGAACCTAAAACCCTCAAGGATGCGGTACATCGAGCCATCCTTGTAGAGCAGAGTGTGAACTTAGGACATGGGGGTTTTGTAGGAGCACCTTCAGCATCAGGATCGAAGGGTGGTCAGGGAGCAGGTGGCAATAGGAAACCTCCTTCTGGGGGTAATCAGCGGCAGGAGGGTACTTATCCTCCAGCACAGAGTGGTGGTGGTGGTTCCAATACTAGGAACTATCACAACGCTCAGCGCAACAAGCACATCTAGTATGACCAACCATCTCAAAGTGTTCAGTCTTATCCTAGTGGGGGTAGTTTCCAGCAGTCTAGTGAACCTAGAGTTCAAAGGAGCTTCAATGGAGAGTGTTTCTCATGTGGACAACACGGACACAAGTCGTCTCGTTGCCCTCAAGGGAAACCACAGTTCTCAGACCAGAGACCCACGGCTTCAGAACCTACAGTTGGTGGCATGGATAGAGCCCAGAGAGTGTACTCAGTGGAGTCTTATCCTCCTATAGGGGGAAAGGGTCCAATGGGACCCGCACAGTGAGTCCTTAGTTTTTTCTTTTGTTGTAGGCTTCCAGGAGTAAGCCTAAGTCTAGGGGGGGTGGATGTAGTGCCTGCCCCTAAGTCGCATTTCTGTCATCATTGCCAAACTCTTTTAGGCCAATTTTATGTTTGATGATTAGTATTATTATTTTAGAGATTATTGGATGTTGTTTTACGCTCAGTTTATTATATGATGAGATTACTTGGTACTCTATATTTCATACATGTATGATGATTATTCAATGTTTTAAGTTATCGATGATGATTAGTTAGATGGTTTATTATTCCATGTGCTTCTTATGGATACTTACCCCATACTGCATGTGTATGGTGTTTCTGATTTATGTATGGTGTTTCTGATGTCGTTAAGGAAGGGAGTCGTAGTCACCTGCCAGTCATGATCTACACGATGCACCACTTCCTGCCATTGTCTGTTTAGTTTAGAATATTGTGTTTGTACATGCATGGATTTTATGCAGGTTGCAGGTACTGGGTATCAACTTCCCTGAATTGCCAGGATGAGCGTACCCTATCGCATTGTCTCAATGGTAAGAGAGGGGAGATAAACTCTTAAGTCCAATTCCTAAACCCTTTAGCCAATTGTCCTAATTGATAATTAGGACAAGTATCTGAGTTAAGTACCCTCCGAATGCATCAAATGATGTAATTTCGAGATTATAACCTTTTTGTTTTGATTTAGTATGTGTTTTTCTATGTTGGGTTTTCGTATGATGTTATATGAGTCCTTGCTGTGTTTTCTATTAATTAAGTCTAATTAAAAAGATTAATTAATGATTTAATTTAATGGAGAATTATTATGATATCTTTAATATTTAATTAATTGAGAAATTAATTAAATAAAAGAATTAAATTTGGAGATTAAAGTTCAAAGATAAATTTAGAACATGATAATATTTATTTAATTTAATAATAATATAATTGGAGTTCATTTTTAAATAAATGCTAAATATTATTGTTATTTAAATTAATTAAATATGTTATCAATTAAGTTCTAAAATAAATTAAAAGTTGAAAGATATTAAATTATTAATAATTCTAGATCGCATGATCTAAGCATGAGTTTAAATATGAGAATTAAATTAAAAGATTAAATAATAGAAATTAATAATGTTATTTTAATTTCATGAAGTGCACATGAGATTAAAGTAATAAATTGATTTAATATAGAAGTCAAGTAGAATATTAAATAAAGTTATTTAATAAATCAACTTAATGTGCATGAAAGTTGAATGCCAAAATAAAAGAAAAGATAATAAAGGTTAATTTGGAGTTAACTGAGTTGTGCAAAGAGTCTTCTCAGGTAAACGCACAATTAGTGCCTTGATTTGAGGAGAAATTGCTTATCACAACTTTGGGGGTTCATTTTTGAGATAGACGAATTTGGACGGGAATTTTTGGGAGACAATGTTTGGAAGCAAATTTCAAAAGGCTGATACCAAGAAAGTTTTCTAGAGGAAGGTTATTGAGAGGAGCGAATTCTCATATAGTTCCTGGAGATTGCATAATAGCATCAGGATCAGGTAGGGTCTTGTGTTTTTGATTATCCATTAAATACGCAATTTCCCCTTCCTGTCTTCTTCGTGTCTGGGGTTTGTAAATCCAAATTCTCTGTGATGAAAGTTTTAACTTTTCAATATTGTGAATTTATTAATTGCTCTTCAATAATTTCTATATCCATGGAGACTAGAAGAGTTATTAGAACCCTTTTTTTTTAGATTAAGAAATTAAGTTTTAATTTGGTAAGGGTTTTGATTTGAAATTGAAAATTCTAGATTTGAAAAAAAAATAATAAAAAAATAATATATATATATATATATATATATATTTCCTTTGGTGGAAATTGTTTTAATAAAATTAAACAAAACTAATTTAAAATAAAACTTAATTTGTTTTATATATATTAAAATAATGATGAAAATTTAAAACAAAAAATATATATATATAAAATATATTGGAGTGGGGCGTGGCCACCACTTCCCATGCCCCACATCCACGCTGCCGTGACAAGTGGTACTGCTGCCTGCGGTAGCAGTAACACCTGCGGCCGTAGGGTATGGCAGGCCGGCGGGCCTTTAAACATGCCATTATTTTATTAAAAGAAAATAATAACGATTTACTTTTTATTAATCATTTTTTTTAAAAACGTTTTAAAATTTTTTTAATTAATATAATTATTATTTAATTTAAACTTTATTAAATTTTAAATTATATTGAAATTTTATTAATATTTATTAATAATTTTATAAATAAATAAATTATTAATAAATGTAATATGGTCCTTTATGTATTATTAATTAATTTTATTTAAAGTTTGATTTAAATTAAGATTAATTAAATTGAAAATTTGTTTAAGCAAGTTTAATATTATAATACTTTTTTTAATGAAAATGTAGATCATTAGAATCAAAGATCAACAAGTATTATTATTAATTTAAATATTACCCTTAGATTGTTTTAGTACTTTGACTTAAAATCAACCAGGGGTAATTAGGTGTTTCATTTGGAGTTAGGAACGGGATAATTTGTAAAGGTGAACTATGGATTCTATTTGTTTAAAACATACGTTCAACTGGAAATGGAAACCTCACATTAACTCAATAGTATATTATCAATAGAATTGAACTATAAAACTTTTTACTTGAATATAAACACTGAAAACTGAAACCTTATTGTTTAACTCAACTGTATGTTTTCAAATCAAAACCAATTGTGAGACTACGATGTTGTCCTTGTGCTTTGAGTGTTTTGGGGTTGTTTTAGTATTGACCAGTTTAGGTCGTTACCAAAGGCTCGGGGTTGTGATTGTGATGTCATGATGATTTGGTCTCGATTTTTCTTAACCCAACCATGCTAATGTGATGAAGTGCTCTATGACATGATTGTGTTTACTGTTTGTTATTGCTTTCCAGTTTCCTTGTGTGAAGCTGAGATGTACGTATTTGAGATACTTGACTTAACCATTTTTGAGTCTCGATCAGTTATATTTGATAACCATTTTTGAGTCTCGATCAGTTATACTTGGATTACTTTTCAGTCGCTTGAAAGGACTGAAGTATTTGTTATGTTCTGGATGATGTCATGTGTTGACTTGACCATTTTGGAGTCTTCGATCAGTATTGTAATTTACTACTAGGATACTTTCTAGTTGCTCATTGGAGAACCATTGGATTTTGTGACTTATCAATGATGCCTTTAGTTGCTGATAGAGAACTGTCATGATCATATGATTACTAATTAATATTATCTGTTGCTCATGAAGAACTGATGTAATTTTGTGGCTTATCTTTTATGATTTTTTTCAATTGCTTGTATAGGACTAAGGTGGTTTTATTATGATTCTTTGATTTATGATTTCATGAGCCAGGGTAGGTTATCTATGTGTAGAATCGGGAAGTGGCTTGCAATGGGGTTCGGAGCCCTAAGAGACTGCCTTGAGAAACCCATTGTAAGTCGATTTTAATAAGTGAAAACATTTACACTAAATGAGAGAAAATGAACCTAACAAGATAATTGTATGTTCTCTCCCATGCCTTGAGTGCTAGTATAGACTAGGATGGGGTAGAGAGAACGCTTGGTTATGACCTTGCATTCCATAGTAGGCCTCGTCAGTACGAGAGGATACTAGTGGCTGCAGGATCAGTAGGGATCCGAGATTCCTAAGGGATTTCTTGGGTAACTTCTACGTGACTTTTGCGATGACACTTTCTCGCTTGCATATTAGGTTTCCTACATGTCTTGTGGTACCTTTGGGATTTAGATGTCGATCTTTTTAGGAACCCTTGAGTTATCATACTTATAGGATTTCCTGGACTTAGAGAGTATTTATGATTATAGGTTTTGTTATCCTATTTGGGACTTGAGACTATCTCCTCGGCGCGGTGGGAGTGGACCATTTAGGTTCAACGCGGTCGAGTGGTAGTGCTTTTACTCTTACCATTGAGATCCATTTCGTGGTCACCGTGGCTAGAGTTTTCGTGATTGGCATTTACCTTCACTATGTTCTTGGACTATTATGATGGATGGTTAGATTTTATGATAGATGTTTTATCATTATGGATGTATGGATGTATCATGTATGGTGAATAGTTTCATATATTTTTACTGTACTTTGTATCATGGATTTGAGGATGTTGTATCTTGATCTTTACATATGTATATTCTTTTAAGCCTTTCATACCCTGTGACTTATACAGTGGATGATTGGGCATTCCGAATTAATTTGCCGAGAGGCATTCAGAAGAAATGTATATTATGGACATGGGACTTTCTGATTATTCTTTCATATGTATGTGATAGTTGTTAGAGTTAGAATTAATTAAATTTAAACGTGACTCAACGTCTTGGGATATTTAAGAAATGTAACTTACAATGTATGTTTGTCGATGATTACATGTTATTACTTCCGCTACTATGAGTATGTTATACTTTCTTACTTTAAAAAAAAAAAAAATGTTTAGCTAACTTAGTGAAACTTTAGGTTAATTCTTTTGGATCCCTTGGCGGGTCGTTATAGCTTTGTACAATGATATTGAGAAAGAGAATATTGATACCTCTTCAATGAGATATATGATGCTTAACCATTTGAAACTTGAAGACATTGAAGGCATTGTAAATCAGAAAGTCTATGATGGACTTATAGCAAAGAAGGCACCAGTTTGTGAAGAAGACATGGAACTTAAAAAATCCATGATGAGAACTGTGTGAAAAACTAGTGATGAAGAAGAAATTAGGAAATTGATGAATAATCTAGTACTTTACTTATGAAGTAATATGAGGCCATTTTTTTTTATATGGGAGGTGAGAAGAATGTCAAAAGAGATGAAATAGCTAAAGTCATCAACAAGATGGTGATTGAGCTAAAGAAAATACTTACCACTATAGAAAAAACTTTGGAAGTGTCATTAAGTGGTGATACAATGCAACTTGATCAAACAAATATTACTATTAATATTGAAGATAATACTTTTGTAAGTTGTGATCAGCCAAAGTCCCTTTTTGAAAACATTCTAGATCAGTTAAAACTTATTGAAGAGGAGAGATGGAAGTTAGAAGAGGAAAAGAAAAAGGTTGACGAAGCCAAGCTGAAATTTTTTGAGGAAAAGAAGCAGGAAGAAGAAGATAAAGAAAAGGAAAGGAATGAAAAAGAGGAGAAGGAATAAAAAGAGAGAAAAAAAAGGGAGAGAATAGAGAAGAAACAAAAGGAAGATGAGACTAAAGCATTTAGCTCATCCACTCCACTATCTCTTGCCAACCTTACAAGTGATGATGATGATCAGTCTAACTTGATCACATCTTTGACCAAGTTGATTAAGAAGAACAACAAAGTCAAAAGTCTACAAAGAATATTAATGGAGGTGATTGATAGATTGCATAGCACTCTGGTAGCCAAACATATAGAAGCATATGTCAAATGGAGAGCCAAAGTAGTAGTAAAATATTTTGATGACGAGTTTATAGATTTATTAAGTGTTGCAGAGTCTAAGGCTCAAATTTTTCATGATGCTAATCTTTTCAGTGCTGTTTGTCAAAACATAAAGAATAATTTGCTAAGTCTTGATACTTATTTTAAGGAACTCTAAACATGTCAACTAGATGGCAAGGAACTGTACATCAAATATACTTTATCTCACAAGTTGACTAAAGGTTTTGATAATAAGATGGAAGAGAATTTGAGTGAGCTACAAGCTCTGACAAGTTAACTACAACAACTTTCTAGCAGATTTTATGATTTTGAAGTACAAGTTATCTGTGTTCATACTGACATTAAAAATTACAACTTGAGAAAGAGAAAATTTTGAGAAGATTATCAAATTTTAGAGAATCTATAGCTGTGGGACTATCATCCATTGAGAGATAATTGGAGGAAGATGTTAAAATAAAGGATATTTATTCTAATTTTGTATATTTTGACCTTAATGTGGTTGAGATTGCATCATATGTCTTATGTAAAATTGTCACTACTACAAAAGTAGTCAAGGACATATGGGAGAAAGGTATGCATAATCTTAAGGTGATTTCTAATGATTGTATGAAGATGATACCAACTTGAGGTAGGAACACATATAATTTTGACAAATTTTGTCAGTTTTTTATGGTAGTTAGATAGAACTTTTTGATAGTTTTTAGACATTTTGACCTTTCTCATTTATGTCAAAGGGGGAGAAGTTGTATGAGAAAATTGTGATTGAGTTATGTATTTTGTAGTCATATCAAAAGGGGGAGCATTTGTAATAAATGAAGATGAAGCATTTGTAATAGATGGTAAGTGTAGTAATGTTGTATGTTTTTGTAAAGTCTTTAATACTTAGCCAATTTTCATACTTTTTTGTCATCAATGCCAAAGGGAGAGATTATTGATAATTGGCTATATGTAGATATGTAAATGTTGTCATTAATGGTAACCATGATGTACATAAACCTCAGAAATAATGATACTTAGCTTTTTAGTACTCAAAAAATTGTCTAAGTATGAAAATGGTTTATAACATTGTATTGTTTTATATGCAACTTGTTTATATGATATTATTCCTGAGAGAGAAGATAGATGTAAACTATATACATGTTGGTGATGATGTCTCATTTTGTGTACCAACTAGTTTTCACCCTTGTCTCTTTTTGACTTAATCAAGAATTAAGTCTTGTAGCCCTTGCCTTAACAATTAGGATCATAGAATCAAAAATTTTATAGGAAATTTTAGGGTATTTTATTTCTCAACCTAAACTTATTTTCTAAAATTGGATTTTGTGGACTTGTATCTTTTTTTGAATTTCCTAGATGGTGAATCTAAGCCTGTTTAGTAAGTTTTTTTGGACCCTTGGTCTTGTGAACCTATTCTTGAGTTGGGGTTTCAGCTTCATTTCTATCTAAGAAGTTTGAATTTTGGGTTTTTAATTTTTTCCTAATTTTGTGTGCCACCCATATTTGGATGGGGTTTTTATAGTGTCATATTTGATTGTGGAAATGTGTTGTATTCCATGTTTCCTCAAATTTTATACTTCTACTTTATTGATATTGGGATTCATGTAGAATCTTACGACAAGATTTAGGTGTATTGTGTGAGTTCATGATGCTTGGAGATTTGTTTCCTAATAGAGATTCATGTCAAATCCATGCTCCTAGATATTTATTGTTGCATTTCTCAGATATATTTTTTGCATTGGTATTATGTAGTTACATTCATGAAGTTGATTATGCCCACACACAAGCACACATATTTGTATTATTGTGATGTGAAGCCTAATTGGACTCAAAGGTTTATTTGGCTTGATTTCCCTCTAGATTATTTCTATGGGGGTTTGGGGGTAGTGCCCCAAAGATGGGGTCAAGGGGCAGCTATTATTTTTCTATTATTCTACCCCTAATTTTGTAAGCCGCAAAAATGTTTTATAAAAAGGCTTAGGGTTAGGGTTTTTCATAATGTGTGATTCAAAAAGTTGGTTCTTACGATAGTATTGAGCTGTAAGGGATTACATTAGTGATTCTCTATAGGAAGATCTCATAGTTGAGTGAGAGTCTCATGGTTGAGTTGGAGTGATGACAAATGAGAGGAAGCTGAGGGTTGACAAGTTTAATAGGAAAAAATTTTAGTTATGGAAAATGAAAATGGAGGACTATCTTTATCAAAAGGATTCATTGGAAGTCATATGAAGAAAAAACCAAGAATTAGGGATCTATGACAAATGACGACTAGGACATTTTGGACAAAAAGACACTTGAAAGCATTTTAATATGTCTAGCACCATTGGTGGCATTTAATATTACAAAAGAAAAGACAATAGAAAATTCCTTTGCTTCAGACAAGGTATTTCTCATGAAGCATTTATTTAATATGAAAATGATAGAAGGTGGATCTATTGCAGATAATTTGAATGAGTTTAATACTATTACTAGTCAGTTATATTATGTGGGTATCAATTTTGATGAAGAAATTAGGGCTCTCTTGATTTTTTGTTCTTTGCTTGAAAGCTAGAAAGGCTTGGTAATGGCTATGAGTAATTCTGTTTTTGGATCTAGTACCCTCAAACATGATGATATGATCAGTGTTATTTTGAGTGAGGAAACTTGTAGGAAAACCTTAGGTGGATCTACATTAGGAAGTTCTTTGAACACACAAAGTAGAGGCAGAATGATTGAGAGAGGAAATAATGTTGAAAATTGTGGGAGATCAAGAGGAAAGTCAAAGGGAAAAAGGTCTCAACCCAAAAGACCAAGAAATTGCTGGTATTATGGGAAATCAAAGCATAAGAAGAAAGACTATAGGACTTGAAAGAACAATGAAGGAGATAAACCAAAAGGGAATAAGAAGGAAAATGTGGTAAGTAACAAATCCGAAGAGGATGCTTTGCTTTTATCTTTAGAAGGTGTTGATGATTCATAATTTTTAGATTCTGGTGCTTCATTTCATGCT